>CM076577.1:1225160655-1225385064 GCA_034641835.2 Pinus albicaulis | reverse complement strand
CTGTCAAACCCATTTATAGAACTAACTTAGCGCCTGAAAACCTAGGAGCCCTATCAAATACTCAAGCTGATTCAGTCTTACCCGATAATTTACCTAGGACTAAGTCATTCAGTGGTACAGAGAAGACAGAATTTGAGCCTCCAAGCTCACCACCACATAGTGCTCAACATATTGGTGACAGAAAAACTCCTCCATCGACACCTCCTGATATTCACTTCATTCATAACTTGGGTCTCACTCACCCGAAATCTGCTCAACAGTTTGTTACTGGACCAAGCATTTCTGTCATCCATATACCTGTTGCTCAAGCTAATCCTTTAACTCCACAAAACACTGCCATGGTAGCCTGGTATGCCCCACTAGTGCTACCACAACCTTTGGTTCCCTTACCAAATGAATATTAATCTAAGATTCCCCATTTCACTGGAAAGGGATCTACCACAGCTCAACAACATGTAGATGAAATGGGAGATGCATTTGATTACATGGAAATAGATGATGAGACCGTTAAAATGAGAATCTTGGCTCAAAGTTTAGGAGGAGAAGTAAAGAAGTGGTTTAAAGGCTTAACTCCTAATAGCATCCATGATATTCCCTCATTACATCAAGCATTCGTTAACAAGTGGGAAGTCAAAAGCAACCCTCTCCAAATAATAGCAGAGTATCAGAGCCTTAAAAGAAATCAGGGAGAGAGCATCCTTGCTTACTCCACTAGGTTTAACAGCATCTACGATGCCCTTCCACCCCACATGAAACCTCCCCAAGGCATGGTATTAGTGAAATATCCTGAAGGTTTCGATGCTGATATGGCCTATCAACTGAGGGAAAGAGATTATGCAACCCTAGAAGACATGCAGAAGGGAGCGGTGAGTGTGGAAGCAAAATTAATTGAAAAAAGAGCCAGACTGAGATCAGAAAAGAGGGTAACTTATAAAGATGACAATACACCCTCCACATCTAGTTCAAAAATAGAAAAGATGTTGGAAGAGATGATGAAGAGGATGAGCATACTTGAGAGAACACAACCAAGAGACAATCAGAGCAACTCCCAAAATAGAAACAGAAATCAAAATTTTAGGAGAGAAAACAATCCAGGTGGGCAAAGAGATCATGACCAAGAAATTAGAGCTCCTTTCCAACAAAACTACGTAGATGAAGAGGAAGAAGAGATTGAAAATTTGGGAGAAAACCATATGAACCTAATCGGATCAGACATTGGGGATGATGTTTTCCTCACCGAAGAAGAACAAGGTTTCTTCTCTTCAGAACCAGAAGAATATATACATGAGGAGTCTGATGATTATAGATTGAGGTTTGAAAATGCAGTCATGGAAATACACAGACACTATGATCTAAGAAGCAAAGGGAGCATAGATAATCCAAATGAAAAGGACACTAGCTCAGCTATTAGGAAAAACATAGAAAATCAGCCTAAGAAAACAACATAAAAAACCCGTGTTTTGACTAAAATGGTAGATTCAAACAAAGAGAAAAACAGCTAGCCAAATGCTGAAGAAAGTTACCCTAGCACCTCTGCTAGTGGCCCTGTTAAAACAGCCCAGGTAGACAGTCCTAATAAAACTCAGCAAGTCAATATTGTTGAAAAGAATGTAACTGAGAAAACAGATGTAAATATAACAAAAGCGATAGTCCCTTTCAGCCTAGAGGGAGAAATTGCAAAGATTAAAATCAACATACCTCTGGCTGAATTAGTGACCCAGGAAGGGTACAGAAACCAGGTCCTAAAGGATCTGAATATACATGTTGATACTGCTACTCTGAACTTGACAGACGATAAACCAGAGTTATTGTTTGGTCCTAAAATTGAGGGAAAATATCAAGAAGGAGGTGTGCCTCCCTTCTATGTCAGTCTAAACATACATGACAAAATTTTACATAATGGCATGTTGGATTCAGGAGCATCACACAACCTTATGCCTAAAGCAGTAATGGAAAGCTTAAGTTTAGAGATCACTAGACCCTATAAAGACATGTAGTCCTTTGATTCCAGAAAGGTCAAATGCTTGGGGTTAATTAAAGATCTGTGTGTTAACTTATCCCAAATCCCTGCTAAGAATCTTGTAATGGACGTAGTATTAGCTGAAATTCCCCCAAAATATGGGATGCTTTTATCTAGATCGTGGGGAGCTAAGATTCAGGGCAGCCTTCAAATGGATATGTCTTATGCCACCATACCAGTATTTGGTCAAACTAGAAGATTGTACAGAGAAACCCTCATGAAATACATGGTAAGCAGCAAGGACAAACCTCACAACACTCCTGTTTATTCCACCCATTCAGATCTGGATTCTTTTATTTTATACAATGAAGAAGAAGTCATCCCAACAAAGAAAGAAACCGAGCAGGACATTAGTACACCAGAACATTCAGGGCTATCTCCTTCTCAGCCTCCAGATGCCTCGACCCCCAGTAGCCTTGAGAAACACAACACCAATGAGCATGAAACATAGACACTTTGAGTTTTGATGGCTCTTGCAGCAGAAATAGTGCAGGGGTTGGTGTATGGATACGCAACTCAAGTAGAGGACATGCCTGCAAATTAGAATTTTCGTGCACCAACAACATCACATAGTATGAAGCCCTTCTCCTTGGCCTGCATATACTCAAAGATTTAAAGGCCAAAAAGATATTAGTATGAGGATATTCTGAGTTTATCATCAGACAAATCAAAGGGGAATACACAACAAAAAACCATAGACTCAGAGAATATAGGAGCATTGTGTTAGACCTCCCGAAAACTTTCAAAAAATATGAATTGGTGTTCATACCAAGAGCCCAAAACCACCTGTCAAACGAACTTGCTTTTGCTGCTAGTAATTTCCAGATACCACAAATTGAGGAGCAACTCATTATAAAGGTAAAGAATAGACTAGCAGTGTCAGATAACGAAGATCATTGGTAGGTTTTTAACAATGACAAACATATACAGGATTTCCTGCAATCAAAGAATGAGTTCGCAACAACATCATCAAGTTGCAACCATGAAAAAGAATGTTCAGATGGGGAAAAAATTCCTGAAACAGAGCCCCCCTTCCCTACTGATATAAATCAATTTGGTCATATTTTCAAAGAAAATTTATCTGATGAACCAGACCAAAAGGACCTTGAAATTCTAGAGTGTAAAGGTGATACCATACCCAAAGGCCTTGCGCCGCTAGAACAGCTCTTTGATTTCAACAATGTGGCTAAAGAACCAAAAATAGAACCCATGGAAACTAATGTGGAAGAGCACAATATAGGCAGCCCAACTGAGCCCAAAGTGATTAAGCTATCTAGCACCCTGTCTGCCCACATCAAACAACAATACATAACACTCTTCAAAGATATTATAGATGTCTTTGCATGGGAGTATAAATATTTGAAATCGTATCACACTAGCATCATTAAGCACAAGATCCCCCTGAAGGAAAATAAAAAACCTTTCAAACATAAATTAAGGGGGATAAACCTTGTCCTATTTCCTGCAGTAGAAAAAGAAATTAAGAAGATGTATGATGCAGGGATCATTGTTCCTTTTAGATACTCAGAATGGGTCTCCAATCTGGTATCTGTCAGGAAGAAGACAAGAGATATTAGGCTTTTTATAGACTTCAGACCTCTTAATAGAGCCTCGCTGAAGATAACTACCCTTTGCCAAAAATGGACCACATTCTGCAGAGGGTAGCTGGGTCAAAAGAATATCCTTACTGGATGGGTTCTCGGGTTATAACCAAGTGTTAGTCCTCCCAAGTGATCAAAATAAGACAACCTTTACCACACCATGGGGGACATTTATGTATGTCAAAATGCCATTTGGCTTTATGAACGCAGGGGCCACCTTCCAGAGGGCCATGGACATAGCCTTCTCGAAAGACATAGGCTACTTTATAATCATCTACCTAGATGATATCACGGTCTTCTCCAAAACTGATGAAGAACATTTAGAACATCTAAGGAAATTTTTTGAGAAATGCAGAAGATTTGGCTTGTCTTTAAATCCCAAAAATACACTCTTTGGCCTCTAGGAAGGAAAGCTTCTTGGTCATATAATCTCTGAAGAAGGGATCAAAATAGATCCTAAAAGAATTGAGGGCATATTGAATATTAGTCACCCCAGGAATCTCAAAGAATTACAGTCTTTCATTGGAAAGATTAATTTTTTGAGGAGATTCATCCCCAACCTTGCCGAGCTATTGAAAAACATCACTAACATGCTTAGGAAAGAAGCAGGTGTCAAATGGACAATGCAAGCTAAACAGTCATTCGAATTGGTAAAGAAAGCCCTTACTCAAGCATCAGTCCTCCTCAGTCCTGATTTCACCAAATATTTTTATATTTTTTCCTTTGCATCGAAACAAACAATAGCTGCAGTATTGTTGCAAAAGAATAACTCGAGGCATGAACAACCCATATCCTTCTTCATCAAATCCTTAATAGATGCCCCACTCAAATACAACATCATGGAAAAGCAAGCCCTGGCACTGGTTAAAGCATTAAAATATTTCAGGGTGTACATCTTACATTCACACATCATTGCCTTTGTGCCACACATCGTAGTCAAAGATATTCTATGTCAGGACCCCAATGGTAAAAGGGGAAAGTGGATTGCCACTATTCTAGAATATGACTTAGAAATCAGGCCTACCAAACTCATCAAGGGAGAAGGATTAGCAAAACTCATGGCCGAGTCCAATTTCAAGGTTCCAGATATGAATATGGTTTATGCCTTAGAAGAGTTAGAAGAGTTCCCAGCACCATTTACTAAAGAAACGCTCACGAACTCTCCATGGCATGTCGATATTATCTATGTGTTGCTTTACTTAAATGCTCCTCCTTCTTTGTCAAAAACAAAAGCTAGATTTGTGAAATAGAAGGATTTAAAATATTGCATGATAGATGGACTTTTATATTGGAAGAATGCTGTCGGGATACTACTAAAATGTTTACTTGAGAAGGATGTAGGAAAAATCATGCATGAAATGCATGAAGGAGAATGTAGAGGGCCCTTAAATTGGAAGACCACAGCAAAAAAAATCCTCAGATCAGGTTATTATTGGCCCACCCTTTTTCCAGACACCCAAAAACTAGTAATGTCTTGCCACAAATGCCAGATTTTCGATGGTGGGAGAAAGCTCTTGCCCTTACCCTTGATGCCTATTAGTGTTGAAACACCCTTCCAACAGTGGGGTTTGGACTTCATAGGGGAAATCCATCCACCCTCCTCGGCCCAGCATAAATGGATCCTCACAGCCATAGATTATTTTACCAAATGGATAGAGGCCATACCCACTAGGAATGCTACTGACTCTGTCATTATTAAATTCCTTGAGACCAACATATTGTCTAGATTTGGCTGTCCTAGGAAAATAATCACAGAAAATGCTGCTGCCTTTAAATCCAAAAATATGGTTGACTTTTTCCATAAATATCGGATCACCTTGGGCCACTCTACTACCTATTACCCCCAAGGAAATGGACTTGCTAAATCTTCTAACAAGAGCTTGATCAACATCATAAAAAAGTTGCTAGAGGAGAATAAAAAAGCATGGCATGGTAAGCTTGTTCATGCTTTGTGGGCTGACAAGTTAACCACCAAAAATTCAATCAACACATCCCCCTATCAGCTGGTCTATGGCATGGATGTTGTTTTCCCAACATCCTTGGGAGTTCTAGTCATGAAACTCTTGTAGGAGGTTCAAATTGAAGAAAATGATATGCAGAGAAGGATCAATCAGACCATCCACTTACAGCAGACCAGAGAGGAAATTTACCAAAGAATTGAAGCAGTCCAAGAAAGCATCAAAAGGCAGTTTGACAAAAAGACTAAAGAAAATGACTTCCAAGGTGGGAACGTGGTGCTCAAATGGGATTCAAGAAGGGAAGAGAAAGGAAAACATGGTAAGTTTTAAAATTTTGGAAAGGGCCCTGTATTATCCATTCCTTGAGAGGGAATAATGCGTTTTTTTGCAAGAATTGAATGGTGAAGAAGTGTTAGGAGGTCCTGTCAATGGCAGGATGCTTAAACACTACTGTCAAGAGTCTTAAGACTACAGAGTTTTTCATCCATTGTACATATTGTTTATCTGAAAAAAAAAAAAAAATAAGAAGAAGAAGAAGAAGAAGAGAGGGGGCAGAAATAAAACAAGAAAGGTATAGCCCCGTACCAAAAAGAAAGGTTCAAATATGCTAAAAATATGAACCTACAAGCATCAAAAATATGGTTCCAATTCTCTTAAAACTTGAGCCAAAGAAGAAAAGCAGGGCTGGTTCTAATATGTTCAAAACTTGAACCAGCAAAGAAGAAGATATCAGGTCTAAAAAACTCAAAACTAGAGCTGGAGTGAAGAAGAAAGTGACTCTAACAAGCTCAAAATCCGAGTCACAAACAGAAGGAACGATACTCTTACTTTTCAGAATTTCAAGCCTTCCAGATTTTGTAATTTTTGCTAACTTTTAGTTCATGTGCAGTTGGTTGCTATAAAATCGACCCGCAGCAAACCAGACAGTCTAATCCTGGTTTGACTATATTTTCAATTTCGGTCTTAGAACATAGAGAATGAAAGCCTGTCAAACTGTTTTAACCTGACAGGTATTAGATTAGGTAGAGAAGTTATGAGACCAACTGTTTAATCTGGTCTCATGGATGAATAAGGGTAGCATTAGATAGGTTTGTTTTTTTGTTTGCAAAATAAAATGTTGAACAAGAGTTTTCCAGTCCAAGTGCACTCAAAAGAAGAGAAAATGATAGGACAGTATGAATGGGTAGGTAGAAATGTTGTTTTGAAGAAATGACAATTGTAAGGTTGCTGCAAAGGTCATCAGATCAAAATAAAAACTGCTACCCAATGGAAAGGCACTATTCTGCGAAACCAGAGATTACTAAGGTTCTGGAAACCTAAAGGGCAAGCTGTCCTCCCCAAGTGGAGCCACTGTTAGCCACCCATAAATTATGATATACTAAATGGTGGCTAAGTTTGTTTACAAGCCTTCAAGAGATTTATTTCCCCTGAAAATCCATCATATTTGAAGTCAAATGATGATTCTTTGTCCCATTGGATTGATCTCCATTGTTGTTTCTACAAGGGCATGCCCGAAACCCTGCCAGATCTATCAGAGAAATTGTTTTCCAAAGGCCTTTGAAGCTACCCATTTTGACTCATCTCCCCTAATTTTCATAAAGACTCCTTTTCCTCTTTAAGACCCCCATTTCCCCCCTGAAAGGCCTTCAAAATCCTTTTGAACCTCTAAAAATCCCTTTTTACAGGTTTAAACAACCCTTTTCCCCTTTATTGAAAGCCAAGAAAACCCCTAAAATTCCTTGTTTTTGGCCCAAAAACTCATCTCTCCACTAAGGCCTTAAGCCCCTTTTGGCCCAGCCCCAAAAAACCACTTCCCCACATGACCCGATGCTAAGACCAAGCGCTAGCTCGTAAGGCGCTTATCGCAATCATAGAGGCAGACGGAAGTGCTTTCCAGCGTTAAACAAATAAAAACCCCGATGCGATGATGCTTTTGTTCTGTGGGTCTCGGGAGTGTTCTCTGCCGTTGATCCTATTAAGATCTGATGGCCCGCGCAAACTCTCTCTAATCACAATCGCAATTTTCAAACTGTGCCACCCTCCATCCTTTGTGATTTGCGATCCACCGACACAATCTCCGCCATCAATCTCACATAAAATCCAATGGTCAGGATTTAATTGCATTCCGCCTCATTTTACCTCCATCATTCCCCTCTGATCAAATCCCGACCGTTGATCCCCACTTTGATCCAATGGCCCAACGCTAATCGCACCGCGCCTGTCGCCCCTATCCATCCGCTCCTCCGATTTCATTAGAGCCATTGATCTGCCTCCAGATCGGACGACAGTCGCTCTGTCGCACCACTGCTCCAATCGCATCGCAACTTTTAAGTTGTCCTCGCCCGTCTCCCCACCGATCTAACCTCTGCCATTGATCCCCTTCACGATCCAATGGTTGGTGTTGAATCGCGCATCACCAATCGGAGCTTCTTAAATATGTCACCCACTGCCTCCCCTAATTGCGATCTTCTGTTTCCATCATGTCCATCCATTTGGTCTGAGATTAATGGCCTAGATCTCATCGCTATTCCACCATAATTCCCCCATCGGGTTTCCCTATTAACCTCCCTCAGACAATCACCACCGTTGATTGCCTCATGCGATCCAACGGCTCATATTAAATCGCCCTCCACCATCGCCGAGTCCCACCATATCCAAAATCATTTCATATGTTTTACGTGCATTCCCTTGTATTTCGATTCAAAGGATCGAACCTTTGTTTTGCATCAACATTATATCATTACGCCCAATATTAAATCTTTAATGTTTTTGCATTTCTCCACCATTTCCATTAAATCCACAACGTTTGCCTCTGTTACGCCACCATTCCTCCAGGCCTCCACAACATCCTACCTCCACCCCATTGGATTTTCTTGACGATTTTATTGGTTTTGCAGGTGTTAAACGATTGCGGTTGCGCTCTGTTTCATTAGTCACGGGCAGAGTTGTTCAGTGGTGTAGAATACCATTTTCAGAGCCAAATTTTTCAGAGAGAACGTATCAGAAGATAGAGACAATCACAGGAGCGGCAAAGTGTATCAGAAAAAGGTTAAAGGACTTAAAAAGCCTAAACGTTGAAGATTAAGAGGCTTAATCCACAGTCAGCACGGTTGAACGCAATCATTGGTCACGACAGTGCACAAGATATGTCAGCAGGACAGTCCTTTACTGAAGGAAGGATCAAAATCACTACTGCCCATTCTCCATTCTGCATCGAGCCCCAGCACAGTTATTAGTTTTGGCAGAAATTCTCGAGGACCTGACAGTGCATTGATTACACCGCATAAGAGAAATCTGCATCAGTACATGAACATTTCGGGCAATTAGCAAAAGGAGGCATGAACAGAGCTAATACACGATTCAGTACAAAAGAGACAGAAAAATGATTTCACCAGGGAAGTTACTACAGATTGTTAGAGGAAGTTATTTGGAAGTATGGGAATCCTCATAGCCCATCCTTCACTTAATTCAAATCAAGAAGATACAATACCTCTCCAGATGTTTTCCTTATCAAGAACACCCTGTGGGTGATTGCCGTCATGTCAAAATAGCCTCAAACAAGCCACAGAGTTATGGTTCTTGTCCAGAATTCAATGAAATATTTAAGACATAGCATGGAGCATTCAAAACACCTGCTCCGATCTCCGATGTTCATTAAAACTATCCACACCTACTTTCTTCATTTTCCCTATAAAGACTCTTCGAAGTCTCATTGTAAAAGGTTGGCATTTTGTGATTTATAAAGTAATACATATTGCTGCTTTGAAGAAGCTTTGGTGTTCTAAAAGAGTGTGAAGATCTGTGTTTTTCTGTTGATGAAGGAGGCAGGACCATCGGATCCCTGAGACTGGCTTTGGTGAAGTACTTCTTATAGTCAATGTTATTTCTTGTGTTTCCACTTTGTTCCATCATGCTTTTCCTACAGTAGGATAAAAATTTTAGGTAGAGAAATGTATCTTAGAAGCACCTCTGACCTGTTTATCCTTCACTGTTTATATATTTTCTGCTACTGAATGTGACATGGTATTATAATAGCTCTCTTTATATTCAGCTTGTTTTACTTTAGAAATGGTTAATTTGGTTGTGTTAAAGACTATTTAGGTGTTCCCTCTTTCTTTACCAACTAAATATTATATCTGGAGTCTACCATTGATTATTAATGCTGGCAGTTTGATAGTGAGGTTTGGTCTCAATCATACCCTTTGTTCCTTGTTGTTATCATTGTGTTGAAGGCCCCTATAATTGCAGTTCTAGATGTCTACGGCGTTCCCTCTTCTTTGAGTGCAATTGTATATCTTTGTCGGTTAGGCTCTCAAAGGTGAACTTGTAGGAGGAAATAGGGCGTTCCCCAAATCCTATAACTCATTCTGAGGGTTTAGTCTACATTTCTCTTTTCTTTGAGTGTTATATTGATTAAGTCCAAAGCAGTGAACTTACTGGAGGAAATAATGCATTCCCCGAGTCCTTTAAGCCATTGTGAAAGGGTTTGGTTTGTTGTTCACTCTTAGTCCTTAATGTCCATGCCATATCACCTATATTATTCAACATATCCTTGACTAAGTTAAATTTTCCCTTTGGTTTCCCTTCCTTCTCAGTCAGAACTATTTGGACTTCACATGACTCCATTTCCCAATGGCTTGTAGATTCCCATGCTCTATCTATACCGCATGAAACATACTTTTCCAACCAAACAAAAACAAACAACCGTGAAACCCATAACTAGGCTAAAATCAACTTATAAGCTTTTCAAGATACATATTTATAAATATATTGAGATATCCCTCTTTGAGACTAGGAGGGCTAGATCCTAGAGCTCTAAAGTACGGTTTGTATGTTGCCTTGTCTTTTGGTAAGCCAATCTATCAAAACACAGGACCCCAACACTTTCAAGGTTGAGGAAATACTTTAGTTGCCTCCCCTATCTACCCTTCGTAAAATTTAGAATCTCCAAGGAAAAGCCAATTTTTTGAGGAGATTTATCGTCAATTATGTCAAGATTTCGAACGAATTTATGATATTGTTGAAAAAATGAGTTCCATTTATGTGGGACGAATTCACTCAGCGCTCATTCGATGCTTTGAAAAAATCATTAAACTTTTATCCTTTATTGATTCCACCCAATTATAGCAGGGATTTCCTCTTATATCTTGTTGTAGCATAATCAACCATAGGTATGGTTTTGGTTCAGGAATACGATGCTCTCTGTGAGAATGTGATTTATTATCTAAGCTGAGGCATGATAGTTCCTGAATTACGATATTATCGTGTTAAGAAATTAGCTTTGGAAGTTTTTCATGTTGTCCAATGACTTATACATTACATTCTGCTTTGAAAAATTTTTGTTTTAGAAGTTGTCAATCCATTTCAATTTTTTCTCAGTAGGTGAGTGAGATCAGTGAATATAACAGATGGATTTTTATTCTAAAAGAATTTGATCTAGATTTCTTATCTTCTAAATCCAAGAAATATTTAATATTCGTGGAATTAATCTCAGAGTTGCCTTGTGATGAAGAAATAGTTTATGATGAATCATTCCCTGATGAACATATTTTTATTATTTCATCACAAGACCCTCAATATGGGGATATTATTATATATCTTCAGACTTTGAAGTTTCCCCTCACTTTTTCGTTGGATGAGCGAATAAAATTGTATCACTTGTCTAAAATTTATGTTATCGTTAGTGAAACTTTATCTTCACGGGGTTGATTCAATCCTTAGATATTGCTTAACCCTAGAAGAAGCTAAGTTAGTGCTAAATAATTTCCACAATGGAGCCTAAGGTGGTCATTTATCTGAGCTTGCTATAACCAAAAAATTATGCATGCCATCTATTTTTGGCCTTTCATATTCAAATATTGTGTTGAAGTGGTCAAGGAATTCCATCCTTGTGAAGTTTTTACCTGGAAGATGTGTGTTAATCTAGATCTTCTCTTTCCTTTTATTACCATCGGTCCGTTAACATAGTGGGAATCGATTTTACAACTTGTAACCCACCTTCAGAAAAGGTTCATAAGTATATCATTATAGTAGTGGACTACATGACAAAGTGGGCCGAGGCTATCCCTACCTTTGTGAACGATGCTGAAACAAAATCCGTGTTTATTTTCAACCAAATAATTTTTCATTTTGGTGTTCCTGAAGAAATTGTCACTGGCCATGATAGTAATTTTGAGAACAACATGATGATCGAATTGGATCTCAATTCAGGTTTCTGATAGGAGAATTCATCACCTTATTATCCTCATGTCAATGGGAAAGTGGAAGCCATGAATAAATCCTTGAAGATTATCACGCGAAGGAAAATTAATACATATCGATCCAATTTTCACATTATGTTGTACCCTGTCCTTTTGGCATACTGGATGTCAGTTAAGACTAGAACTAGTTTCACTCCTTTTCAACCAGTTTATGAGTTGGAATCAATATTCCCTATTGAATGTGAAATTCCTTCTCTTAAGCTAGTTGTTGAACTTATTCAAGACACTACCATTCTTGAAGAACACCTCGTTTATTTTGAATGTTTTGATGAGCAACGTCGAGACACAACCAGAACTAATGAAGCTCATAAGAAGAGGGTGAAGGTTCAGTATGATAAGGATTTATGCTCTATGGTTTTCTCTGAAGGAAACCTTGTCCTAGTCTATGACCAAGACAAGGACGCCTTTGGGGAAAGTAACTTCAAATCTATGTGGTGCAGTCATTTCATCGTTAAAATATTCTTGGAAAAGGGAGCTCACAAATTGGTATATTTTAATGGAAACGAGCTGGAAAAACCCATAAATAGGCTCTATCATAAAAAAATATTATGGCTAGGGTTGTGCCTAACATTTACTTAGGTTTTATACATATTGTATATTTTGTACATATTTTTCTATAGGTTTCATTGTGACATCGATGTTTTTCATCTTCCCTGGCAGGTATCGATGGATGCTAAGATCTATCTAGGATTTGCCGATGGTGATATTCGATATACCCAGAATTTGGATTCCGCGGCTTGGGTAATTTACTATCCATTCGGCCTGTTGTTAGCCTCAAGGTGAATATGTATCGATCCTGCTTCAAATAATGTTTTTTAACATACTGTTGTTGTTAATCTATTATTTGAAGAAATATCTCTTGGTGTTGATTCATTAGTAGTATACTTGGATTAAAAATTAGTGGTGTCTCAATTAAATAACATCTATCATGTCAGATATCCTTATTTATATCGCCAATTTATGAGAGTTTGTTTTTTAAATAGATCATTTAATTTTATCACATTTATTCAAATTCCATGATAAAAAAACCCATTTTTATGATTCAATAGATAATCAAGCATTAGATTGGCATATTAATCATTCATCACATTAAAAATAGAAAGTGATCAATCACCATGGATATCTGAGTGTCACATCATGAAACTGTCTCTATATATATAGGAGTCATTTGTTCAAAATATTATACAAAATCGAGACAAAAAATTCTTGAAAAATTAGGGCTTAAGCCTAATCATGTCTATCACAAAAAATATCAAGTCATCCTTTATCTATGTCTGAGGGCCCTACCTTGGATGTGCATCCCAGAAAAATACCATCGCAATTGCCACACGTCAGAAAATTTCCACCCACTCCCATGGTAAACCTAACCATGCGCCTCTTGATAGTCTCTATTAGATCCCACTGTTGCCATAGGCACTTGGCGAGTTAAACCCTCCAAGTTCCTTTGTACAACATGAAGGACTCTTTTAGTATCAGCAGTGGAATTTTGGCATCTCTTCCACAATGCTTATGCCTAGGTAGACCCTCAGTTCTTACTGGTCCCACATATTTGTCATGATCAAAATTTTTGTAAGAATTTTGTCTCACAAAAAAAATCATTTCATATTTTTGAAAATCTAAAAAAATCAAATGATATCAAAATCTAAAAAAAATCTCACCAATGGCTCCCCATGCAGCACCAGTTGGAACTTACAGATCTGGATCTGGTCAGAAGTCCATGCTGATGTAGGGGTAGTCCTCAATGACGATGACTTGTTTTCCCGACCAAAGGAAAAAAATTTCATCCAAGGTAGTTCTAGGTACCTCGCCACCCCGTAGCCTTTTCATCAAGTCATCCCACCTTGCTATGCATGGATATATTGGGATACTGATGGTAGAAATCACCTTGTGTTGAAGACCTGGTAATATCTCAAAAGATAAAGTACAAATTATTGTATCATATCCAAATTGTTTGGTATTTTTCTTCTGAATAGAAGTTAATTTCTTTTTCAAATTGGTAAGTAGATCTGTGCAAGAGTCATATAATGTGGTTAGGAAATATTTCACCAAAATCATTATAGCACGTGATGCTTGATGCTTGATGCTGATCCAATTACCCTAAAAATTCTGAAAAGGAAATTTATCATATGTATTCCCTCTACATCTCTGATTGGGATCTGTGTCCCTACCTTCTGGGTATCTGTTGAACAATAAAGGCAAATGTAGTCATCCACATTAAAACCTCTTGGGGACTTCCCTTAAGAATTAATTGACTCTCCTCTTCAGGAGATTCCAATGATGATATACATATCCTCTACCTCGATGAATAGGGGCATATGATCAATCATAAAAGCATTGTCTTCTAGATCCCAATAATTTATAAGCATTTCTAACAACATTGTATTTTTTTCATATTCGACATTTTGAATAGTTAAATAAACCACATCCTCTAAGGGAATCCAGTGCTAATGGATCCTTCATAAATTCATTGTTAAATTCACTATGTTCCCTTTCCGTGATCTGAAAGGACTATATTAGTTTGTTGTGCTGAGTGTCCTTTCAGTAATAAAAACATGTACAATTTGTATCCATTTGTTTGCTTAAGGAATGAGTATTTTAACCATGAAACATAGATGAATTTGTGAGTTTTAAGCATGAAAAAAAGCCTAAATAACACTATAAAATAGTGCATATCAGAGAAAAAAACACCACACATAAGTTTTACACAACATGCATGATGAAGAAGTTCACCCCTCCTAGGCTACATCTACTTGTCTAGCTCTCAATGGCATGTCCCTCTTTTTCATTATGCTAAAAAATGCAAACAAATATGTTTAAAAGCCTCTACTTCTTGTTTTCTCTCCACCAGTGGCTCAGGAATGCTCAAATTAGTCTAGGTACACCCTTGTTTTATCGAAATTGGTTGAAAATTGACCGCCCAATTCCTTTTCCCAATCTCAGCTAGAAAATCTCCACTAATTGTGGAGAAATGCAATTAACTACAGTTAGTTTGGAAAAATTCCTAAAATTTAGCTCAACGCCAAAACTCTTACCAGTATTAACCACCACATTTAAATTTTAGTAGTTAGGGAAGGGTGTTCACAAGCCGACCCTCCGCCTTAAACCCCGCGGTTTATGGTTTTGAAACTCTGCAACAATGGAGCAGAACCTGGAGGCATAAATGTTCCAAAGACCGTGGCATTCATTACCATGAAAATTGCGCTATGTGACCATTTTAGTTTTCCATTGGAGGTTAAGGGTTATGAAACCATTCCGTTGAAGTTTTATGTCACAGTAAAATGTGACCACATCTATGAAGCCCTGGAGGTTACATTACAACAAACCATCATATTCAAGTTTAATGTCACGGTGTGACACGGGACCACGACCTCAAAGCCGCTGGAATGGTGTTTTAATTAGCTGCCCATTGGATATCTATTAGATGTCATGGTGTTTTAAAAAATTCCATGTGAACACGATCCACGAGGTCGCTGGAGGGTTGGAACCACCAGCGGTCCCCACCTAAAAATTCAAAACATTACAACATAAAATTATGTGGAGTCGTATATGGGTAAGAACCATTGGATAGCAGAGACAGTGGAGGTATTTGTGCGCATGTCAGAGGTCGAGGGGTCAAACTCCCCTGACTCCACCAAAATTTTACACAAAACTCTTAGGGACATGTGGTAGCCTCTGAGCTTGCTACATGTCACTCATCCAACGGTGCTCTATAAAATGTACATCTCCAAATATTCACCACTGGATGCAACACGTGGTGAAATATGATTGGTTGTGAGAAAAGGGAATATTCCTGGTATATGCCACCTACTGACTATATCTGCATGATGACTCGGCATTGCAGTCATCCTTTCACAAAAAATCTAGCTGTTTAGGAAAAAGAATAGAATGAAATCTCTTCCTCATACAACATCAGTTTTTTGATATGTTCATAGCGCCAGAACCGCAACGACAATACCTTTTTGGTCGCTTAGCTTGGGTATAGTTTTGAGCACTTTCAATTTTGAGCATAACATATGATCTCTTGATCACACCTCCCCATTGGGAAGATTTTTGACCCCAAAAACTCTCTAGATTATTGGATGTGAAGTTGAGGAAACTGTGTCCCCACTCTTCCAGTCTTTATCCACTGAAATTTCCCTAGTTTCATTAATTGGAGATTTTCATGAAAAGACAAATTTTTCCTTGATTCTGTCGACCATCCATTTTTGTCTTTGAAATTTTCATGTTGCACATTTTTGAACTTGCAAAACATCAATCTAACTTTGCAGTAAACATATTGTTTCTACATTGGTATATAATCAAAGGAAACTTGGAATTTTTCTCACCTTGCACTCTGTCCTTCTGGATATTTTTTGTTGCTTTTACCTTGAACTTGTGTTGACTCTTAACCAAGTTTCTTCGCTATTGTATGATGCCTTTCGGAATCCAGTAATGAAAATTTCTGAATCCCGTGCCTTCTTTGTGAAGTTTCTGTGTCCTCTCTTTGACCTTTGCAACTTTTTGCACTGACACCTTGTTTTCAACACTATTCAACACTAATGTCAACTGTTTCAACTACTTGTCATCTTCTTTCAAAGACAATCTACTTTCAAACTTAAAGAACTCATTACATACATCAACATTTGTTTGAAAATGATGATATAAAACATCTCTTTGTTTAATCATCATGAATGTCAATTTTTGGCTTGCATTGACTAGCCTCTTCATTTTCCCTGCATTAACGAATGAGGTGTCTAGTTTCTTGCAATGAAATCTCACAATATACTCCTTGCCATCTTTGAATAAAGGGTATTTGTTCTCATGGCGATGGAATATTTCTTTCTTGTCATACAAGTAAGGACTGCCCAACACCATACCTATTATATCAAGTGGAACCACATCTAATTCAACTGTGTTAATGAAATGTCCAGTTATTGTAAAGCGGAACATGCACTTCTTCGAAACCTGTAAATTTTCATCCTTACAAATCCAACTAAGTGGATATGGTTTTGTATATGGAATGGTCTCAAGATTAAGTTTCTTGACCAAGTCTTCAGAGATTAATTTTTTCTTGTGACCCACTATCAAACATTGTGTCAATATTGGTATGTTTGGATATGACCCTCACATGGAATAGTTCAATTATTTCTTCTTCATTTGGAGCTTGTATGTGACAGTTAGATATACTAGAATTGGGTTTAGTTTCAATCTCTTTCCCCTTCATGTTCTTTAGTCCCATAGCTATGATTTTTGTTTCATCTCCTGAATCTGACCCTAAGTCTTGTTCAGCTACTGCAACCATTTTTCCTTTCTCCTTGGCTTTCTCTTTGGATTTCAAACTTTCTATTTTCAACTCTGGATGATGTTTCCAACAATGGTCTTCATCATGGCTAGTTTTAGAACAGTTTTTGAAAAATAATATTCCCTTCTCTTTTATGATATTTCCATTTCTCTTTTTATTCTATTTCCCTTTAAACTCATTTTCCTCATTCTCATCTATGTTTTTTCCCCCCTTGCCTCCAAGTGTATGGCTTGTACACAAACTTCATGTAGGCTAATAGGGTCGAACATGAGGATAGTATGTCTTAGGTAGGTATGTAAGCCTTCTATATACTTGAGAAAAGTGTCTTGGCTCTACAAATTTACCCCTAATGAGAGAGCTCTTCTCCTATATTCTTGGGTATAAACTTGTACATTTTGTCCTTTCAATTGTTTAAATATTTTCCAGTCCATTATGGCTTTCTTCATGTGAGAGAATGGATAAAACTATTGTTCTATTGTAGAAATGAAATCAGTCCATGATAGAATAATATTACCATGCTTCTTGATCTCTTCCTTTGTCTTAGCTTCAGGGAAAATTTTAGGGGCGAATTTTAGCCCAAAGGCGAAATTTAAGGGGTTTTAGATTTTAGAGGGGCGAATTTTTTATATAAAACCATTTTTGTAATTTTTGTATAGTTAGCCTCAAAATTATTTTAAAAATAATTAATTTTTATTTTTTAGCCCAATAAAATAGGAGCGCATAAAACGTGAAAATCTGGATTCGCCTCCCATTACACTGGTTTGGTTTGTTTTTTTTGCATTCGCCCCCGATTTAATGGGTTGGAGGGATTTGGAATGCCATTCGCCCCACAGTGTACGCAGATGATGAGGGAAATGGAGTCGATTTAGTGGTTTGGATGGTTTCTGGAATGACATTAGTCCCCAATTCCATTTACAATGAAGGCAATGGAGCAGATTTACTGGGTTGGAGTGTTTTAGAATGGCATTCGCTCCCAGTTTATGCCAGTTTACGCCATTGACGAGGGGAATGACGCCGTTGATGAGGGAAATGACTAATGAATCTTTCCAGAAATAAAAATTTTGATAAGTGAATAACCTTGGGTGGTATTTTATAGGGAGGAAGAATTATTAGGAAGGAAGGGAAGCAAGGTAGGCAGGGAGGAAATTTACAAGGACAGAAAATGAATAGGGCTGGCATGTGGAAGATTGGATTAACATTGTAGTCTGGAGGAGCCGGCAACGCATGGTCATTCATAGCGAAAGCAAAGAAGGGGGTGAAAGGGGGTGCGGTGGGTGCCCCTGCTGCTCCGAATATCAGCAAAGAGTAGATATCGAACACGACGGTGGGGGCCAACATCTTGAAAGATGCAGTGGATCCTCCCTTGAAGCTAGATAGTGAATACCCTGATTGGTTGTTGCACCTCCTCGACAAGCAGACGCCTCTCAGTGAACTGGAAATAAAATACCTGAACACCTTGGCCTTCCCTAAGATCCAACGCTTCGTCGAGCTCAATAATCGCCGAAGGATTAAGGAAAACAATGCCTCGAGAGCCAAGCACTGACTGGTAGCATTCCATTTTTTCCACTTTCTTACAAAAATTTAAATCATAGAATGGATGCATTTGCAAATAATGAAGGGTGTTTATACACCTTATTTCACTCGAAAACTATACATTCCTGCATTATTATACATAACGCTAAATGTTGTCTAGATATTTCTATAGTTTTCATATATGTTTATCTAGTTTACGTCAAATTGTCATTATCAGAAAATATTTATCACTTTTAACACATCACTGATCATGATGGATTGGGATTGGTAACTTGTGCATTTCTCACTTCATTTTTTGATTGACCATCACTTAATTTATCTCATGCAAAATTAAGGCAACATGTTTTCAAATAAGGGAAGCATTATGAAATATACCATTGTTATTCAAGTAGTTAAGATGCCACAGGTTTTTTTTTTTTTTTCGTTCTAATATTTGATTACAGGGTAAATTAACTGCTAACATGATATCAGTCAACTCGTTGTAAGTTTTGCTGAATAAATTGTGCTTGCTCCCAAAAACTGGACCATAGTCACCCATTCTAGTTCACATTCCGTGACCTCTTGAAAATTTCTTCCATGACTATAAAATATTCTCTCCTCTTGTCCATTATTCCACATAGGTTGAGAAGGTTGGTCCATGACAGCACATAAGTTCCAACATACAATGGTACTTATGCTGATGGGAGTAGACAAGGAAGAGATGCCCCTATTAACATAATGGTTAAGTGGTAGTGGGTGGCATATGCTTGCTTGCTCAGCTGTCTCTCCCTACTCTCTAGATGTGATATGTGGGTGTGAAACAATAGTGTTGGATATGCCTATCTTGTGACATCTTGGAATTTCTTTTATGACTACAAAATATCCTCTATCTTATCTCTCAGAACTAGGCATAAAGTTGCTTATGTTTAGGTATGGTGATTATTATAACTTTGCCCTATTTCCATATAATTTGGTTAATATTGACAACCTCCACCTATTGGTGTTTAGGCACCCAGTTCCTCTCATCACTGTAACACATTGATGGTTCCTGTTTCTTTTTAATAGTTTTTATTTCACACGTACATACCTAAACAATTCAGAAAGATAGAATACTTTTCTAAATACTCTGGGTTTTTTGAAGATTTGGTCTCTGCCACTTCAAATTTCTTGGAAGATGATTTTTGAAGATAGAGGTTGCCCCCTGATGTCCATACTGACATCTATATCTACCTGAGTTGTATTTAGCAAAAAAGTGTTGTTGCTAATCTCACTTGTTTTGGCGATGCAAAGTTTATTTGGAGCCCAATGTACTCTTGGTGTGGCTTCATTATGGTTATTGTGGATCCTATTATTATGACTTACATGTCAGCCTAAGTCTATTCGTGAGGGAAATGGAGGATTTTGGGTTGCATTCGTCCCTATTTCCATTTTCTGGCTTGGAAAGTTGGAGGGTTATCAGAATGTCATTCGCTGATTGAATGAATGTGGAACATGAGAATTTTCAAGAGAATGTTTGTTACAGGAGATGTATCAAGGTTTAACAAAGGAAAGGCTAACTGAGGACAATGCAACCTTTCAAGAAGACCAGTTGACTATAGGGTCGAATTCTGGACTGTGGTTGGTATGCTAGTGTCATGGAATCTAATGGTTGGAGGATATGCACATAATGGATGGGGTGAGGAGGCCATTGAGCCGTTTTTCCAAATGCAAGGGGAACCAGTAAACCAAGACCAGATCACTTTCTCCATTATTCTTAGCAGTTGCTCCAGCCTTGGAAATCTGGAATATGGTAAGCAGATTCATGGTCATATTATCCAAGTTGGATACGAATAAAATGTGTTAATAAGGAATACTATTGTTGATATGTATTCAAAATGTGGAGATATGGAGGATGCACAACTCATCTTCAACATAATACCAGAGCAAGATAATGTTTCATTTAATGCCTTGATTGTTGGATATGCTTGGCACCAATGCGGGGAAGATGCCTTGAACCTTTATAGCCAATTACAAAAGAAAGGGCTAGATGTATCTGATTTTACCTTTGCAGGGGTTCTCAGTGCATGTGCCAGCCTACTAGCTGTAAATAGGGGCAAAAGAATCCATATCCATGTAATTCTAAATGGATATGAGTCGAATGTCTTTGTGAGGAATTGCCTTGTTGATATGTATGCAAAAAGTGGGAGCATTGAAAATGCAAAGAAATTATTCGTTGAAATGCCTGAACGGGATGGAATTTCATGGAATGAAATGATCACGAGATATGCCCAACAAGGGAACGGAGAGAAGGCCCTGAAGTTCTTTCAACAAATGCAAGGAGAAGGCATGAAGCCTACCGACTTCACGTTCGCGAGTGTTCTTAGTGCATGTGCTAATTTGCAATCTCTTAGACTAGGGAAACTAATTCATTCCCAAATCATCAAAACAAGATTTGATTCTAGTGTATTTGTAGGAAATGCTCTGGTTGCTATGTATGCCAAATGTGGGGACTTAGAAGAAGCATGCTTAACATTTGAGAGAAGACCTAATCGTAATTTCATCTCATGGACTGCAATGATAGTAGTCTAGGCACAAAAAGGACATAGTGAGGATGCCTTGAAATTATTTCAAGAAATGCAAAGGAGAGGCGCTAAACCAGACCAGGTCACCTTTGAAAGCATTCTTAGAGTCACTGCCACTATAGCTACCTTAGAACTAGGCAAGCAAGTTCAAACCCATACTTTTAAAACTGGGTTTGTAAAAAATGTCTTTGTTGGAAGTGCTCTCATTGATATGTATTCCAAATGTGGAAGCATAGAGAGTGCACTCCACATGTTCAAAAAAATGCCTGAGTAGAATTTGATTTCATGGAATGCTATGCTTGTAGGATTTTCTCAGAATGGGTATGGAAGGCAAACACTCCAACTATATGAAGAAATGTTATGTTCTAGCATGAAGCCAGACCACATCACTTTCATTAGTGTTCTCTTTGCATGCAGAAGGTTATCAATATTATAATTCCATGAGTCGAGATCATTGTCTAACACCAAGAGCATACCACTATGCCTGCATGATCGATATTCTTGGTCGCTATACATGCTTGGATGAAGCAGAAGAATTTTTTAATGAGATGACATGTGAACCTGATGCTATTATGTGGTTGGCACTACTTGGTGCATGCAGAATTCATGGAAACATTTGGCTAGGAGAACGTGCAACAGATTTCCTTTTCAAGTTGGAACAAAAAAATGCAACACCATATATACTAATTTCTAATATATATGCTGCTGCTGGAAGGTGGGATGATGTAGAAAAGGTGAGGAAAATGATGAATGAAAGGGGAGTTAAGAAAGAAACAACATATAGCTGGATTGAGGTCGAGGCTGGGGTGCATGCCTTTGTTTCAGATGATAGATTTCACCCACAAATTAAGGAGATTTATGCAACATTAGATAAATTGGCTATGCAGATGAAAGTATCTAGTTATGTGCTAGACACAAGTTTTTTGTTGCATAATGTGGATGAGGAACATAAATAAAAGTTCCTCTGTTATCGCAGTGATAAACTAGCAGCTGCATTTGTGCTTATCAACACCCCTTCTTGGAAAAACTAGTAGTTTCATTTTGAAAATAACAGTATATTTACTTTCTAAATATAGATTTTCTGCATTTTGGCATGATTAGAAATGTCAACAGTTAGATTCAGTTAATGTAGTTGCATGGGTTTCGTGAAATGGAATTGTGCTTCCCGTAAAATGTTTTCAAACAGGGTTACTAAATGGATGTGTTTGCATGTGAATTTGAACCCTATTATCCTTTAAATACAATGATAAAAGGATAGAAAATTAAAAATTTATAAGTTTATCTTTTGAAGGAAATGTAGGTAGAATTTGCCCCAAAATGTTGAAACCTTCAAGGGAGGCACTGGTGTAGCTCTTCCATTTGGTATTTCATGTTCTTATGTGTTTGAAATTTCTCATTTCTTGATTTGTCTTCTATTTTTGCACACACTGGTGGGCTGCTCCTCAACTTGCCTCGCATATCTTAATTTTCATTAGATATCTGGAAACATGGAAAGGTAATGCATTCTGTGAAAATGATGTTGCATGGAAGGTACTGCTTGTAGGTTGTTCCCTTGTTCAGTTTTTCCATTCTTTTCAAAACCATATTGTGCATTGATTGTGGAATTTTCTTTTTGTTATCAATTTTATTAGGTTTTCATCATGCAATTATATTGTTATCTTACACTTGCTCAATTTCAGCTCGTTAATTCAAAATTTTTGAGTGAAATATCATTTTCTCTTGGTACCTCCTACTCTGCCCTTGACTATATGTGGTGCACTTGTTTCTGGGCTTTGCAGTTATGTTTTCCATGCTGCACAAGGTTGACTGCCAATGGCATTGTAAAAAATGTCAAAGCACACAGACAATGCAACATGCACGGATTGAAGCATTTGAGAATTAGTGGTCTTTTTGGGATAACAAGAGAGCACCTTGAGAAGTTGAATTACCTTTTTCATGGTGGTTTACAGCAGAAGTATCATTCATTAAAACCACGGTTTTATCCTAATGGTCGCTATTATTCACTTTCATATGATGATGACAATACAATTGATATTGAAGCTTTCCCTAGATGTGGGAATGCAAGGCTTGTTTATGACTGCACCAATGAAAAAAGAAAAAGGACCACACAGTTAGAGAGTACCGGGATTGCACATTTTGTATTGCACGTTGTGACGAGTGTGGAAGGTGTATTGATGGTAGTGAATATGAAGAAACATTTTGTCTCAATATGCTCTATGCTGACTACGTGCAGGCTTCTCAACTAGCAAGAATCAGAAGAGATCACCTGTGGTAAATACACATTATTAGAATTTTAGCTTTACTTTAGGCTTCAATTATTTTTTTCTATTACTTGCTTGTAATTTGGGCCCAAAATTGATTGTTTTGACCCTATCTCAGGGAGTTATTGAAGATAAAGAAAACAAATCATTATCTTTGTGTGTTTATATGTGTACATATTAGTTTTCCTTATTTTGAGAATCAAAGGTATATCGAGGACAACAAATATGAAGAAATTCTATTTCAATTTTCATGAGAAGAAGCCAATAAACATTTTTCCTTTGGGAGATTTTGGAGAATGTTGGCTGATAGCTTAGGCCCTGTTATATTACAAATTTTTTTTTCAGGCCTTGTTCATGACAAGGGTACTGAACAGTAAAGCTGCATGCGGCTTGGCTTTATATAGCAGTAGACAATAGTTGTAAATTACCTACATTTATCTATTTGAAAAAAAAAATTGTACAAGAAAATAACCTTCTTATGGGTCTAAAGAGAGAGACAGTGTCTACCTCCAAATATTGTGGTGTGTTTGGTGGGTTGTGTTATGTCAAAACTAAACACAACCAAAAAGGTGGCTTTCTTATCATAATGAAGTGTTCTTTATGTTAATCTCAATACCAGGATCATATTACTCTGGGACAACATGATGATTGGTACCTGTTTTTTGGGCAACTAGAATAAATAATGATGTACATGATTAGCCCATTCAGCCACAAACATCAAGTGTATTGTATGTTAAAAAATATTCATTCGTATTTATATTCTAAAAATGTGAATTTTTTTGTACATATTTGGTGAGTCACCAAATTGAGCAATTGGGAAAAAAAAATTGCGGCCATATAATATTTTTTGTTTGAGCTAGCTAGAATATCATATCCATATATCTAATTTTTACTCTTAGCTACCAAGATGTTATATTGGTTGTTGGCATGTCTTTTGAATTTTGATAGTTTGATGCCAGGTTAAGGGAAATGCAAGCTATAATGAAAATGCTTGTAAACTATGAAGTTTCTATAATGACAATAGTTTTTGTTGTTGGTTACTTGCTTGTCTTTTTAAGATTTGTGTCAGGGGTAGTGGGAAGATAAGAGTACTCAAGAAATAAGTGTATGTCTAAGGTGTGATAAGCAACACATAAATTTTCTCAAAGTAAACAAAGAAGCTTTTTTGAGAGTGTAAACTTCTGTGATAAGGATAAACTTCTTTGAAGTAATATGGATAAGGATGTTAGTATTTCCGGACTGGCATGAATTTTCTGGAGGTGGAACTTGTGGATTTTAACAAAGATACTTCTTGTTTCAGGGAAATATATCAGGATGTGATGAAAGGAAAGGTGTGAATGAGGGTAAATTGACATTCAGAAAAAATAGTTGATTGTAATGTTGAAATATAATTAGAATTCCATTAAAAGCAAAATCATGCTACTCTTGTTGATCCAGTGTCCATTTAGGAAAATCATGAACCTGTAAAACTGAATGGACAATCGATCCTGCTTTTTGTTTTACTGAAGAGAAGATCAGGATACAACCGATCCTTCTCTATGTTTTACTGAAGAGAAGTTTTAGCTAAGAGCTGTTTAACATCATTACAAAGGAAACTTTATGAGGATTTGACTGTAGTGGGTTAGTCAATATCTAGCATCAATGAAGGCATGGTGTTGTTCAGACACCATCTTTCATGTTTTCAACCTCATAATTTTTATATGGAGTCGATCATGGTGAGAAGCTCCATGCTTATTTTCACCGGTGAAGGACATCTTTCCTTCAATGCCCCTCATTCTGGTAACCTAATTTTAGTTGACAAGCCTCAATGATGATTTTAAATTTTTACCATCTAAGGAATCAGAAGGTTGCTTCACTTAAAATTTGACAAACCACATTAACAATGATTTTACCATCTCAATAATTAGAAGGTAGGCCATTAAAATTTGACAAGCCTCAACAGAGAACATTCTCAAAATGTTATTGGCCTCCATGCATTACACAAGCCCCATCCTGTAGTGGGATTTGAAGTATTTAGACAGGTTTTGGATGCTTGTGATGGGTTTCCCTTATCTATGATAGCTATTGCTACAAAATTTCATGGAAAAATTGTTTTGGATTATTTGAAAGCCCAATTCTGCAAAATATCTAAAGCACTTCCTTTAGACATACAAAGGAGGCTTAAAATTAGCTATGACATACTTGAAGAAGAGGAGAAATATATATTTTTCTCTCTGTGGATTTCCTCTATCCCTTGCTGCTCTAGAAATTTACAGATAACTATCTCACTATCTAGCAATGAGATAGGGTGTAACAACTCCCTGTGGAGAATTCTCTTACATCCCAATCCTTGTGATCAAAATTTCAGTATGGGTCATGCGACAATATCTTTTCTTTGTAATTTTGGTAGTATGCTTTAGCTTTGGAATTGGATAGATATCCCTTGTTCATGAGTTCATTTTGTTTCATATTTTGGATAGATTGTATAGTGCAGTTAGGCACCTAGAATATAGCTCAGAAAATCTACTATGAAGACATTATGTGTTAAAAATGTAGATACATATAACAAAGGATATCTCTTTGTGTTAGGGAGTGGTTGTAGTTAGGGATATGATAAAGTCTCTTTAAATCTCATTTCTAGTCTCATGGGATGAATATGATAGATAGGGGGCAGTTCATGGAAATTTGGGTTTCTTTCCCACTATTGAAACCTGGAACCTTGTATCTCAAATTCTCAGTTATAGTTCTTTTCATGAGTATATATAATATATATTAATTAACCTTTTATTTAAAAAAAATGGATGACCAAAAGAAAGAAGATAATTCAATATTGGCAGTCACTTTTTCTTCATAGAAGAAGATTATAGGGCATAATAATAAAGGATGGATTTGGTTGGGGAGGATTGTTGGGTCTCCATAACTTGGAAAACAAGTGTCTTGTAGAGGTCAACAGTAAAATCAGTATGTTTCACGATCACCTCTGTGAAATGGGAATAGCCTTTGGAGGAGGAGGAGCCTTGGCAACCTATGTGGTGCATCAATGACAACCTCAGGAGTTCAGTAACTGTTCCATTGATATGAGTGGGTTGCAATTGCTAACTTTTGAAGGTGATTATTTGGGAAGTGTATATATTATATCCTGATGAGATGGCCAAATCTTCAATGCCTCTACTGGGATAGTTGTCCATAATCCTCCCCTCATTCTCAGATTCCTATAAAGAACTATTTTAGAAGTGGTAGAGGCTAGAGAAGCCACTAGGAAATATTGAGAATCAAAGTGAAGTGAAGTTTTCTAGTTTTGAAGAAAGCTTGTGCTCATATTTTAACCTTGCTAGAAGGTAGGGGTCTTGAAATAATCATATTTAATATTTAAGAGTGCATCGCAGGAGCCTCCACAGATAACAGATTTGATCAATCTCGCCTCCTTATGGTTACCAAAGATAGGGCAGCTGAAGCATCTAGAAAGTTAGAAACAATTTCTCTAAAAGGATGCACAGTCAGATTGAAGAAACATATGGGGAAATCTTACATCCTAACATTGCCAGAAGAATTTTTTTGTATATACTCCTTGAAGAACTAGACTCCAAGCATGCATGATGTTGTTTCCAGATTCCTTTGGGAACTTAATAAACCTCCAACATATTTATGATTCAAGAAAAGGTGCTAGTTTTGCTTCTTTTTAATTCCATATTTCATAAATCGCAGGGAAAAGCACTTTGATGTTACAAGAATAATGAAACCCCGAGGGCCCCCATTGAACTTGAGCACAGATTTGGACTTGTTTACTGTACAGTTTTGGAATATTCGTGGCTATGCTACCCCACATCGACAAAATTTGGCAACATGGGTGCTTTCAGAATTGGTAAACACTTATAAAGAGGTGTTTGGCAGCTAGCTCATTTTGTAAACATAAATATTTTCTCATGTTATTGTTGGCAGTTGCTAGATGACCTATTTCATTCATTAAGTTAATGGTCTAGTTTCTATTGTATGACTTCAAAATTTGTATGATTGTTTGAAATTGATAAAATCTAGATTCTAGATGGTTGATGCTCCAAAAAAGTAATCATTAATGTTATATGATGGTTGATGGCCTCTTCTATCTTGATTTATGTACAAATATGCATGTTTTCATATATTCTGCAACTAATTTGGCATTCTGGATGTATATCAACGGAAAATTCCTCAAAAGGACTCTCACTACCTTGTAGATTGTAAACAAACTTTGGGGGTTGCTTTGTGGTGATGAAAGTGATATTGCAGCTTCTTTACGACAACAAAGTTTCTCTATAGAGTTATCTTAAAGATGAGTTCAGATGAATTAATCTTACCTTGGGCTGAGGCTGAGCCATAAATGGTTGTTAAAGACCTTATGATGGGTGTGGGCCATTAGGGCCCAAGCATGCCAACTAATATGGTGGGACATGAATTAATGGGCACAAGGACTGTGCTAGACCATAAATCCATGCACCACAAAGTCAAGCATAAAACCTAGCAGAGATACTATTTGGATATGATTGTTCGTTACACTCAAAGTATCATTGGACAAATATAGGTATTCTGATCTTAGAATGTCAGATGAGAATTCCAGATTTCAAATCTTAATGGTATTTTCTAACCCATATTATGAGTCTGTAGCAGAATACAGGACTTAGACTTGAGAGAGTCACGGTATCACCTTTTTGAAGGGAGTATTGGGAATACTAGTCATGTCATGCTCAGTGTAGCTGTAGTTTATGGGATAAGTTTGTTTAGGAAGCTTAAGCTTTAGAATAGCTAACTATTTTTTGGCAAAATATTGTGTTGGTAGCATTTTTCAGCCCCACCTAAACCTGCAAATAGTAATCCAATTGCACCCAAGGTATAACAGTTGGTTAAAGTGGAAACAATTTAAGGTCAATATCTCAGTTATTTCCCACAAAAAATGTAGACAACAGGCATTCAAGACCAACTGTGTATAGCAAAAGGTTAAACTAGGGCCTTGACTCTTCTACATGCATAAATGTGAAAAGGGCAGGCTAGTCAGCAAGTGATGTGGTGGTAGCGACCATCTTGGACTTGAGTTGTAATGCCACATGTTATTATCAAGAAATTGTTGTAGAAAAAATTGGATAAGGAGCATGAGTTGTAATGCACATGTTATCATCAAGAAGTTGTAGAAAAATTTGGATAAGGAGTATAAGTTGTAATGCACATGTAATTATCAAGAAGTTGTAGAAAAAAATGGTTAAAGAGTATAATGGTGTAGAGGGGGAACTGCACATCTGCTCCAACTGTACCACATTTTTCAATGCTTTTTTGGTGGATTTTCCCTTTGTGGTGGAGGCTGAGCTTTTAGCGGACACCAGAGATTGGGCTGCTTTGTTATGTTTTTTATGAAGCAGTTGGGTCTCCTTTGGACTGTGCTGCCTAAAACTTGGAGAAGACTGCATTGGAAGGGTTGGAGGAATTCTCTGTAAAAGTTGTGACTTTGTTGTTGTTATTGAGATCTAGGCAATATCTATAACAGCTAGAGTTTACAAGTAAATATGACCTTACCATAATTGTCTTCCTCTTCCTCACGCCCCTCTTCTTTTATGCTTTCTCCAAAAAATGCTGAAGAGTTGTTTCTTTCCCCATTTGAAAATTCCCCTTAGTCTTATGCCAATCCATTTCTAGTCCACGATGTTATGAATCTTCTCTTCTTGTTTATATATGTTGAAAGTCTAGGTTTTTTAGTTCTCACTAATTCTGTAATATTCTCTCAGGATTGTAGTGGAGGATTTTCTAAGCTGTCAAAATCTCCAGCTTTGACAGTTCACTGGAATAAATTTGTATATTGGCATGATTCGTGATAGTATGCTTGACCAAGCTAATTGGCTGAACAATGTGCTTTCCTATACTTTGTGATCTGGATGAAACCATCCATGAATTTCCTACAAAATTCTTGTAATAGAATCTTGTCTAACACTTCGAGAGGAGGAAATGGGTAGATGATGAATTGTCAAAGCACTAGGGACAATATTACAATCTTTGTGGAAGAAATAAGCATCTTTCCCTCTCAATAACTTCTATGTTTTTTCTGTGGTTCTATGTGATTACTCTTTCAACAAGAAATGCATTTTGTTCAAGAAGCTATTTTTTTTGTCTTTGATATTAGTGGCTACTAGAGGTGGACTGTTATGATGTTTTGATCAATTTTACTTTCCCTTAGGCATTTTGGGGTAGGTAATAGTGTATAGACTACATAAGAAACTAAATGAAATGTGTTGTATTGAGGGAATATTGTTCCTGGTAATGAATTGAATCACTGATTGGTTGTACTTGTCCCCAGTGGATCTTGCTCACTACTTCAAAACTTGTGCATTTACTCAAACATTATAATGGTACATGGCCTTCATATTGATTTCTCTATATATTTTAGATAGTAACCTTACTATCTCTCTGGATGGGGGCTGGAAAATGTAAATTTTGTACTCTTGATGCGCTGTTGCTTTTGTTTTATGTTCAATCTTCTAGGAATTGGTCAGTGCATAGGGATGTTGCGGTTTCTTGAGCGATGTATTTGCTTTGTTGAAGGAGTGGTGAACATGGTATTGATGCTCTGGGGTGTGAAATCTGCCACTCTCTTTTGGATGAGAACAATTGATGTGTTGGCAGATTGTAGTGCTTCATGCACAATAGGATTAACTCACAACAGAGAAAAACTTTGTGTTCCAGATGTAGAGTAGCATATTGGATTTCCTCTATCCTAGTCATAGGGTTGAGTTGGAAGTATCTAGCTTCTCAACCAATGCCCTAGAAGTACAACTAGTGTCACATCAAAAGCGGGCAGAGTTAATTTTCTTTCCTTTTTCAGAATATCATAGTTTGTAATCCCCATTCATATTCCCTAGGGCTACACTTATATTGTATGGTGCAAAATTCCTAAAATGACATAGAAGAATGAAAATATTCCCACATTTTCTGATATTATTTACGTAGTCAACAAAAATATCACCCTTCTATTGTTTCCCTGTATTATTCCTTGGTTGTTGTTATAAAAAATTTGGTAGGAGTGGTTTATGTGCTATTTAGGTGAGTGATTGCGAGTTAAATTTGGCTAAATTTGAAGTCTTTCTCATGCTACATATTTTGGCCATTTGATCTCCCAGTGCCACTCCTATTGTTATAATGTTGATTCCCTTGCATTGAACTTGTCAATGATTGAGTGATGGCCTGCACCAATTCTTATTGCCATTGTACCAACTCTTGTTGTCCCTAGATAAATTCCTCAAGGTATGCATGATGCTTCCCCACAGTTCATCTTCTTGATCACCCTTTTCTACTTCTTCTTCCTCTAATTCAGAATAATAAAAATCATTTTCTTTCTTCTTCCATCTATGTGACATATTCTATATTTTCTAGGTTCATCAACTATTATATCCCCTTAGGTAGATAGCTTATTTATTTCACAAATTATTACAATGTTCTATCTATGCTACTTATTACAATAGTGACATCATCTCAAGTATTTGCACATTGATAAAAAATAACCCTTTCCTCAATGAGACACAATGAATACAACTATATTCTCAATTTCTTTAGGTATTTTTACAAACAGATAGCATGCAAACTTTTTGTAAGTAACAACAAATAGAAACTCGATAAAAAAATCATTGCTTGATAATATAACAATTTGCAGCTTCTTGATAAATACTTTTATTTATTTATGTAATAAACAATGAGTACAATTATGGAACCTAATCTAGATTTCTTATCTTCAGAATTTCTACTACATGACTCCAATAATAATGTTCCAACAATCTACTAGCTTGCACTAGCAGAGAGTACTTGTCCCTCCGAAAAGAATTCTTTTCTAATGTGTTGAGCCTTAGCCCACAAGCTATACTAGGAAAATCGGAGAAGCCACTAGGAAACATTGAGAATGAAAGTGAAGTGAAGTTTTCTAGTTCTAAAGAAAGCTTGTGCTAATATTTTGACCTTGCTAGAAGGCGGGGGTCTTGAAATAAACATATTTATTATTTAAGAGTGCATCGCAGGAGCCTCCATAGTTAACGGAGTTGATATATCTCGCCTCCTTATGGTTACCAAAGATAGGGCAGTTGAGGCATCTATAAAGTTAGAAATAATTGCTCTGAAAGGATGCACTGTCAGATTGAAGGAACATATGGGGAAAGATGACATCCTAACATTGCCAAAATATTTTTTTCGTATCTACTCCTTGAAGAACTAGACTGCAAGCATGCATGATGTCGTTGCCAAATTCCTTTGGGAACTTAATAAACCTCCAACATATTGATGATTCAAGAAAAGGTGCTAGTTTTGCTTATTTTTTCATTCCATATTTCATAAATCACAGGGAAAAGCACTTTGATGTACAAAAAGAATGAAACCCCGAGAGTCCCCATTGAACTTGAGCACATGTTTGGACTTTGTTACTGTACAGGTTGGGAGGAAAGAATCATATGTAAATCCTGATCAGATTCTTAAGCTTATATGTCAATTATTTCAGGAGTGTGACTTCTTTGGTAGTAACTAAAGCTATAAAGAAGACTAGTTTGTTGTCTCTCATTATGCCTTTGTATCACCTCACTGTTTCCACACTCCAGTATGATGTAGTTAGAGATGTTTCATTTTCCTTTAGTACCTAACACAGTCCTATTGACCTACTTTTGTGGTCATCTGTTGGAAATTAATAATGATTTTTTATCTTATTAATCTGGCCAAGGATACCCTCTCGTTCAATGGAGCTTTTCCTTCTTCTAAGGGCTTGTTAAGGATAATTATGATAGGTGATTCAAATATTGAAATTTTTTCATACATTTATTATGTTGTATACTTCCTTATTTGACCCTTGCAAATATGCACTTAATAGCTTAAAATTGGGTTCACTTAATTTCTACATTCAAAGCAATGCATTGTATTTTCATAGTATTTGACCCTTTGGAATTATTAACTAATTTTTTCCAAGCATTTAATGGTCTGCTAATGGTGGTTGTGTGCATTAGTTCTAGCACGGTTAATTGACAGAAGACAAGGGTAAAGGTTTGTTGTGTGTCTTGCATGCAGAAAAAAAGGTATGTTGACCAATGTTCCTTGCTTGGGACTGGTTGATTGGGATACCCGTGGAGCCAAGATTAAATATCCAAGCTTGTTTCTTGAAATTGTTTGGTATTTGTGTGTGTAACTCAAATTCCAATTCTCCTCCCCTCATCTTTAGAGTTTCTTGTTGTTGGGATTCATTATGTAGTGGTGATTCCCTGCTTGACATGGAGGTATATCGGTCATGCGATCATTTGAATTGGGTTTTTCTCCTTGGCTCTAACTGGCACATTTGATCTACAAGTCAATAAATATTTCAGCAGAGACTATAATTTATCATATTTGAAGAGAAAGATCATCAATTTCTCAAGGTTGGAACTGGGTTTTGTCTTTGCAGGTCAAGAACCCCTATAGAAATGTTATTTTCATTGTTCACTTGATCACATTGGTGGTTGTTGTTACCCCTTCATGTTGACATGATTGGTAAAAGCATATTTCAGGGGTAACTTGCAGGATGCTCAAGGACCAAAAACACACTTATTTTTTGTTGAGAGTAGTCCTTCATGTGATGATATTCCTGGATGATCAGCATTGTGATTCTCTTTGACAATAATGTGGTTGCCTTGGTTGGAATGATGATTCTAGCCTTTGCAAGGTTAGATTATCGATGGAGGTTTCTTAAGTGGTGCATAATGTTCTTCATAAACCAGCATCAACGTCGTCAAATAATCACATCCTGGTCACTTTCACCTTGTGCTACAAGGGTATGCTGACCAATTTTCCTTGCATGGGACTGGTTGATTCATCACTTTCACCTTATGCTACAAGGGTATGTTGACCAATATTCCTTGCATGGGACTGGTTGATTGGGATACCTATGGAGCCCAGATTAAATATCCAAGCTTGTTTCTTGAAATTGTTTGGTATTGGTGTGTGTAACTCAAATTCCAAGTCTCCTCCCTTCATCTTTAAAGTTTCTTGTTGTTGGGATTCCTTATGTAGTGGTGATTGCCTGCTTAACATGGAGGTATACTAGTCATGCGATCATTTGAATTGGGTTTTTCTCCTTGGATCTAACTGGTACATATGATCTACCAGTCAATAAATATTTCAGCAGAGACTATAATTTATCCGATTTGAAGAAAAAGATCATCAATTTGTCAAGTTTGGAACTGGGTTTTGTCTTTGCAGGTCGAGAACCCCTACAACCATGTTCTTGTCGTTTTCCACTTGATCACATTAGTGGTTGTTGTTACCCCTTCATGTTGACCATGATTGGTAAATTCATATTTCAGGGGTAACTTGTAGGATGCTCAAGGACCACAAACACACTTATTTTTGGTTGAGAGTAGTCCTTCACGTGGTGATCTTCCTGAATGATCAGCATAGTGATTCTCCTTGATAATAATGTGTTTACCTGGGTTGGAATGATGATTCTATCCTTCACGAGGTTAGATTATCAATGGAGGTTGCTTTAGTGGTGCATAATGTTCTTCATGAGCCAACATCAAGGTGGTCAAATAATAACATCCTAGTCACTTTCACCTTGTGCTACAGGGTTAGATCATTATTATCCTATGATGTGGTCATACACTTACCTCGTTTCATTCATGTTCATGCCATTTTCCAATAGTTTTACCTAGGAAATTTGTTTATTGCAAGCATATTATAAATTTTTCTTAGGTGAAATCACTTCACACATACATTTTGATGGCACCTCATCATTTTTCCTACGTGATTTGTGTACCTCATCGCATCTTAATCATTTCACCAAATAAAATTTCACTTTCATACTTAGATACCACTTCATTCCATCTCTTGGAAGGTGCATGGCATGTTTTAGGCTTTTAGCTACAATTCCCTAAGTTTTATTTCTTATTAACACTTCAATTATTATAGATTCGAAATTTCTAGCGTGAACACACCTAAGTAGTTTAGGATATTTAAGTCTTAAACCTTTGGTTGAGTGAATAAGTATTTGTTGAAAATGTAAGTAGTTTCATTCTTCATAATTGTTGTTGTACTCATTTCAGTATGTATACTATGTAACAAACAAGAAAAAATTATTTTATTAAAGCATGGGTTTCATGTTCTTTAATGATGGTCTTCTAGATAAAAGAATGTTATTCATGCTTCTAGGGCTCGTTAGGTGTTGAATTCAGAGAGAAATGTAACAAACAAGAAAAATTTATTTTATTAAAGCATGGGTTTCATGTTCTTTAACGATGGTCTTCTAGATAAAAGATTTTTCTTCATGCTTCTAGGGCTTGTTAGGTGTTGAATTCAGAGAGAAATATGGGCATAGAGGTGCCAAGGGTCAATAACCTCCAGCACATCCATGGCTAAGGAAAAAACCACTGTGCGCTCCACAATTGTAGGGTAGGAGGGCGGGTAGGCGAACCTCGGCGTCCGCCTTTGTGACAACACATACGATGTAGGCGAGGCATGGAAGTGGCATACTTATGAGAATGCAACTGAGTGGGATTAATGGAGAGTGAAGGGTGAGAAAAGAGACTGAAGGCAGTGTGGGCCAAGTGGGTGGAGGGAGTCTGAAGGGCTGACAGAGGGGCGGAGTCACAGCAAGAAGAGATAGAGCTGAGAGCCAACCTGACAGAGAAGCGGAGGGAGAAACGCTGAGGAGTGTTGTCACCATAAATGGCCAGGGCACTCTGCAACCAAAACGGACTGGAGAGAGTCCATGGCAAAGGAAATGAATGCGAAATTGAGTGTCAGTTATGGCACCTTGCTTCGAAGCCAGCAAGAAGAATTTAATGGCACCCATGCCAGAGCCATGTGTTGCCTCGTGGTGAGGACAACTGCTTGGTGTAGGGGGGGCCATGTGACATGCCGCCTTCTCTCTACGAGGCTCCTACATTCGGGAATTTTATTCCCAAATCTGATTTTATAAGATAATATAATATGGTGAGAGATTCGCCAAAAAATTATATATACATATTATATTATTGATAAAATCACCTTCCTTTTTTCCTATGTATCATGGAGATTCGCCCATTTATTATACATATAAATTTAAGGGGGTTCTTAAAATTTTCCCTGCTTAGCTTCCCACCAAAAAAGTGTTGCACCTTCCATCCTCAATGAAGCTAGTTGGATTTTGGTATCATCATCATGAAAGTTCTGAATTCTCAAATAGACCTCGAATTGCCTAATCCAATTATCAAGCTTTTTTGCATTGAATTAACCATTAAACATTGGAAATTAAAACTTAACATTAAGCTTTAGAAAAGGAATTTTACCGCTATTATTTTACTTGTATGGCTGATGTACTCAAGATGAAGTAGAGGATGATGAAGATGAAGATGAGGGTGATGATGGTGACTTTCCTCTGCCTCCATTCCCTCCATTTCCCTTCTTTGATTTATCTTCATCAGTATGGCATCCTGATGATCCCTGACCTTCCTTGTGAAGTTTGTATCCTTCTCCTTCTAGTCTCTCATTCCTTTCTTGATAAAGTACTCTCACCGTTTCAGCCATGTCAAGGAATGCTTTCCTAAACACTCTTTCTTCTTCCTTGGGATCCACCCCCTCATGGATTTATTCTTCCTCTAGAGGCATGCTTAATTCTTCTTTTGCTTCTTTTGGAGGTGAACTAGGTGGTGGATAATGTGGAAATATTTCCCTCCTTTGTTGTGGCTCACTTTGCGAACCTCTTTCTTCCACCAATTTGCCTTCTCCTCTCTGAAGCTTGAGCCTAGTAAGCATGTGAACACTTGAAAATAGTTAAAAAAACATTTGCACAAAAAACACCAGAGATTAAACTCTAGCTCTGATACAAACCTCATATGAAAGGAGTGTATTATTTTGTTGAGCTAAGTGTCCTTTAAGTAATAAAAACATGTACAATTTGTCTCTATTTGTTTGCTTAAGGAATGGTTATTTTAACCATGAAACATAAATGAATTTGTGAGTTTTAAGCATGAAAATAAGCCCAAATAACACTATACAACAATGTATAATAGAGAATAAAGAAACCACACATAAGTTTTACAATACCGGCATGATGAAGCAGTTCAACCCTCCTGGGCTACATTTGCTTGTCCAACTCCCAATGGCATGTCCCTCTTTATCATTATCCTCAAAATTGAAAATACATGTATTTACAAGCCTCTAATGACTGTTTTATCTACACCATTGGCTCCAAAACGCTCAAATTAGTTTAGGTAGACTCTTTTTTTACCCAAATTGGTTGAAAATTGACCTCCCAAATCATTTTCCCAATTTCATCTAGAAACGCTCCACTAATTGTGGAGAGTTGCAGTTAACTATAGTTAGTTTGGAAAAATTCCTAAAATTTATCCCGGCGCCAAAACTCCCGCCAGTATTAACCACCGCATTTAAAGTTTAGTGGGTAGGGCGGGGTGGTCACAAGCTGAAACCCCGCCTTAAACCCCGCGGTTTATGGTTTTGAAAATCCGCAACAATGGAGCAGAACCTGGAGGCATCAACGTTCTGAAGACCATGGCATTCATTACCATGAAAACTTTGCTATGTGACCATTATAGTTTTCTGTCGGAGGTTAAGGGTTATGAAACCGTTCCGTTGAATTTTTATGTCATGGTGACATGTGACCACATTTGTGAAAGCCCCGGAGGTTACGTTACAACAAACCGTCATATTGAAGTTTAATGTCATGGTGTGACATGTGACCACGACCCCGAAGTAGCCAAAAATGGTGGATTAATTAGCCACTGGTTGGATAGCTGTTAGATGTCACGGTGTTTTAAACAGTTCCATGTGAACAAGATCCACAAGGTCGCCAGTGGGTTGGGACTGCCGACGGTCCCCCCCTAAACATTTATACATTACAGCATAAAGTTATGTGGAGTTGTATATGGGTAAGAACCAATGGATATCGGAGACGGTGGAGGTCTTTGTGCGTGTGACAGAGGTCGCGGGGTAAACCCCCCCCCCTCTCCTCCCGACTCCACCAAAATTTTACACTAAAATTCTGGGGAGACATGGCAGCCTCTGGGCTTATCATGTGTCACTCATCTAATGATTCTCCATGAAACGTACATCTCCAAATCTTCGGCCCTAGATGCATCATGTGGTGAAATATGATTCGTTATGATAAAATTTAATATTTCCAGTATATGCCACCTGCTGACTGTACTTGCATGCTGACTGGGCATCCCAGTCACCATGTCACAAAAATTTTATATGTTTAGGAAAAGTAACAGAACACAATATCTTCCTCATTAAACATCAATTTTTCGAACCATTTGCGGCGCTGGAATCGAAACGACGACACCTTTCTGGTCACTCAAGTTGAGTACAGTTTCAAGCACTTTCAATTTTTAGTATAACACATGATCTCTTGATCATTGCCTTGAGTTGATAGACATCCTGTATCATTCAAGGCTTTTCATTTCGTTAAAAACGAGTTTCAAAAAATTTCACTGTGCATACGTTAGTTACCTTCATACACAGTCGCATGTACACGCGAATTCAATATGCTCAATCCACATATACGTAGAGGTTAAATAAAAACACAAAATTTCTATTGTCAAATCACATGGAGATAACTCGAAATGATGAATAAATTCAGTGAGAAAGTGATTAAGGGGATTTCCTAGAAGATTCACGGTTCATCCGGCCAAGAAATTAGGCAAATTGAGGTTGTTATTATTTTTCTCCAGAGCTCCTTTCTCCAAATTTGCAAACACATAAATGAAAATTGTAAGTCAAAAAGGTGTATCTATATTGAAATTTTAGAATTTTCGAAAACCCACTTTGATAAATGTTATGTCTAATTTTTTAGAATTTTTAAAACTTTATGACCTTTTTGGCTTCAAGTGCTCAAATAGGTTGTTTTTCAGGACAAATTGAAGACTTTGGGACATTTTTTTTACCACTTTGATTCCATGACCGCTGACCAGCCGTTGTAGGTATTTTTTTTATATATAGGTTAGGAAAAATTACTTTTCCATTACATTTTGCATTCTAGCCTCCATATTGTGATATCTTACCATACGGTCGATCCCATCATGTTATATTTTTTAAACCATTTTCACTCGCCGACTTATAAAATCACAACATTATGGTAGAGCCATCCTTTACATGGGCTTCCTAGTTAGATCCTTGCTAGCATATGTTTCCCATGCTGCAAAAATTGCGTAGGCTCAGGAGTCCTCTTTACTCTCACCATGACCTTTGCGATGCAACTTCATTCTCCTTCTTCTTCGATATCTTTCTGGCTTTCTACCCTAGAAGCTCCCACTTGTTGATTTGTTCTATTAAATTTCATGTTGACTATTTGTATCCTTTGGCTTTAAGATGACTTCACTTGGACTCATGTATAAGCCACTTTTTGACCATGTCTTTCTACAAAATCAACCCTACAATCAGTTAGCCTCTACAACTGGACACCCTTTTCCCATGTAGAGAACATTCCTTTTAGTTCCATTGACCAGTTTTTCCACCTTGCATTGAGCATAGAAATTTTCCAATCCAAGGAACTACTACATATGTACCTCAATGATCATTCTTTCCACTGTACTAAAGACATTGTTTTATTCTTTTTGAGGTTTTTAATATGAAAAAGAAAAAAAGTTATATATTCAAAGAGAGAGGGCTTTAGTTTGACTTATGAGAGCCATAAGCCTTTTATTGAGTCAATACTCTCCTATTTGGTTATCTCTTCGAATCATATGGAGGGTTTTTTTATGCCCCTTACATGACAAACTTATACAAAGTTATGATATGCTACCATATAGTCACATTTGAGTTTTGATTTTGTTCAAGGCAAGTAAACCTGAGTTGGCCTTTCTGCAGTGTCTCTTGCCTCATTTTTCAATTGGCTATACCCGGTCTGTCAGATTTATGTTCCATAACATCAACTATTTGGTCCTATGCTCATTCTAGTTAAGAAGGCCTCCATTGACTTCTTGCTGGCAGGTTTTCTCTTATCGACCTCGAAAAATTTCTCTGAGAGTAGGCCTAGAGCAACACCCTGGCCCTATTTCCATAATTGATAGGTGACCTTGTGCTTAACATCGATAGAAATCATGGGTCTTTAGCTGAGTGGTTTCAATTGTGTTCGACGTCAGCTTTCATTATCACATAATGGGATTTGTGCAGTACCATGGTTTCCATTTGACCCTATTGGTGGTTTCCTCACGTCTGTGTCAAATTTCATTATTGGTTGGTTCAAAGGGTTTCTGTCCTACGTTAGCCACATTTTGTGTATGCTGGAAATGTAATTTGGGTAGTTACTTCATCTTTCTTCATCCGATTGCTTCCAAATTATTGGCCTGCAATTTACACTTGTGTTGGATTGATGTGGGATGCCTTAATGCCTTCCTTCTAGTAGATATTCTCCCATCAAATCCAACTCATTTATCTGGGAACAAGGTCTAGGTTCCTTTTTCAGTACCTTAGCGTTTGCAATTATTAGTGGAAGAGTCCTTCTCTATTGACTATGAGAATACATAAATTTCTCTTGATTGATAGATTCTCTCAAGTGTTCAACTTCAACTCATTTACTCATACTCGTTATATTTTAATGGGGTACCTTGACTCTCATCATCATTATATGTGATTTGTCTCGTATTTGTTAACGATATATATCAATGACTAGTAATCAAACAATTTCTAACATGGTTGACTTTAGCTCATTTATTCCCACAGTGTAGAAATGTACCATGGTGTTTGTTGAAGACATTGGGTTTGCATCAACATGTTTTAGTTCATTTGATAGATCATTTATTTTTCTACCAGTGACACCATCCACCTTATATGTTGTAGTTCATCACAACAATGTCTGATAGGTTGGCACCTGAGTTGCGTGCAGTACCATTATTCCACTCTTTATGAATTGGTACTTGGAGGTTTAGTTACATGACTTGACTGATCATATATCTTTCTCAGCATCATTGATCAGTTCAATTATATGTGATACTATGACATGAACTTGATATGTACTTTTGAGGTTGTGATAATATGATCCACTATGTACTTCGGAGTTTCCTTTGTACTTGTATACATATTGGATCTGCTTTATACTTGATATGCGAACATGTTTTACTTTCCCTGAGCATGGGTATGGCTTCCAGACATGATCTTACTTTATGGTCTCTTCCATTGGTTTTTGGTAGGCTGAAATCTGGTGAGCTCCTCCCAAGTCCTCCTATGATTCTTCTTATACACTTAATATATTTCGGACATAGTGGACTCAATTTGACAACATATATTAGGGGGCATCTATTATAGAATCATTTTCCACCTATGTAGACTTGATGCTCTGAGTTATGGCCTTAGGAAATCCTTTCCCTTTAGACTTGGTCCTTTATCTAAAAAACATTATTTTAAATTACATCCTCAGCTTTTCACTATAAAAATCACGTGCACACATGGGTTTAGCTATACCCAACCCACATATATAATTTGAAATATTAAAAAATATAAAATCACTATTTTTTGGGCGTGGTTTAGAGTTTTGACCAAAAAATGACCTACAACATCTCGTGGCCTAATTCTATCCCAACTAAAACAATTTTTTTGGGTTGGTATAAATACACCTCATGGGAAGCCCTAAAGGGAGGAGAGAGATGGGTATTGATATCATAGCCATTTAGTCCCTGATCAAGTTTGATTTACCTCTATGCCTCCTGCACTCCCACATTATGGAAACCTTCATTTCCCTCATAGATATGTTCATTCCTCTTATATGAAATCCTTGTGTAGGCTTTTGGAAGTAGATATTTGAGGCTTAGCATGGACGGATCTAGAGGACGGTTTCACTTGGAGCTGTGGCTAAATTAGGTGGTATTCCTCCGCACTTCTCTACATTCATCAATAAAGAAGTTTTGTGCCTTTCTTGGTGTTCATGATATTAATGCTTTATACATGTTGTGATTCTATTATGAATGATGTCACATTTTTATGCTTATATGCTTATATGAACTAACACTAACACCTTAAACATGTTTTCAGTTATTACTCGTATATGTTCTTTTATTGAGTGAGTTGCAGGTTTTGGATCACTAGGAGATGCAGAGGGTTTGAATAATGTGGGATCAACTTAAAATGTAGGACCTACATGTACTACCGCTTATTCCCATTTTACTAGTTTAAGCATTAGGATTTTAAATTTGTATGCTTATTTTTGTTGTATGTTTCTTGCTCTGTTGGGCTTCCCAACCTAGATCCTAGGGCACATCATCATGTAACATCCTCGATGCAGCTCCTCAATGCTTGAAACGTACCCATTAGGGGATTTTTGAGGTCCAAGATGGGCCTCGTAAGGGAAATGTACAATTAAAATTCACTTTATGAGAACCAATCACATTTTAGGGGATGACATCATCCCCAATGGGTTGAGGTGGCATTGATTGCATTAAATATACTTACTTGTTACATTCTCAATAGTGGATAAAAGCTCATGGTTAACCATGGTAGTGCTCTAAGTACTTTTAAGCCATAAAGTAAAGTACTAATAATAAATGTCATTTCACACTTTTTGAATAAAATATTATTATTTTTATTTCATATTTTTTGAAAGAAACAATGCATATCCTTACATAATTTTCATGTATTTACACATTTTTCAATAAATATTATATTTGTATATTTTCATATATTTATTTTTAAATTATATATTCATATCTTTTTTTTCAATATTATAATTTAATATCTATACATATATATTGTAAATATGAAATCAAAATAAATAAAAATGTAACATTGTAATTTTGTGATAAATAAAATCTATGAATAATATTATTATAATATTAATAACAATACAAACATATTGAAATTAAAGAAAAAAAGTATACTAGTTTTGTATGATGAAAAAATGTACTTTAGTTTTGTATGTTAAAAAAATGTGTATTAGGTTCAACATTATTTGGGGCAAAAAAATGTCTAAAACTTCAATGTATATAAATCTTATATGATACTTATAAATATAAGTTAAATCTATTTCGATACTTTTATTTCTTTATTTAATTTTAAATACAACTAAATTAATTTCATTATGATTATATTAATATTATATATTACTATTCATAATATTATGAAAAATAATATAAATGTTATAGAATATATATTATATTTCTTTTATATCATATATTATTTTTTATTATGTTATAAATCAAATCAATTCAATATGTAATATAAAAAAAAATACATAAAATAATATATTACATTTACTATATTATTTTATTTTGTTTTTATATAGTATATTAATTAAATGTTATTATATAATTTAAATAATTAAATTTTAATTAATAATATATTATATAATTAAGAATTTATAAATTTATATTTGTAATTTATTTTAAGTTATTTAAGTACAAAGGACAAATGCATTAGTCGTTCAATGATAATGAAATTTTATTGAAAAGCTCATTCTTATTTATAGTCACATCAATACAAATTTTTTTATTAATTTTATTTTGGTACACATTTTCAATTGAATTTAACCATGGTTAGATGAATTGTGGTGCAAAAAGTAAAATGCAAATTCTTAAATATTATTTTATTATTTCCTTAGGAGACCCATTCTAGACCTCAAAATTCCCCTAATGCTTCACACATAGAAACCAAAGGATTAAAAACAAATGAAACATATATGATTCAATAACTCAAAGTAACGATCAAATATATTAGTAATAGCATCATTTCAATGGATAAATACAAATAACATAAACCCTTCACCAAATCCATAAAATAATGAAGCAGGAAAAAGAGCTCAATTGTATTAATTCATAAATATAGAAGAGTCTCACAACATTTTCCTTGATGAAGTGAATGTCCTCCCGTAACTCTACAATATTTTCCTTAAATGATAATCTATCCAATCTATTTTACTAGTATAATTCTACCTTAAACAACCACCTTCAACCCTCTAGCATGTATATGATTTCAGATCCATATATCAAGGATGAGATCCAGTAAAGGTTGGATTAGGGTTCCTTGAAGAATGGGAATTAGCTCCATCATGGGAGGGGCTAGGCTCGAATAAGAATGACCATGAAGCTTTCAGTTGGAATATATTCACCCAATAAAGCTGTTAGAATTAAGTTTTCATTTCTACTTTTTGTTGAGTCATGTGCACAATCTATAGCGGAATACATAGCACAGTTCTATACAGGCGTCAATGGTAAGAACTTTGAATGTGAAGAAACTAGCTATGGAAGCGTGAAAGTAACTAAAACGTAGGGTTTTCGCTTTATTACATAGAATTCTTGTTGTCTTCAAGTTGTTTAAATTGTTGACTTGCAAGGGAGTGTTTTGGAACACATTTATTAGATAGCGAAAGATCCATTTTAACGGTTAGTTGTGATGGTGACAAAATGACGTGTAACAATGATGACCATTACCATCATCTAACCTTTTCTCTTATTACATTCGAGTGCTCTATGTTAGAGCCTTGCCAGCTAACTTTCGCATTCCAGCCTTGCTAGCTAACTTTTGCATTCTAGATAATCTAATAGTTTCTAGACAAAGGGAGCCACTATAGCCAAAGGAAGGAAACATAAACGACCCTCCTAAGGATGAGCTCATCATGAACCATGTTTAGAATACTTCTCCAAAATTGAATTCTATATTAATTAAAATATTAATTCCATTAGGTATGGAAGTTTTTTTATTGTGGTATGTTTCATGCATAATATTTGGTACCAATTTTCTACTAAGTTTATCTTGTTTACATAGATATATTTATATAACATATTCATAATCATAAAATATATGGTTTAACCCTCACTATTTTTGTTATATTAACAAACCACCATAGGAAAAGGTTTCTTTCTAACCTCTATGCAAGAAACCGACTAACAATCAAAATAAAAGGGCACCATTTAGATTTGTACTATTTTATGGGATTTGAACAAACCATGCCCAAAGGACTATTTTCCCACACCATTTGTTGAGCAGATCTTTGATGCATGTGTCATACATGAATATTTATCCTTCATGTATGGATTATTAGTCTATAATTAGATTCACATTTTCCACACAGATCAATACAAGACTACATTCAAAACTCCCCAGGACACATTCAATTATCATATTACACACTTCATACTAAAAAATGTTGGCACCACTTTCTACTGAGCCATGAAATACATCTTTCATGATCTAGCCCACATTATCCTTTCTTACTTGGATGATCTCATACCTCGTTCAAGACATATTTCTCAACATCTCTAGGATCTACAGAAAGTTTTCCAACGATATCGATAGATTTACCTCCCATGAAAACCCTCAAGTGTGTGTTCTATTTATCATTTGGATGCTTGATAAGATTCATAGTTTCATATTAAGGAGTCATGATGAGTCCCATAAAGCCATCAATCCATTCAAGATATCCCCCAACCAAAAATTCTATGCCAAACATATAGCCTTCAAGGAAATGTCACATTGTTGGGATTCTTTGTCTTAGACTATGCCACCTATGCTCATAGGTTTCAACATATACCTTGTCAAGAGATCCGATTTAAATGGGATGGACACGAAAACCAATATTTTAATGATTTGAAAAATGAAATATCAAAAGCATCATTGCTAATCCCTTCCTATTACAACAAGTGTTATATCCTTATCAACATTTGATGTGGGAATTTCCAGTGTATTATTGCAGGAAGGCGATGACAATATAGAACATGTTATACACTACATAAGTAAAAAATTGTTGGAGCTGTCCATCAATTATAAACCAAATGAAAAAATTTCATTCGCATCGGTGCACACAATACAAAATCTTGGTCACTACATCATCCTTTGAACTATGAAAGTAGTCAGAAGTTCTAAGAACATGCATTAGTTGTTCACACGTAAAGTGATGAACCATAAATTCACCCAATGGATAGTCATACTACAAGGTTTCAATCTCAATATTACCTCACCTAGACTAAATATGTCTCTTATATGCACATAATTTATCGTTGACTTCTCATAAAATAAATATCCACTAGTTGATGATACTTTCCCTAATGAACACCCTTTCTTAATCTCAATTTATTATACTTGGTATGGGGGAATTCTTAACTATTTGCATATATATATATAATTTCACACCTCATAGAAGACAAATAGAAACACATTTTCCACCAAGCTAATCATTACATCCTTGTAGGATATGTATTGTACCAACATGGAATCAATACCATTTTATGTTGATGCCTTAGCTTTGAAGAATCCAAAGAGATCTTGATTGAATACCATAGTGTGGCCTGTGGAGGGCATCTTTCTAGGATTTAAACCACCTTAAACATACTTTTCATCCATGATTTATAGTCCATGTTTTTTTTTTTATTTCATTCAAGAAGTAAAAAATGAAACAAGTGTTAGTTATTTTCTCACCAACAAATTCCCCTATGACTCCTTTGCAACATGTTATTATAGAAATCCCCTTATGTAAATGGGGCATTGACTTCATAACTTCTAATCCACCATCCTAGAATGGTCACAAATACATAGTATTCATTTTCCGCTACTTCAAAAAGTAGGTAGAGTCCATGCTCACATTTAATCACATTGCCAGAACTACAAAATGCTTCCTTTTTAACCATGTCATCAAACTATCTGGTGTCCCAAAAGCGTTATCATCTGACTATTTAAAAAATTTGAGCATCAGGTGTTTTAATAAATCTCATCCCACCTTTTTTTTTTTGCTAAATTGTGCTAATTCTATTATATAAACATAGTTACAAAACTGCCACGATTTAGCTGAGGGAGCCTGAAACCGGGCTTGAAGTCCAAGTTCTATCCAGATGACGAACTTCCCAGAGTGGGAAATCAGTTCCTTTAAAAGTAGTTACACCGCCCTTTAGATGGGAAACCGGTGAAGAGTCTATTACATTCAGCATGAAAGAACTATAGAAAGACAAAACTAACATGCAACTGTTGCTGCTATAGATAACAAAAAAGCAGAATTTCTTGCAAAAAAGTCAAGAGCAAAAATCATACTGATCCTAGACATAGCAGAGTCAATGCATTTAGGTTGGAGCAGGCTGCTCCTCTTCAATTCGACAACCATATAGTTCCTCAGGATCTTCATCAGCACGCTAAGCTTCGTCTCTGCCTGTAAGGTCCGCTCCCACCTGCATGTGAATATGGTCCAGGGAGGGAGAAGCAGTAACCAGGGGCTCGCTTGGACCAGTAGTGGGAATGGCAGTCGGGTTGGGGATGGGGTCGAGAGGAGAAGGCACAGGTTCAGTCACCGGAGGAGAATGAATGGTGGCTTCTTCACGCAGGGTTATAGTTATATAGGCAGTGATGATAGGGCGATTGAAGGCACTGTCGAAGCGAAGCTCGGCGCGTTGCGAGGTTTTCCTCAGAATGTGGCTGCTGGAGTGATGAGAGACAGAGAAAGCAGGGCTCGGGGGCGCGGCCAGAGGAGGAGCAGAGGGATGAATGCCATGAATGAGGCCAGGAGGGGAATTGTGGTCCGGAGCAGGTCGCCTTCCAGAAGGCTCAGTGGATAGATCTTCGCCAGAGCTGATGGGAGGTCATTCACTCGCAGATCTGCCCCGAGAGGCGTCGCGACGGCAAGTCATCTGCCGCCTAAGCCTAGGCATGGTAATCTTCTCAGAGTGAACAGGAAACGAACTGGAGGGCGCGACAAAAACAGGGGAAAAACCACCGAGAACACTGGGAGAAACCTGAGAATTGGAATTGGAAAGACAGAAATTGCTATGCGAATGATGAAAGCCAGGGATAGTTTCTAGGTAGCAGAGTAGCGAGCATCGGCGTCCAGTGATTGTGCGTTCGCAGGGCGTAGCACATCCTCCCGGGCAAAAACTGCGCAAGGGCTGCAAGGATCGACTGACATGGCCAGAGTGATCCAGAGAGCGCGAGCAAGCATCCATATGGTGTCGGCTGTTCGGACCAAGGAGGAGAAGGTGACAGCGCGGAGGAGTTAATGCCCGGAGCGAATGCGAATTGATAACCATATTAATGGCGCCATGGGGGGCCATGTGGCCACCCCATGCGAAGCGCCTTGGGAGATGGCCAGGGACATGTGTCCCGTCGAGTCCTTTAGACATCCGCATCTGGAGATGGTCGATCAGTTTGCACCAGATTGATGCAGTTCTGTGCAATGTCTCTATCATGGATGATCTGAAGAGTGCCATGATTGAGGGTATCCATACTGTCAACTCCTAAATTAGCAAGGAGGTCCGCTACCTTGTTGCTGTCTCTTTTGGTGTGGGCAAAGGAGATAGCTTGGTTATCGTTCAGCCAATTGCTCATATTATCAATTCGGGAAGCCATTCTCCAGCTAGTGGCTACCTTTGCTGATCGGGATCCTTGGAGCAGCTGATTGGCATTGCTGATGAGAATTTGGGAGTCCCCTTCCGCAATGATGGGTGATAGGTTGTAGAGATGAGCTAAATTTAACCCTTGCCAGAGTCCTTCCAATTCAGCTGAGTTGTTGGTATCCCAACCTATGGAGCCGTAGTAGATGGCCAGGGCGTCTCCTTGGGAGTTTCTGAATATGCCACCAAATCCAGCTGGGCCCGGATTTCCCTTTGAGGCGCCATCAAAGTTCAGCTTGAAGATTCCTAGAGGAGGAGGAGTCCAAGGAAGGGATTCAGGAGAACTCTGTCTGTTGGCGTTTGGAGTGAATGGTATTTTCAGCTGCCAGTTTTTCCATATGATAGCTTCCTTTGGCTGTTTGGGAATATCCTCCTCCTGCCAGGAATGCAGAGCTAGAGACTCTTGAAGGTTGTTGCTGAAGTTGCTCCAGATGATGTCCAAGGAAGTGGATTGATGTTTGAAGATTCTCCCATTTCTCTCTTTCCATAGGGACCAGAAGAGAAGGCCTAGAATGATTTGCCAAAGAGTGTTGAGGATGGGGCTGCTATACAGACGTTTGGGCCAGAGGCGCATAACGCTGGTTAGGTCCCTTTGTGGTTTACTTCTTTGACTCCTGAATCAGATCTTTTCCCAGAGCTTGCTAGCTAGAGTACATGTCAACATGAGGTGTTGGATCGTTTCTATATTATTCTTGCAGTTTGGACATTGTGAGGGGCCACAGAATCCTCACTTGAGTAGATTGTCCCAGGTGAGTATTCTTTTGTGACTTAGCAGCCAGAGAAAAGTGGAGACTTTAGGCCAAGTCCCATGAGCCCAAACAAATTTCCAGAGCTTATCTCTCGGGAGCGGTATTGGATGCATCAAGGAGAATTCTTCTTTCATGGTAAACATGCCTTTGGGCGAGTATCCCCATCTAAGGATGTCAGGTTCTTCTGAACATCAGATTTTGCAGGGTTGGAGTTCTTCCTGAAGAGCTTCCCATGTATTGTTCTGAGCAAAAGGGAGAAGGTGAGACGGGTGCTTCCAATGTCTGAAATCATTGCTGGAATTAGTGATCCAGCACTGGTTAACTTTGAGCTCTTCTGGGCCATAAAATATTTCATCATTGGGCAGATTAAGAATGTCAGTAAGCTTAGGTCTTTGCTGCCAAGAGTCTTCCCAAAATCTGGCTGTGTGCCCATTTCGGATTTCCCAAAAGCTGTGCTGTTGTATAAGAGCATAATGTTGTTTGGCAGCATTCCATATGAGAGAGCCTGCTATCCCAAGTTTGAGTCGGATTAAGTCATCAGGAGGTCTATTGTTAGCATACTTGGCTATCCACAATTTGACCCAGGGCGTAAGAGGGTTCGAGAGCCAATTCCACCAGAGCTGGGCTCCCTTGACTTCGTTGCTGTGAAGGGGATTCCTGAGCCTAAGCCCTCCTACATATTTGGGTGAACAGACTGTATTCCAGTTAACCAGAGCCCATTTCCGTTTGTGTATTGAAGACCCCCAGAGGAATCGACGCTGCAGATTCTTGATTTGATTAAGAACCCATTTGGGAGCTGCAAGCATAGAGAAAAGATAAAGGGGCATAGATTGCAAAACAGCCTTGATGAGGACCAATCTGCTAGCTAGGTTGAGAGCTCTGAAAGTCCAGGAAGAGAGTCGAGCTTCTAATTTTTCCAAGAGAAGATTCCAGGCAGAATGTTTAAGGGCAGAATCTATAAGAGGGGTGCCAAGATACTTGGCGGGGAGATTAGCAAGGGAGAAGCCAAGGATACGAGCTATGCTGGTTTGTATTATTGGAGGAGTGTTGAAGAAGAAGATTTGGGATTTGGAGACATTAATAGTCATACCAGAAGCTAGGGAGAAAAGGTTCAGAATGCGTTTAAAGGACCTGGCTTCTTGTGCAGAAGGAAAGCCAAAGAGCATATTATCATCAACAAACTGCTGGTGGGTGGTGGTGGGAGATCCGTGAAGGGATATGCCACGTAATTTCCCAGAGAGGACTGCATGTTGAATGAGTCTGCTGAGGCCTTCAGACATGAGAACAAAAATGAAGGGGGATATAGGATCACCCTGTCTAATTCCTCTGGATGGCACAAAGGGAGTGGAAGGGATACCGTTGACAAGGATGGAGTACAGGGGCGTAGAGATGAGGCTCATTATCCATCTTATCCACATCTGATCAAATCCAAAGGCTTTGAGAATGCTTTGAATATAACGCCAACAGAGTTTATCAAAAGCTTTAGATAAATCTATTTTAAGTAGCATACCTGGTTTTTTAGTGCTTTTGAGGGAGTGAATAACTTCATGAGTCAAAATGATGTCGTCCATGATTTGGCATCCTTCCACGTAGCCCGTTTGCTCTGGCGAAATAAGGAGCGGTAAAAGGGGCTTTAGTCTGTTGGCTATAACCTTGGATATAACCTTGTAGATCACATTTCAGAGAGCAATGGGTCGGTACTTTTCTGGAGTACTGGGTTGCTCTTCTTTTGGCACCAAAGCTATGAAGGTGGCGTTTAAGGAGGGGAGAAGCCAATGGGCCACTCTAGATTCCTCAACCAGATCCCAGACCTCTATTTTTATGAGCTCCCAAAAGTGATGGAAGAAGTTCGAGGTGAAGCCATCAGGCCCTGGCGCCTTTCCAGCTTTAGTTTGGCCCATCGTTGTTTCAACTTCTTGGAGGGAAACAGGGCGAAGAAGCATCTTGTTGTGTTCTGCAGAGACAAGTTTGGGAATCAGCTGCGAGATCGTATCGACGGCTGGCTGTTTGTCTATAGTGCGATATTCTTGTTGTATGCTTTTAAATTAATCCAGGAGAACTTGCTCAATTTCCTCGTGGTGTTCTACTTGCTCTCCTTGCTGGTTGGTGATGTGATGGATGCGATTTTGCATTCTTCTTTGAATTGTTGACCTATGGAAGAACTTCGTGTTCCTTTCCCCTTCCTTTAACCAAGTTATTCTGGATTTTTGTCTCCACAAGATTTCTTCTTGCCTGCATCTCTCTTCTAGCTGCTTTTGTACTTCCTGTTCTTGGGAGGCTAGTTCATCTGTTCTTCCCTCAACTATGATTTTTTGTTGTGTTTCTTCCATTTTTCTCTCGAGGGACTTTATCTCCTGAAAAATGTTGCCAAAGACAGTGGCATTCCAATTCTTAATCTGTGCTTTGAGGTATTTAAGCTTTTGCTAAAATTGATACATCCTAGAGCCTTTGGGTGGAGTGAAGTTATGCCAGGCAGTGGTGACCATTTCCTTAAAAGAGGGATGAGAAAGCCAAAATGCTTCGAATTTGAAGGGCTTTTTAAGCTGAGGACCCAAATTTTTCCAATGAAGCACTATGGGCCAGTGATCCGAGCCTGCTAATGGGAGAATAGAAGCCACTAGATATCCTCCCAAATGTATGGCATTGTCTGAAATAAGGAATCAGTCTAGCTTTGAGGCAATGTGTTGAGCCCCTGTTCTTTTGTTATTCCAAGTGAACGTACCGTTAGAAAATGGGATGTCTATTAGCCAGCTATTGGTTATGAAATCTTTGAAATGAACACTTTCCGGATCAGATCTAGGTCTTCCACCTGTTCATTCCTCCATTTTTGTTATCATGTTGAAGTCCCCTGCTGCTATCCAAAGGGGATAAGTTCTGTGAGAGTTTAGTGCTTCCATGGTATTCAATAGCGCTATTTTCTTGGTGTATTCCTGCGGAAAGTATACATTTGAGAGATTCCCATGGATGTTTGATCCGATGTGATGAAAAGTGGCCTGAATAAGATTATGCGCAGCATGAAAGTCAGATAAGACCATGGACTGAGTGTCCCAGGCTATTGCAAGACCCCCTGAAGAGCCGGAGGCATCTACTGCTACTGAAATACAACTAGGCCAAGCTTTTGATAAGATTGAACCTAGTACATCACTGTTGCATTTTGTCTCTTGAAGAAAGACAATGTTTGGTTTTTCTCTCTGTAACATATTTTTGATCATTTTGTGCTTACATGGGCTATTGAGCCCTCTAATATTCCATGAGATCAGCTTCATGAGGAACTATTCGGCAGGGGTGGAAAGAACCGCGTTAGCTTGGGGTATCGTCCTGAGTTCACCAGCATTTCCCCTATGGTGATAGTGCACTACCAATCTGGCTTTCGGCCCCTCTTTCTGGATTCTTTAGCTACTTTGAGACTGTCCCAGTGACTGCCCAGCTAAACACCTAGCTTCGATTGCTGCTGGGCTTTAGATAGAACTTTTTCCAGTTTGTCTATTTGATGAGGCTTGATTTTGTCAAAGTCTTTGCTTTTGAAAGCATCCTCCAAACCAATAATATCAAGCTCCCCAAACTCTAAACCCTCAGAATCCTCTTCCATAAGATTTAGCTGACTGCTGATTAGATTTTCCTCCTCAGAAGCAATGGGCCCAGATTTTGGATCATCAACTTCCATGATCTCAGGGTGCCAGGTTAAAAGCTTGGTTTCAGTGGAAGGGTTGGTCGAGGGGCTTGTGGTTGCAACTTTCTCTTTCTGAGGATGCAAGGGGTTAGGTTGAGCGGTAGGGATAGTCGAATCAGAGGGTTTTTGGTGAGGGTTAGATGGGATTTGGCCTGAGTCAGAGGATGGATCCAAGTTGGAGAGAATGGAAAAACTATTGCTGGTAGAGGGGCCGTTGGAGGAGGGAGAGGATTTCTTACCCGTCATCGAGGGTTTCTTGCTGTGCCGCCTGTGTGTAGGTACTTTGGTGAAGCCATCTATTTCTGGATTGACATCGGCCTCTTTATTCTGAGTTTGAGCGTTGAGGGGGCAATCGCTGAATAGGTGCCCATGGGCATGACATCTTCGGCATCTGAAAGGAACATGCTCGTAATCTAAGGGTTGAATCCATTTGAAGTCATCATGATAAATACTTACTGCATCAGGTAGGGCTTTGTCCAAGTGCATGTAGACACAAATCCGATCATATGAGGTGTATCGGCGGAGCTTTGTCTCTTCTGCTATTTTGATAAACTCTCCTAGTCCCTTTCCGATTTCTTGTAGTGAATCTTCATCCCAGTATTCAAGCGGCAACGAGTATAGACGTATCTAGACTGGTGCCCAATTGAAATTTTCCTTGTCTGGGTTGAACCTTTCCACCCAGTTCCGGAGATATAGCCCAGCCGAGTTGAAAAAGTATGGCCCTTCATCCATGACTCTGTTCCGGTCCTCGATGCAGATGAATATTGCCGTGAAGAAGCCTTTCGGTCCAAGATGAAGCGTGACGTGTCCTTTGGGCTTCCATTTGGAAGCAATCCAACCTTGTAGGGCTTTTTCAGTTGGCCAGAAGCCGATAAATTTTCCGATGAGGGCATGGTCCTTCATATATTGGATTCGAGCATTTATACGGTGGCTGGGAAAATCAATCTTGGGTCTTTCTGGCGCAATAGGCTTGCAGGTGGAGGACGAGGGAGTAGCCTTGTCCTACTGGGCCTGCGTGGTTTGCGTTTTTGGCGCTGTCGTTTCCTGCTTCTTTTCAGCAACATCATTGCTTTGAACGGAACTGACGCGGGTTGCATCATTGTTTGCAGGGGGGGTTGACCTTCCCCCCCCCCCCCCCCCCCGAGCTTGTTGACATGGTTGTTTGCCTATACTTGTGAGCATGGTGAGGAAGGACTGCCGCATCTGATCAGTCATGCAGGTGGACTAGGGTTTCTGCATCCGCCGGCATCCTAGGGTTTTCGCTTCAATTATATATATATATATAATTGAAATGCAAAGGAATTAATCTCATCCCACCTTAATTTAACCCATCAATTTACTTTACGATACTACCCTCAATCTAATGGCTGAGTTGAAGCCATTAAAAAAGTCCACAAAATGATGTTCAAGTGAATGGGGAATAAGCATAAAACCAAATGGAATCATGTCATTTTTTTCTTTTCCCTATGGTTGTATTGTACTTTAATCGAAACCTCGACTAGGTTCACTCCCTTTAACCTTGTATATGAGGCTAAGATTTTTCTACCCATAGAACATAAGGTTCCCACATTTTTCATTACTATCACATTTTTACCAAGCACTATTCCCCTATACCAATCCCTCATTACAGTGGAAAATTTCAATCAATATTCATGCACTTTTCTATACCATAATTATGCCACCAAAAATTTATCCAAAGAGAAATTTGATCGCAACATAAATCCTTTTACCTTCAGGTAACGGGGCTTAGTCCTTCTTTACAATGTAGCTAATGAAGGCTTGGGTCCTAGGAAGCTCAAAACATTATGGAAGGGACCCTAAATTTTCAATCATCTTCTTCTCAAAGGGGCATACATTCTCACAAATATTTATAGACATTTCTCCAAGACCTTGTTAATGGTATTCATCTCAAAAATTTTCATCCCTAGTGACTGTGTTTCTTCATATTTAATATCAAAAAATACTCTTGCATTTCTTGTATGTTGATAGCCACAAAAAAGTGTCACTAATCTCTAAAAAAAAAAATTCTTAGAAAATGTATCAACCACTAGTGTACTTCCTTAGTTTCACATATGGTTATTCTTGATCAACTCAAAACCTAGTATTAATATCTTAGGCCATTTATTCCCTTGATCAAAACTCTCTCAATACAAGTATAATTTGCATCAGGAAAACCACCAATAATCAAGTTGTATGTGTTGTCATCATATGCCTATTTGTCTATGCCATCCAGATTGTGAGTCACCACTCATTTGTGTTCTTCAACTCCCAACTTGTCATCGTCAAGTTAATATAAAACTTTCAAGTTCATGATGCTCACTTATTTAGAATGTACACATGTTCCAATTTGTTCATAAATAAATTTTACCACATTTCATTTTGACATATACCATGAAGTCAAAATTACATTTTCAACTAGATTCAAAATCACATTTTAGACTAGTAAGAATCACATTAAGAGTAACACCAATGGTATACATGCAACATCAAACATAAATAAACAACAGATATGATATTATATACATAGCAAGAAACAAAAAATATATCACATCCATAAGAGATAATTTTCAGCATGAACTATGTATGCATGTATGTTTGTATGTATGTATATATGCATGTATGCATGTCTATGTATATGTATATATGTATATGTATGTGTGTGTGTGTGTGTGTGTGATATAGATTTATGTAGGAACACAATGAAATACATAAATACACATAAACCTAGAGATGCAACAAAAATAAAACTTCATTTCATTAATAACAAATAACTCAAATATACTTACAGACATAATGGAAATAAACTAGCTAGGGCGCTGGTAGCTTATCTCTGAGAAGCGATGTGGTGGCTATATGGCTCTCAAATGTGTTAAAATGAGGCTCAAAGGCCTATTTATTATTGAGAAATAGTGGAACACCCTATCCTAGGAGATGAAACACCAAAAATATGGTCCCCGATTGGGTAAATTGGTACATCAACTTCTCGGGGAAGTAACTTTGGCATGTGATCTATGTTTGATGCACTCAATACCTCGTTAGAAATATCTATCTGAGAAATACAAATTTTGAGTGAGAAACATCAATGGAACCTCCATGTTGCTCTGGATTTTCCCGAAAAAAGTCGATTAGGGCCTCAAAACGGCTCCAGAAGTTCAGGACCTGAAAAATTGCTAAAAATAGTAAATTGTGTTATAATTAAGGAAACTGGAAAAATGAAAGAAACACTTGTGAGGATCCATGTTAGGTCCCTATATCACTAGTATAGTCCCTTATTATTGTTATTGTAAACCCCTTATTTTTATTATTGTACCCTTGTAACCCCCATTTTGTTATTATTGTGCCCTTAAATTATTATTGTTAGATCGGCTAGGATTACATTGTGGCCCACTAGGATTACATTATGGCCCCATGGACTCCTATATATAGAAAGGAGGTTTTGTAAATTGTATCATCCAAGAATTGTTCATTCATGTAATGTATTGGAGGTTTCCCCCTTCAAGTAGCTTATTTCTAAGGCGTTGATATCTCTTTTCTTCTCTTTTTGGAGCTGGTTTCCCAACATTTGGTATCAGAGCTTTGGATTCTAGGGTTTCGCTGCTCCAAACAGGTCATCGTGGAATTTTTGCTATAAATTTTTTTTCTTCGAAGTTTCAGAAGCTGAAATTTTTATGGTGCGAAGCCAAATTCCTGAGGAAGATTGTCTAAAAATTTCAGAGCTTGGTTCGCAATATTTTTAGAGATATGATCTGTGAAAGTTAGGTCTTTTTTCAGGCTCCTAAACATGTCATCGTGGAATTTGCGCTATAACATTTTTTCTACTGAGTTTCAGAATCTAAACTTTTTATGGTGCGAAGCTAAAATCCTAAGGAAACTCTTCAAAAAAAATTTAGAGCTTGGTTCACAATATTTTTGGATATATGATCTGTGGAAGGTAGTGCTTTTTCAGGCTCCCGAATTTCATCTCAAAGAGGTGATCGTGGGAAAATTTCAATAACTCTCTCTCTGAGCATCGGATTGGAGTGTCGTAAAAAGTGGCCGCAAGTACACAACATTTGGTTTCTTGGCTATCAAGTTCAGAGGAATAGGACGAAACAATGACACGTGGAAAGTCATACAAGTTTGCTATACTGAACCATTCCATAATTAGGTCATTGTGGGAGATTGGACATAACTTTGTCTTGGAGAATCCAAATCAAGTTAGACCTCTGGCATTAAAAATAGAATTCAGAGGGATACTTTAGTGATGAATTTCAGATATTGAAGAGCTGCAGTCATAGATATAATACAATTTCAATATCGAGCTCCTCAAAAGCAAGTAAGAGGTGTGTATTTTGTTTCCGAATTGCATAAGTCTTGTTTGAAGAATCAAGTTGAATTGATTGCAAGGGCATATTGTAGAATAGATATCAGTATTGGATTATAAAATGGCCCCTAAAAATAATTCAACACCCATTAGGCCTTTGGAAAGCTCTACTATGACTCATGAAGACGAAGAATGGCAACATGACATATCAAAATTACAAGAGCAAGTGCAACAAATTTCGCTCTCGCAAAGAGCAACAAAAAATGACATGGGAGTTTTGAAGAAAGGCGTGGAATCTAAGATAGATGGAATGGAATCTAAGATTGATGGGATGGAGGCTGGCATGGAATATAAGATGGATGACATTGAAGCTAAGATCGATGAGAAAATGGAAAACATGAAGAATGTTCTAAAAGAAGACATGGAAGGTCTGACAAATTTCATACACGAAATGTTTCCTAATGGTGAAAAGATAGTAGAAGAACCTCATGATGAGAAAAAAATAAATGTTAAGCATGACTTCATAAACTCTAATGTTGGCGGGAAGAACCACCATATTCCAAAGATGGATATGAGGAAGTTTGATGGAAAGGATCCTGTAACATGGATACTACAGATGGAGCAATATTTTGATCTCCATAACGTGCAAAACACACAAAAGGTATGCATTGCAAATTTACATTTAGAAAAAAATACATTTGTATGGTATCGATGGCTTTGCTCCCGTAAAAAAATTGTCACTTGGTCAATTTTTACGGAGGAAATGATAGCACATTATGAGGATACAAAGAGCAACACCTTCTTTAGCCAATTGATAAATCTCAAACAAAAGGGTTTAGTGGGGCAGCACATTGAGGACTTCCAAAAATTGAATATAAGGGTCATTATGAATTTTTGGTCATGCCTTTTGGCCTTACCAATGCACCTTCTACATTTCAAGGGTTGATGAATTCCATTTTCAAACCCTTCCTTAGAAAATTTGTGCTAGTATTTTTTGATGATATCCTAATCTACAGCAGGTCTTGGAAGGATCATGTTGAACATGTTGACAGGGTGCTCAAACTATTGCAGGAGAAACAATTATATGCAAAAAAATCCAAATGTTTCTTTGGAGCACAAGAGGTGGAATATCTGGGTCATATTGTATCTCACGAGGGTGTTAAAGTAGACCCTAACAAAATTAAAGCCATTAAGGAATGGAAATTTCCCACAACCATAAAGCAGTTGCGAGGATTTCTCGGGTTAACAGGGTATTATCGCAAGTTTGTTAAGAATTATGGGAGAATAGCAACACCTCTAACAACATTATTGAAGAAAGATGCATTTTCATGGACTCCTGAAGCAACTAAGGCCTTTGAACATCTTAAAGAGGCAATGTGCCTAGCGCCTATCTTAGCTACGCCAGACTTCACAAAAACCTTTATTGTGGAATGTCATGCCTCAGGAAATGGAATTGGTGATGTTTTAATGCAGGAAGGAAGACCCATTTCTTTTGAAAGTCGTCCAATCAAACGAAAGTATTTACATAAACCTATTTATGAGAAGGAAATGTTAGAAATACTGCATGCACTAAATAAATGGTGAACTTACCTAATGGGAAGACACTTCAAGGTAAAAAATGATCATGATAGTCTTAAACACTTTTTGGAACAAAGACTATCTTCAGAAGAGAAGCAAAAATGGGTCACAAAGATGTTGGGTTATGACTTTGAAATAATCTACAAAAAAAGAAATCTTAATGTTGTTGCAGATGCACTCTCAAGAAAGAATGAAGAGGTGGAAGCATTGCTTTGTGCCATTTCTATTATCCAACCAGATTGGATAACCGAAGCAAGAGATGAATGGAAGAAGGACAAATATGTATGGACACTCATTCAAAAGTTTCAGCAAGATCCTAGTACATCTGATACATTTAGTTGGAAAAATGATTCCTTATGGTACAAAGATCGCTTATATCTTTGCAAGAATTCCCAACTAAAACAAAAGATTCTTCTGGAATTGCACACTCCTCCTTTAGGAGGACACTCAAGATTTTTAAAAACTTACCACAGGGTGAAGAAAGAATTTTTTTGGGATGGCCTTAAATCTGATATTCAAAAATTTGTGGCGGAATGTTTGGTTTGCCAGCAGAATAAAGTGGAAACAATTAAGACCCCGGGACTTCTACAACCTTTATCCATTCCAAGTCAACGTTGGAAGGAGATTTCAATGGATTTTATCACATGTTTACCTAAGTCCGAAGGAAAGAGTGTCATCATGGTGGTAGTTGATAGACTTACCAAGTATGCACACTTTTGTGCATTATCTCATCCATTTAAAGCAAGTACAGTTGCTACTACATTTATGGATAGAATTCAAAAACTACATGGAAACCCAAGGGTTATTGTGAGCGACAGAGATCCCATTTTTACTGGAAATTTTTGGACGGAGTTATTTTCTTGTTTGGGTACTCAATTAGCTCATAGCTCATCTTATCATCCTCAATCTGATGGTCAAACAGAGATATTAAATAAATGTTTGGAAGGATATCTTCATTGTTTTGTATCTGATAAACAAACACAATGGGTCAAGTGGTTACCTCTCGCTGAATGGTGGTATAACACTTCCTTCAATATTGCAGCAAAAATGACCCAATTTATGGCACTTTATGGATATCATCCACCATCCATCACATCATCTTTAAGAGAAAATTAGAAGGTTCAAGAAATGGAAGGTCACATCGAGAATTAGCAAGAAGTTCTCCAACTCTTAAAGGATAACCTGACTTTGGCACAAAATCAAATGAAACAACAGGCAGATCAACATCACAGTGAGAGAAGTTTTGATGTAGGAGATTGGGTATTTTTACGGCTACAACCATACAAACAAATCTCCCTCAAGCAAGATGAGAAGGATAATAAATTATCACCAAAGTACTATGGTACTTACAAGGTGTTGCAAAATATTGGTACTATGGCATACAAATTGGAGCTTCCTGCTTCTTCGCGAGTACATCCAGTTTTCCATGTTTCATGCTTAAAGAAGGTTATAGGTGAAAATCTTCCGGTTCAAACAATATTGCCAGAACTTGATGAGGAAGGAAAAATCATATTGGAACCTGAAGCGGTCATGGAAACAAGAACTCGACAGCTACGGAATCGATCAATTTCAGAGTATCTCATCAAGTGGAAGAACTTACCCACTGAAGATTCTACATGGGAGGATGAGAATTTCCATGCAGGCTTTTAGGAGCCTATTCCAAACGTCCAGAAAGCACTTTTTGAAGGAGAGGGCATGTTGGGTCCACTATATACTATTGCTGATCATTACACTTGTTAGTGTAAAGCCCCTTGTTATTATTGTACCCTTGTAACCCCCATTTTGTTATTATTGTGCCCTTAAATTATTATTGTTAGGTTGGCTAGGATTACATTATGGCCCACTAGGATTACATTATGGCCACATGGACTCCTATATATAGAAATGAGGTTTTGTAAATTGTATCATCCAAGAATCGTTCATTCATGTAATGTATTATAGGTTGCCCCCTCGAAGTGGCTTATTTCTAAGGCGTTGATATCTCTTTTCTTCTCTTTTTGGAGTTGGTTTCCCTATAATCCAAGTGGAATAGGTGGGTGGACATCGATATCCACCTTGATCATTCCTTCACCCTTAGGAAGAAATGGTCCCCATTGCATTAAGTTCCTCCCTGAGATGAGGAAACGTCTGCTGAACTTGGTCCCTAGTGAGGCGCTTGCCATTGTGAAGGAGTTGGCCTACTTTGAAAACTCAATATAGTGGTATTTTTGTTGTAGTGTGTGCTTGATCTGTGTATCCATGATCTGATCAGTTATGACTTGTTCCATGCTGTCCGGGTTTAAGTATCTCGGTGTGATTTATTTTAACATTTCATATGTGTCTAATAGAGGCAGAAAGTAGGGCTAAAGGCGGCCCAGATTGAACACTACGTGAAAACCAAGGAATGGTGGAATAGTGAGCTCAAAGGCGTTGTCCCCTACAGCCTTCGTGATGTTGTATCACCCATATCATACCAAGAAAATCTTGCGGTGGGTTCCACCAAGGTGCTCCTTCTACAAATGTAGCCACACTTTGTCACCCCCCTAGAAGTTGTGTGACACCCGATGTTGATCATGTAATTTCTTGTACTTAGCATTGGATATGTCCAATATTTCATGAAATTGTTGGCAGATTTTCTGAATGAGCTCAATGAATTTGTTCGCCTTATCATCCTCATACAAGACATTCGCTTAACCTACCTCAATAGCCGTAAATGGCATCGCTACGAAAAAGGGACATACTGGCTGGAATCCCAAGCTCACCTGAAAGGGGTTGCAGTTGGTTGAGATATGGAGATCTGAGTTATAGATGTGTTATACATAGGGGAGGCTCTCATTTTTGTGGTTGGATGATTTTTGTTGTAAATGAACATAATGTGTACGATCATCTGGTTTATGAACTTTTTTTTGCCATCAGTTTGTGGATGGAAAGTTGTGGACTTGGTGAGCTTGGAGGCCAACATCGATGAGAGGTTGGACCAAACTATACTAAGGAACATGTTGTATCGATCTAGGATTATAGACTGTGGGATCCAAAAGTGTACCCACACTCATTCAAAGAAGATTTTAGTAGTGGCTTCTGCTGTGATATTGTTCTTGCAGGTCGTCATAATGGCCATATTCAAGAATATGTCGACGAACACAAAAACACAGTCATTTCCATGATTAGTAGAAGGAATTCCTGACATTTAATCCATGGAGATGGATTCCCATGGTCGACTAGGGGTAGGAAGTGAATTATAGAGGCCTTACTTCTTGATGGCCAGTTTGGAAATATTGCAGGTAGTGAAGGACTTGATGTACTTCCTGACATCCTGTTAGAGGTTTGGGAAATAGAAATACTTCTAAAGTACTGCCATTGTTTTCTTGACCCTAAAATTCCCACTGATATGACTGTAGTGTGCTTCCCAAGTCATCTTGGTACAGTCGCTTGAAGGAACACAAAGGTGCCCCAGGTGACATAACATCGCATCCTAGATATGAAAATATGGAACTTGCTTACCCTCCAAGAGTGTATTTTATGTGTGGCCTAATTTTGGATTTCTTTGGTAGAGAAACAGCCAATTGGAAGTCTCGTGCCCACAAGAATTGAGAACAGTGGTTAGCGCCATGAGTAGTGGTTGGCTAAGATAGTCTGCAACATTAGTCATGATGCACTTATTGTACTTGATGGTCAAATGAAATTGTTGAAGGTATGTGGACCACTTCTAATGGAAATCATTATGTAACCTCCCTTGTGTTTCTATGAACTTCAAGGGTTGATCATATATGTGGATGACTTTTTTCTTTCCTAAAATGTAATGCTTCCAATGTCGGCAAGCCTGCACGATGGAATACATCTCTTTGTCAAAATTTGGATACTTACAAGTTGTTTCGAAAAGTGTCTCAACTCTATGAACGCATTCTATTGAGATTCATACCAAAATAATTTTGTTTCAATCCCTAGCTTGGTGACTTGACTCGAGGGCCAAGTGATATGATAAAATCCCAACATGAACTTGCAATAGAAATTGGTAAGACACAAAAATCTGCGAAGCTTTTTTAAAGTGGTTGGGGCTGGTCAATCTCGAATGACTTGGATATTGATTGGATCCACATGGACCCCCCACTCATAAAAAATTTATCCCATATACTAAAATTGGGTCATGCCAAAAGTGCACTTCTCCAAATTAGTGCATAACTTGTGTTATCGCAGTGTCTAGAGTACCTATCGGATGTGGTGGAGGTGCTCTCCCCAAGTCTAGATAAATTTTAGGATGTTATAAAAGTACAAAACTAAAAATGAGTTGGTGAATGGCCGCAAGATGTTTTCCATCAGCCTCATTAAGGTTGCAGGGTTATTCGTCAACCCGAAAGGCATGACCATCCATCCGAAAATGATCTCCTTGGATTTGAAGGTAATATTCCACACATCAGAGGGTTCGATTGGTACTTAGTGATACCCAGACTTCAAGTCGATGTTGCTAAAATATTTTTCCCACTTGATTTGTTCCAGAAAGTTATAAATCTGTCGGATCAGGTACCTATTTTGGACAGTCATCATGCTCAGCAAATGATAGTCAATACAGAGTCTCCAAGTCCCATGCTTCTTCTACACCAACATGATCGGGCTCGCACAGGGTGATGAAATCGTCCCGATGTGACCTTTTTGCAGCAGCTCCTGTATCTTCCTCTTGATTTCTCTCTTCTCCATAAGAGAGCGTCAATAGATTGGTCCATTAGGGAGTGGTGCACATGGCACCAGATCGATGGAGTGCTTGACCTGATAGTGTAGAGGCGCCCCTATTGGGGAGGTGAAAATTTCCTCGTACTCCTCCATGACCTTGTCCATATATTGTTTCCATGTGGAGGAGCCCTATCTGGAGGTCATGGCCATAATAATTTTCTTGCCCTGAGGGCTGATCATAAAGAAAAAAAATTCCTATTTTTTGAAATGATCATACTACACTATATTGTAGTAACCAAAGAGATGGTGATAGGTGGTGCTACCTCTATTATCCTATACAAATTATTGACAAAAGTAAAAATAATAGCACAAGGACACGAATCATATAAAACATGTCTCCTCCACAAGTATGGTTGGCCTAATAATACATCAGAGACATCAAGTGGAGGAATGTCACATAATGCCTCATCCGTGAAGGGCTTGGTGTTGTAGGGAATGCGACACTACTAGCTGACGCAGTCCCATCCTTTGTGAAGTTACCCGATGCTGTATGGTTGTGGGTGTGTTTTTGTCAGAAAGCCCATATTCTTCATGACCTATACTAAGATGAGGTACTTTTGACTCTCTTTGTCAACAATGAACTGCACCGGGGAACCCTTTACCCACATATCGGAATGGAAGAGGCGCTCCCCTCCTCTGGATATTTTTGTTCCTCCTTCTGGATATTTATGGTGGCAGTGACGTTGGGCTCCACATCGATAATATGCTTCCCTTTTTCATTCCCCTTGTCAGGTTTTGATTCAGATTCAGAGCGTGCATCTGATTCAGAAGCCTTCAACTTGGCCACCAGTGACTTCTTGGCCTAGTACTCACTTGTGTCGTGAGTGGAGCTCTTATGGAACTCACACCACTTCCCCGTGTCCTTCTTTGGCTTCCTGGTGTTGTTATTTTCTTGCAGGTTTGGTGGGTTGTCATGGGCTGCCCCACCTTGGCCTTTTCCTTTGTTTTGTAGTTTGGGGGCACCTTTCCCTTTCTTTTGATTCGCAGATCCAAAGTCTCGCTTCTTATGTTTGAACTTTTTCTCAATCTTGGCAGCATACCGGTATGTCACACGAAGCGAGGAGATCTCGAGGAACTCCATTTCCTCCTGAATGTATATTTGAAGACAACTAGGGTACTTCTACACATGATGTTTCTCTGAATCTTTGATACCCAACTTTGTGTGTAGGGTATGGAACATATTGATCTCTGTTTGATGTGCTGAATACCTTGTTATAAATATCTATACAAAGACTACAAATTTTGAGTGAGTAACATCAAAGAAACTTCCATGTTGCTCTCGTTTTTCCTAAAAAACGTTTTTTAGGGCCTCAAAATGGCTCCAAAATTTCCGAACCCGAAAAACTGCTAAAAATAGTAAATTATGCTATAAGTAAGAAAACTGAAAAACCGAAAGAAACAATGGTGGGGGTCAAAGTGGAATAGGCAGGTTTCCATGAATATCCACTTGGATCTGTGTGTGTGTGTGGGTGTGTGTGTGTGTGTGTGTGTGTGAGTGTGTGTGTGCACATGTGTGTGTCTATACCTATACATATATAAATACACACACACAGAAAAATATATATCATCATGATGTGTGCAGTTTATGTACGTCATAAGCTATCAACCATAAAATGGGGCCATATGAAATATACATGGAGCATTATCATAATGAATAACTTTCCTAATACAAAATAAAAAGTATAGTAAGCTCACTTAAGCAGGAAATTATGCTAGGGAACCACCATGTCCCTCCTTTCCTCCAACTATAGGACCCTTCCTCGCGACTTTATTCAGGGTGAAAACCACATCACTATTGTTGGTTTTTTTGTCACCCCCATAAACGTTGATCATCATGCCTTATGTGACATACCCACAACATGAAAAATTTAATCTCCTAACATGGGTTAGCCAGGCTCTGGGATACCTAGCAATATAGTGGCCATCCACTAGTGCACATCCATATCCCACCCCTACAGTGCAAACATGTGCTCAAATTTCTACATCTCATGAATCCTCCTCCACCTCCTCACATACAGTGGAGTGTTATAGCATCATTTATCACCTTTATATACTTGATGAATTATTTATTGGCCTTGGGTATCCCTTTCCTTTCAGAATTTGTCAACTTCTTAAAAAAAAAATTGAATTCCATACACGACTCTGCCCTGACTTCTACGCATGCAGATGCAGGTTCGCTCATATATAAACCACGTATAAAATTTTAAAATATTAAAAAAATATAAACTCTCTATTAATCGAGCAGGGTTTACGGGTTTTACCTAAAGACCACCTACACCAGCCCATGGCCAAACTATTTACCAACTGAAAAACTGATTTGAGGAAGTATAAATACACCTAATTGGGAAGGCCTAAGGGAGGATATATAATTCTATTGATACTATAGCCTATTATAGCCCAGATGAAGTATGATTATCCCTATGCCTCTTGCACATCCCAAGTTCAGGAAACCCTTGTTTCCTTGTGATTTTCACTCCCTTTATGTGACATCATTTGTGCAGCTCTTATGGAAGAAGATTGTCGAGGCTTGGGATGGACGAATCTGGAGGACGGTTTATCTTGGAACCCTTGCTGATTTCAAGTGATATCTCCACTTTATTTTTACATACATCAATAAAATAAGAATTTTTTCGTTACTGATGTCATTTTCTTATATGTTTCATATACATGTTAATGATCTTGTAATCATTGTTTCATGATTATTTTATGAGTTTATATGATCTAACATACTGACATTTAGGATATATATGTTTTACAACTAGTATATGTGTTTTTTCTAGAGTGATTTGCAAGTTTTGAAGCATAAGGAGTAGCTGAGGGTTTGCACCCTATGGGAACGACATAAAATGTAGGACATATGAGTAAGGTCACCTATCATTAGTTTACTATTTTAATAATTAGGAATTGTAATTTGAATTCTTCTTGTGATTGTATGCATTCCACTCTATTAGGTCCCTCAACCTAGAGCTTAGGGTAGTTTTTCTTGCAACATGGAGGATGTTTCCTATAAATCATGCATACTCCTCTATCTGAATTTCTACATTCCCATCACCTCATATGTAGTAGGATGCACTAGACCACCTCAAATTATAACTCATCATCAATTACACCCCCATGCACCTTATCACACAAAATTAGGATATCTCATATATAGGATTCCATATCTGTAACCACAAACATCAAAATTATATTAGAATCATCATACATAAAAACTTGAAGTATTAAAATAACACATGTAGAATATAAAATACTCATAACTATGCATCCCGACATATTTTCGAGGGGACAATGGAATATTAGGTTCACCTCTGAAATACATCCCTACATAAAGGAACTTTTTTTTGGTCTATGACATTGAATCCACTACTTCTGAATATGTTGAGTCCATAAATTGTTATCTTTTCCTCCCGCCTCATGGCTAATTAGGATTTCCCATATTTGAGGCAATCAGGGAGGATTAACTTCGACCCATATCTAGGTTCAAGGAGGAACTACACATTCAATGAGAAGAAACATAAGTATTTTTCAGAAAGTGAACCTATGGAGGTGACCCTCCATTTCTTGAGCTAACTATGTGATTAAACTTCCTTGGAACAAGCATACCTACTCAAATACGGTGCCTCGTAGTATACACTCAAGCACCACTAGCTAATTCCGCGAAATGCGGTTATGGGACATCCAATTATATCACTTTACTATCATGGTTTCTACAACCTACACATTCATATGTCATATCATCTTGATAAAAAATGCACCGCCCTCTATTGCACCATTGTCATAGTGCCACAATGCCCACTCATCTAGTGTCATTTGTAATTTAGGAGGATCTAAGGGGACCTCCTACCCCCAAGGATGTAATCCTATCAAAAAGTATATATCCACATAAATGGATGTGTTAAGGTCATCAACTCAAACCTAAAACACATCTCGATATGACCTCTAGTAATTTACGAAAATTATTAGTATCTACCATTGGGAATGGATGATCGAGCACTTTAAATACATTAAATTTTTTCATCATGCTAAATCATGGAGTGATCGTGGACTATCCAACACATGTACACATATATCTACATAGTATCTCTCCATCTAATCAAGAGACATCTCACTCCCTCCACAAAAGGATTTTCCAGCCAAAAAAAAATCATGCATACCCTTAGGTGCACCTGGGTTGAACCACCCTTAGTCATGCTAGTCAACACATCTATGTAATTCATAGTCTCCCGTTGCCTTGTGCAACTATTCCTTAGGTATTTACAATGTTCACTATGGATTTATGCCTCTGGCTACATGACATATTGTGAAACTATACACCTTATAGTCATGCCCATTACCATTACTACTTCTCACTTAGTTGTGCAGTATACTACATGGCCTTATCATATATAGTCACATCATTTTGAGAAAATAATACCACACCTAATGCACAATTGTTCATTTTACATCATTACATGGTCACCCATATTGGGGTGACTACGTTATTACCTTGCATGTGGATTACCATGACTCCACATGAATCATTTCCATGGTTGTTTTCCCTAGAAAATAAATGTTTCTATGACCCCCGTAACCATATGGACCACCTAACCTATTTCAAAAATTAACATGGGTACCAATTGTAGACTCATTTATCTCTCATGTTTCTAAGAAAGGTGCACCAGAATCCCTTGTAACGTTATGATATTAACCAGGGGCTCACTAACTACCACCTCACCAACATCCAAATGAGCTGGAAAGGTGGGCCCCAACCTCCTTTTATATGCCCAAACATTAAAATACCCCTTAACAATTTGGTAACCCAAAAGATCCATTTACAAACCATTCACACCCTTGGGATCAAAATAATGTAGAATGCACATTCATATCTTCTTTTATCCATCCAAAAAAAAATTCTTTCATGGACCCTGTCACTCTCAAGCATATCCTCAATTCCACCATAGATTTCATTTTTTCTTGTTAATACCTTTATATTGTATTATTTTCACATATTTTGTACTTTCATTTACAGTTCTTGGATCATGATTGTAGGTTATCCTTTTTTGCGGTGCTAGTTCCTCAAATATAAGGAAGTACGTTCACAGTTGAGGCATCATTTTATTCTACTAGCATGATATATTATACCTATGATATATTTATATAACCCATTTCACCGCCCCTTGAGATCACCATAGGGCCCCTACATCCCAAGCATGTTTTCATACATCCTCCTCTTGTATTGGGTAAGCATCTCCAAATGGTTGGTATTTCTTCCACCGCCATGGATTACCCCAAATAGTAGTACCCTTTTCATTTCTATAATCCATGTTATAATACATATCCTCGTATTTATTCATTCATATATCTTGATCCATTACCTCATACTTCACCCTCACCTCATTGTTAACTGACCTTTTAAGTTCTAGGCACATATTAGTTTGACCATAGTAAATGTGCCACCACATTTTCACTTCACCTCTCACACCTCCATCAGTAAAAAAACCATTTTAAAAATCACCATCCACTCATCATCCGCACATAACGACCTATTAATGGGGCACCCACCCTCTGCAGTTAGCCACCTATGCCATCATTAAGGATACCATGTGTTAGGTATCCATATTTGTATTTTTACATTCCAAACCACAATTATATAAATTATTTTGGGAAGTGTAGTAATATTTTTTGGAAGAAAATAATTCTCCATTCACTCTCTTCCTCACTTACTACCCAAAAATAGTCTAAACTTTCCCATGGTTGGAGCACTCATTCTTTCTCATCTACTCTACTTAATACTAGCTTCTTGTCATGCCTGTAGCCTCTAATATCAATCATACAATGTCTCTATAGACCTATTATCTCCAATCAAAAGTAACCATTTGTCACCCCATCATCTAATTATGAATTTTAGTTTTTTTGTACTAATTCCAACCTTAGATATAAAATTTACTTGCTGATCTTATGCTTGAAATACATATGTTTCCTTGTTTCTTATGTGTGTCAAATAGGTAATTAAACTGAGTTTTATGAGTGAACTTAAGAGCATAATGTATGAATTTAAAATGATGAACAAAAAAAACATAAATAAAAGAAAAACCTCACAAATTATCCCTTAAAATAGATTTTTGATGAAGGATTTCAACCCTCCTAGGCTACATCTCCTTGGTCGAACCTTCATGGCTTGGGCCTCTATATTAGATCAATAGTGCTCAAAATATTGTTTACATGCATCAAATTCTCTTTGAACATACTCCAATGAGTTCAAAATGTTAAAATCTATTAGAAATGACTATTAATTTACTCAATTTGGCCTTTAGATGCTCTGGGCATGACATTCCCTCCTCGTGGCCCTAGGCTTCAAAATTATTCAAGGTGACAAAAACCTCCATAAAATTTCTCCTCTTCCTCTGAAACCTATTCCAATGTGTTCATAGCATGCGAATCTGCTAGAAATCTCTCTTCCTAAGCAAAAATTGGTCAAAAATTAGCTCAGTTATGGAAAAAACAAATTTCCATACAATTTCTCCTCCAAATATGGAGAAGACTCTAGATACCTCCACTATTTTGGTGGATTTAGAAGAATATTTCACTACCACTAAATCCATCACCAGTTTAAACAAGGATTAACTAGAATTTTAGATGAATTTATTTGGAATAATCACGTCTTAACTGCACATTTATCCGAATAATATAAACCATGTTTAATTATTTTTAATCCCGCAGATTAGTGGCTAACACATGGATTAAAATTAATCTAAAATCATTTTATTTGAATTTGCTATGCCCATGGTCTCATCGATGCAGTCATATGGGAGGGGGCTGGCCCCCTTCAGACCCCCACCGTCAGGAACAACAAACTTCATGTATTAGTGGCGGCTCTTATGGGTTATGACCCAATAGAGAGATGTGGTAAGGCATGGTAATGGCGTGGGGTAGGTCGTGGGTTCAAACGTGACCCCCGCACCATATTTTTGGTCCACCATATAACTTAAAACCTTAGCCAAAAACTTTGGATATAATTCCTATTCGCCCACATACATTGATGTCTCTACCTATCCGCCCATCAAGGTTTAAACCTTAGGTTATAGCCTGCAAGATATATATGACCACTCACCATATTTTTCACCTTAGGTTATAACCATATGTGAAATATATTCAACCACATAAATATCCACCTGCAATATGACTCGAAACTTTGGGTAATATAAAATGTATTCAACCCATAATATGATATGTGCAGAACTTGGTTAAGTGATAATTCATCAATTTCAACACAATTCAAAGGTTAGATGCGTCCACAATAAGGGGCATGTGGCAGCCCTTGGATGCACCATGTGTCCAGCTCTGGTTGGGCTATTCCAAGTAAACAAAAATTCTCCTTCAACCTTAAGATAGTTGTAAGAAAAATTCACCTCCAAAGTTCACTTTTGACTCTGGTTGTGACACTTGTCATAGTGTCATTACGCTAAAACTCGAGAATATTCCCTGAATATACCTAGGGTGCTGACTGAGCTACCATGTCATCAACCGATCATTGTTCTGTAATTTTTTTACCTGTTTTAGGAAACAGACAGCTGGTCATAACTTCCTCATCCTAAGTTAGATTTTGATGAAATGAATTGCGTTGGATTCCTAGTGACGAGCTCTACGTAGTCATTCTAGTTTGGAGCATTTCTTAGCAATTTAATTTTTGAGCTTAATACTAAGCCTATGATCATTGCTCCCCACTAGAAGCCTTTTGGACCCAAAAATCTCTCTCATTACTGATCATGTGGATGAGGGTATTGTTCCCTCACCCTTCTAGTATCTATCATTTAAAATTTTCCCAATCTCATTATTTGGAGCTTTTCACAAAAAGTCAAAATTTTCCTTGATTCTTGCGACCTCCTCTTTCCGTCGTTGACACCATAATGCTAGAATATTTATGAATTTGTAGAAAAAAAATATTTTCTTGCAAAAACAATCTTTTTCATACCTTGGTCGACAATCAAAGGAAACTTAAAATTGACTCACCTTCCACACTACCACCATGAAGATTCTTTAGCGCTTTTACTTTTTACTTGCATCGAATCTTGACCAAGTATCTTCGCCATTTCCATGTACCTTTTGGAAACCAATAATAATAATTTTTAGAACCCACACCTTCTTTTCCAAGCTACTTTATCGCTTTCTCTTTGACCTTTGCACTCTTTTGCACTGACATCTTGTTTCCAACATTACTCAACACTGATGTTGGTTGCTGCAAATGTTTTACATCTTTTTCACCTTATTTCAAAGGCATCCTGTTAAAATCCTGAAACAACTCATTACAAGAATAAGCATCTTTTTGAAAATTTTGATTAAAAACATCTCTTTTTTTTATCATCAACAATGTCAAATTCTGACTTGCATTCACTATCCTCTTCATATCTACTGCGTGTATAAGAGACAAACTTTTCCTATTCTTATGCGCTCTAATTATGTACTCAATACCATCTTCAAACAAGTGATAATTATTCTCACGACGATGAAATACTATTTTCCTATCATACAGATATAAACTTCCCAATACAATACCCAATATCTCAAGCGACACCACATCAAGTTCAACTTCATCAATAGAGTTTGAATTCATGGTAAATATTAGTAAGAAATTCCTTGTAACCTGCAATTTTTCATTCTTGCATATCCAACCCAAAGGATATAGTCTTTCATGTGAGGTTTTCCTTCTCTCTTTTTACAGATCTATTTATTTTTCCTCTTCCATAAAACTTTCCCTTTCCTTTACACCCACTTTCACTTTTCTCATCTATGTTTTGTTTCCCTCTTGCCTCTAAGTGTGTGGCTTGAACATAAAATTCATCTATGTTTATGGGATTAAACATGAGTATAGTTTTCCTATGGTAACTATGAAAAAACCCAACATACTTTAACAAAGTTTCTTGAGAATATAAATCAATACTCAAAATAAGATCTTTTCTCCTAAACTGATGAGTATAATCTTGCACACTTTTCCCTTTCAAATATCTAAAATTTTTCCAATCCATAAAAACCTTTTACATGTAAGCTAAGGGATAGAATTTACTTTTAAAGGTAGTAATAAAATTTTACCAAGACATAGAGATCTTACCATAGTTTTTTTAATCTCTTCTTGAGTCCTTGCTTCCCATTATAGAAGTGCAGATCCTTCCATCCTCAAAGAAGCCAATTGAATCTTTATGCCATCTTCATGAAGGTTTTGAATCCTACAGTACACCTCCAATTAACGTATCCAATTTTCAAACCTCTCTGCATTTATCTCACCATTATACATTGGAAGCAGAAATTTGACATCTAGTTTGAGTAAGGGTGTCTTCCCTTTTGTGGATTTTAAGTGAGTGTAAATGGTTTTTGTGGTGGAAGTGGAAGATGATGCTGATGTGGATGATGAGGATGACTGGGCTGCCATGTCATCAACCTATCACTGTTCTAAAAAAAATTTACCTATTTGAGAAAACGGACAACAGGTCATAACTTGCTCATCCGAAGTCGGATTTTGATAAAATGAATTGTAGCAGATTCCTGGCAACGAGCTCTACGTGGTCATTCTAGTTTGGAAAATTTCTGAGCACTTTCATTTTTTAGCTTAATATTGAGCCTTTGATCACCCTATGATGTCCTTCCAACTATGGTGCCTTGCATATCTCAACTGGCTTATACTACTTCCACAATCCACTATGATCCAACCATTAAAATTCATCTCTTTCCATCACATTTTTATTCACCATTTTCATGATGAAATCGCTTCAATCAACCATGGTTCAATATTGAAAGATGCTTCAAGTGGATTTCTTGGTGGACCTATTTCGTTAATAGGTCACATATATTCCTTTTATTCAAAATCAAGTCCCATTCTGTACAAGTAAATTAATAACTTCATCCTCATTTCTATATTTAAATATAGAAATTATGATGCAATATTGAGATTTATCACTTCCAATTTATTTCATTAACATCAGGGTGTGTCATACTTTGTAATAATTTCAGTTTCCTATTTTGGATGAAGACCCATGTACCAAGATGGAATATATGTTCAAAAAATATCATATTCACTAGTCAGACCTATTTCATGGGTGCATGTACATATTAAGTAGAATCTTCTATCAAGGTCACCCCCAAGGGAAAAAAATAATCTAGTTCAACATCAATAATTATTTTCTCATAATTTTTGAAAATACTCTTCCTGTATTCCATTGTAACCATCAATATAGTATGGATGATCATGAACCATGGGACATGCCCTACTTATTTGTATTATGCACATATTTATTTTAGAAAGAGGTCTATCTCATAAAGGCATTCCTTGATCTCTTCTTCAGGACCCTTCTTCTCTCTCAGATTAGGATCTCTTTCCCAAGAAACAATAGTAATCATAGTAAATATATATATATATATATATATATATATATATATATATATATATATATATATATATATATATATATATATATATATTTCAACTATATGTTTGACCCTAACCTCATAAATTAGGTTGTTATTATTAAAAAAAATATATAACTCATTCAAATGTACCATTGAAGGCCAAAAAATGTATAAATTTCAAGAAAATCAAAGGATCCTAATGTTTATCATTAACTACTCAAAAATACATGATTAACTTCCACTATTAATTCTTTAATTAATCCATGCAAAGTACTTCTTGAAAATTTACATGGATCCATGCAATTCATTATTTGATTCCATGTTGATTCATAGAATATGGTACTCCAAGTATCAACAAAACAAGATTTCATGTACATTTGATGTCACGGCATAATTTTCACATGCAATCAACTCAACCCAACTCAATACACACTTGAGTGCAGTAAAAGAGGCGACAATGGACACCCCACGTCCCCACTCATCCATGGGAATCCCACACTCAGCTCCAAATCCATTAATGGAATTGTATGGATTCAAACACTAAATTGGCCTATATATACATAGCCATGGGAATAAATTTAACAAGAGAAGATCATAGTAGGGTTAAGCTGTCAAAATTTCCTTTGAATTTTGATCATTTTTTTTCATTCTTTAATATCCATCATTAGAGAGTTTTCAAGGGATTTTTAGGGAGAGTAAACTTGCAAAGAGGGATAAATAAGGGTGCTCCTTCAGGGGAGATAATACTCCACTACCCATAAGCTTCATTTAGTGTCTCTAGGACAACTTCATTATCATCTTTTCACTAGTTAACAGAGAGTTTCTTGCTTGCCAATTTATTGCTTGTGTTTTTTGTTTAGCTTTGTGAGTTGTGAATTTAATGATTGGATCTAGTTACATTCTATCTCGTTACATTTTATGATTGGATCTGGTGTCTTATTTCTATCTTCTTTCATTCTAACAATTGCTACCTCTCTATGTAGGGAATAGCAACATATATAGAATTGGGTTTTTTGACACACTTTCTCCAAAACCCATCAAGCATAAGTGATGCTACAAGAAATAAAGTATATTTGTAGGAATTGTTATGCGACTATAGGACACTAAGTACAACTAGAAAATTTATTATAGCAAGTGAAAAATGCTATGCTAAATATGTGAAGTAAGGTGAATACACCTAATGATAATAATGATGGAGTAAATACAATATAAGACACCATTATACAAAATGTGTTACTACTAGAGGAAACATTTGTCCAATAGATAAATCATGCATAACATAGTTTATCAATAAAAAATATTATGAATGTTGAAAATGAACTAAACTAAATTACGAAAAATTTATTAGGTAACCTTGGGTGGGCTATACCCAAATTTTCTAAAGAAATTAAAGAAAAAATAATAAAAACATGCTTGAAAATGGAACTCTTACATTTTCATGTCATCTCAATATAGAAATACACCTTAAAGAGATTTGATATTTATGAATTATTAATAAAATAAAATAAAACTGATTGTAAAGATTTACCTACTAACCCAAATCTAACCTCTAGGCTCTTTTTATACTAAGACCTCAAATCAGTTCAACCCTTCAATCGCTCCTTGATTAAGGGGCTATGCTCCTAGGATTCCTAAAATCAATGCTCTTGGTTTAAAAATAGATCTCATGGAACAATAGTTTTAGTGGGTGATATTAGATGTCGTGCGTTGAACACTTGTGAGCTATTGGAGGAGGAAGCGCAAAAAATCATATTTTCCCCTCAAGGCACGTTACTGTAGAAGTTCATTAGTGATTCAAGCCACTTAGATTTAATCATGTAAATAATCATAAATCAAAATACAAATAATTAAATACAATAGACTTCATCAAACAACTCAACCCATACATGATTTAATTACATAAAACCACAATTTATATTAGTCATAATCAAAAAGTTAAAATGTGTTATAAATAAACCTCTTAATCTACAACATAGAAGCTTATCTATACATATACATACCAACTATGTAATTATAAATGCTTCCCATTATGAAAAATATATTAATACACATTAATATACTTGAATTTTATCTCACTTAGAATTAGGACTACAAAATTAACTAATTTTTTATCTAACTTAGAATTGAGAGTACAAGATTAACTAAATTTATAAGTATTTATTTATTTTTTATAATAGATATTTATTTACAACCACAAAATAAATATCTATTATAACAAATTATATATATATATATATAATTTTATTATATATTTTATTATTTTTATTTTTTATAAAACTAAGCAAACTCATTAAAACAAAAGGTTACCAAAAAATAATTAACATTTAAAAACGTGTATTCTTAACTCTAGCCTAAATAACCTTTAATTATCTCAATATTATCCAATTAAATTATTGTTAAAGAGGTATTGTCAATTTTATTTTTGGTTTATGACAATATATTTTATCAATCTCTCGATATCAAATAGTTTTGTTATATATATATATATATATATATATATATATAATATGCAATGTATTCGTTATCAATCATTTCATGCATTTATGACTTTTAATAATTAAATCTATCAAGAGATAGGTACTCGGTATAATTAAACCTATAGGACATAGGTACTCATTTCAAAGAGGAAGGCAAATTCCAAACAAGCCTTCCATCTAAAACCTACCTTTAAGAGCTATGATTGGAATATCGACTCATTTCCTGTCTTAAAGTCGTATAACTTGCACGATATAAATTAAAAATTATATCCATTTACTTAAGAGGCATCATGATTTCTAAAGTCAATAAAATTTCCATTAGCACAACAATTCCATCAAAAAGGAAGACTATATCCATCCCATCGTGAAACACCATGATCTCCAAACTCAAAGGTATTTCTATTGGTACTATCATGATCTCCAAACATTTTCAACATTTTCACTAAGTGAAGTGATATTAAGCAGGTTTTGAAAAAATAAAAAAATGGTTATTTTTTTAGGTTTTCAACAATTTATTTAAAAAATACATAAAAATAAATATCAAACGCATATATGTATAAAATTGTGTTGAAGTTGAAGTTTAAATTTAAATTGAAATTGAATTTGAAACTATCAAAGCCTTCCAGCATGCTACAAATGACTTATTAAGAAAAAAAATCCTAAAATAAAATGAGAGATGGCTAATCAACTTCAAAGAAAGACATAATTCACTGCATTGATTTCACTTGCTACATCACACAAAATTTAAAGAACCTAAAAGAACATGACTCATATATTTTGTTGAGCAACTAATGGAAGAGTCAATATTCCCCTATGGAATTATTTATTAAGTTCCAAAGATATGATAATATGGAGAGGAATAAATTGTTTATATGATGCATGAACAAAATGGGATAGAGGCACCATCGGTTGTAATTTAAGAGGTCCAATAATGTATGTATATTGGTTCTTGTGATGGGGTTATATGTTTTGGGGAGATAACAATTTTGTCAAAATATTAAATAGAATATGACGACTCAATAAGCTACAAAAATTATTATATATTTTAATTTATAATTTTATTTTATTTAAACTATACAAAATATTATGTTTTTAGTTTGTAACGCTTAGATTAGATGGTGATAATTTATTTTTTAAGATATTTCATACTGCAAAGGTCTAGGATTTGAAGCTTTGTCACCAAAAATTTAGCCACGATAGTTGCTCGACTTTGTTTTTTGAATTTATATATAGAGAAAGATTTCAATATGGAAAATATATTGTAATAAAATAATAGTAAGAAAATATAATGTTGGCTAAATAAAATAATATTAAACATAGGTACTATTATTGCGTCAAGAGGCTCTCTTCAACAAAGTTTGTAACAGATGTTGTAATTATTATTATTATTTAATCAATTTTTGTTTAGTTAAGGTGAATTTGAAATAAAAATAAAAATAACCTTATGTTAATATAAAAATTGTACATTTCATTTTCTTATTATTATTATTTTTTGTTCTGTAGTTAAGGTAACATTGACTTGGTCAAGTTACTAGCAGTTTTTTAGTTCTAGGTTTACGAGAATCCATGGTATCACCTATAGTATTCATGTAGAATATAGCCTATCTAAAGAGGGGAATTAAACCATTCTAAATCCATATAACTCATCTACAAATCTCTTGAGACACAAATATCTTATGATACAAAAAAATTTGATTCCTCTAGGCCCTTAGTAGAACTGAATTTAAGATGGGTCTAGGCTAATTAAAAATCAGTAAAAAATTATTTTAAGAATTTAATTTTTTCATATAAAAAGAGATTTGTTTTTAGGAGATTTATTCTTAAACATTTGATAAATATGAAATTAAAATAAATATTATAAGTTTAGAAATAGATTATATAACTAGTTTTAAATTTAAAATGTTAAAATTTTTAAATAATCACTAAATATTATAAAATAGTACTAATTTGTAAATTTTAAAAAGATAAATATAAATATATATATATAATATATAATTTTAAAAGATAAATGTCACAAGATAGTGTCTAAAAGGTTGAAAGACTTATTGAAAAAACATATTAAGATATTAAAAAAAAATCCACTAAACGCGTGAGAGAATGAGAATGTTTATTAAAATAAAATAAATTATAATATTTGTTAAAATAATATTGAAATTAATATATATATATATATATATATATATATATATATTATTAACCACATTTTTTCAATAGAAGAAACCTGTAAAGAAATTGATAAAAAATATATAATTAATTAAAAATTTGAAAAATGAAATAGAATTTTAAATTGATAATAAAGAAAAGCATATTTGTGAGAGAAGATTTGGGAATAATAATGTTCGTTATTATGAGATAGAATGATTGAAGAGGGTTAGAAAAGGAAGAATAGGAAAATAAATTTAAACGAAAATTCTTAGATAAAGTTTTAAAGAGTAAGATGTTAAATTCTGAATTTTAAAGATTGTTTGAATGTGTGTTTAGGTAAGGTATTTTGGTTGGTGATGGTTGTGTGAGTAAGGACATTTGTCTTTTAAAGTTTTGGGTTCATGTCTTTTTACAATGAACAATGTATAAAATGTAATTTTATGTAATACAAGATTGCTTGAATTTGTAAATATTTATATTTCAAAATATTTATTTTTATTTGATATTTCTTTGTCATTATTGTGAATTATTGGAGATGAAAGCGAAACACGTTCTGCTAGTGTTTTAAATTGCAATTTCTGAATCATTTTTCCAAGTCTCTTTCTTTCAAACCTTATATGTGTCTTCCCCTCTGTTATAATTATGACACAGGGTATCAGTTGTCAAGTGGGGAGGGGAGAGATTCCCTCCTACCCTAATGTCGCACATGGTGAATCAAGCAGTCAAGGAGCGACCACAGTATCAAGTGGCTTAGAGGGTGGAGCCAAAGGAAACCCAATTTTGGTTGCACAATGGTAAGCCAGAATAAGGGGCCAATGTTTACCAAGAGGAATAAAAAAAATTTGATTTTTGATTCCCAGAAACAAACTGGAGAATTACTGGAAATTTATGAAAGATCATGCCTTGATATGTAAGTTTAATGACATTTGGCCCTCAGAACTTGATTTGGTCAAATGGATCGAACTAAAATGGCAACCGAAAGCGCATATAGATCTGAAACAGGGGGCTTAGGGTTTCTTCACACTTATTTTCACCAGTCTCAAAGATAAGGAGAGATTTTTCGAAAATGGGCCCTATTTTTCTATAATATCAAACTCTTCATATGCCACTCGGAAGAATGCTACAATCAATATCAGGAAAAAATCATGTTTTCTTCAGTATGGATTCGATTAATTTCCCTCTGTGTGGATTTTTGGGATCTAGAAATTTAGGAAGGGATATGTAAATTTATCAGTAGTTTTGTTAAAATAGTTGATTAAACCTAGCGAGGAAGTTATACTTCATATGCCTGAATTTATGTTTATTTGAATATAATCGAAACTCTACCTGAATTCATTAAGCTTGAATATCATGATGAAGTATGGCAGCAATATTTGGACTATGAGCACTTCCCATTTCGATGTAGGAGGTGCCATGAATATGGCCATTCGTATCAAGAATCCCCTTTCAATCAACCTGAATCAATGGAGTTGAAGAACACCAAGGATCATGCTAAGCCTTGGGGGGGATTTTCAAGGTTTGCGGGAAGTTAAAAAAAAACGCAACACAAGAGCCCCTCGTGTCATTGTTAAAATGCCACGAAGAAGGCCATAGGTTAATATCATTCGAAATGAAATTTTGATGGAGGAATGTGAAAACCCTAGTGAACCTATAGATTGATCTAGTAAAGAAACCATTAGAGTTCCACCAAAGGGTGTAAATAAAACCAAGAGGAAAACCCAGGACGAACCGCACGAAAAAGAAGCACTAGAGAAAATTAAGGATCAATCTAATATGGAGATCTATAGGTCATAGGAAAATATTAGCACAAAAGAACACATTATTAAATTAGTGTTGAATGAATGGTTCCATTTGAATGAAAGATTCATCCTAGAAGAGAAAAAACAACTCTACCACAACACTTTTCAACAATATCAAGCTAATCAAGGAATTATTTCAATGGATCAGCCAAATCATCTAGAATCCCAGCAAGCTCAAGGCCCAGATCCAAATGCACCAAGAAAAGGAGGGAAGAAAATGGGTGGAAATAACTTACAAGAATCCATTCAAATTGTTGGGGATATTCTAGTAAACTCGGGAATGGTGGTACTGTTTCCAGCGGTATTCCACCAAATCAACATGCCTTCTCAATGATTATTACCTCCTGGAATGTGAGAGGCCTCAATAATAGATGCAAGCAATGATACTTGAAAGACCTAATAAAATGGGAAAATTTGAGTATTATGATAATTCAAGAAGCCAAAACCTCAAAGGAAATATTAAAGGTAATTTTCACAGGTTTGAGACCCTAGTAAGGGGTGATAGATGAGGATTCCAAAGGAAGCACAAGAGGGCTCACTATCCTATGTAACCTAGCAGAGATTAAATTTGAATATTAGGTTAGTCTTGCTCGGCTACTTTCCATAAAATTCAAACACATAGGTACTTGTGACTGGGATCTATTGGTAGAGGTATATGGGCCTAAAACTTGAGGAGAAAAAGGGGTTTTCCTCTACAGTATAGGAAAACTCAGACAATTGTATTCAGAAAAGCTTCGGCTTTTTGGTGGAGACTTCAACCTGATCTCTTCGATTGAAGAGAAGAAGGGAGACATTTACCGTATGGATGTTGAGATGGAAGAATTTATGGATACAATGAGGGAGCTATAATTAGTATATACGAACCAAAAATGGAATATACACCTGAAAAAATTGACGTGGGGGTTCATACTATGTGGGGGTAGGGGCTAGTATTCACGGGTGGGCTAATTTTCCATGATGTTTCAAAAAAAAATATTCGCCAATTTCCATTTTTGATCAAAATTATTCGCCCAAATTTTACAATATAAATTTGTTTTACCTTAAAACTCTCTAACATTATATAGAGAGTATATATAAAATCATTAAAAATTTGAATAATTTTACAAATACATAAATAAACACTTTACAGTTTTCATATTAGATGCCAATGTTTTTAAACTTGAAGAAAATTTTCCATCCTTAAAATTTTCCTTGATTGAAGGCTATTCAATGAATCACAAGACATGTCCCACATGTAATCAATAGAGACTAGAACATCGCCTACATGAGAGCTATAACTCTAAAGGAGATAGAGCATGGTGTCAAGGGCATGCCCAAAAATAAAGCATCGGGGACGGATGGAATTACGGAAGAATTCTTCAAAGCATATCGGAGCTTCATAGGGAACAATATCCTTTAGGTGGTAGAGGAATCTTACCAAAATCAAATCGTAATCCCAGGTCTCAATTCCATGTTTATTGCTTCAAGTCCCCAAAAAACTAACTTTGAAGATCTGTAGGGATTTAGGCCTATTGAACTATGTAATTTTATTTATGAAAACATTTCCAAAGCGATTTTCAATTGTTTAAAGCCTCTTATTCCAAATATTATTTTTGAAAAGTGTAACTAGGGTTAGTCTTCATAATGACATGTAATTATGAATTTTTGTAATGAAGAGATAGATAATAAAATGTAATTATTGTAATTCTTTGATCATGGGTTTCATGATAGAGGAGATTTTATTATAGGTAAAAGAATTCCTCTTGATGTCGTTGTGTATTTTTTATCTTGTCATAAATATAATTAGAGTCATATATATGAAGTCATATTACAGTTGTAAAATGACACAATGTTGATGTAAAAGTATACTCCAATACCTTGTCACTAGGCTTCAACTAGTTGGCTCAAAGTATGTTGAAGATAAACCCTTGAACAAGTCAGCCAACCTACAGATGGGCATTCCTTCCTAGAGCAGTGAGACAATCCCTATATAAGAGAGGACTGTCACCTCATTTGTAACAAAGAAATTGGGAAAAGGGTCTGCAATATAAGTGCAAAATAAGGATTGGAGTTGGTGCAAGTATACAAGGATAAGTAGAGAAGGAGAAGAAGGATAATCTATCTCAGTCTTGGGTCCTACTTACTTGGGATACCTTAGGTATATCAAAGCCTATCTCAATGAAGAATGGGCCTGCAACAAGTTCAAAGAAATGAGGGTTGTCATTAAACGAATAAGGGCATACTCATATTTGACTTTGGTTCTACTCTATGCTTCACATATCTCATAAAGGTCGAGGATAGTTGCGGCAAGGAAGAAGGTGATAACACCGTAAATGAGATCTCTCTTGTGGTACCATAATTTAGATACACTTTAGGAAGGCTGAGGCCTATCACAACAAGATAATTATCCCATGTATGGTATTGGGTTGTAATAATAAGGAGATCAAAATCTCAGTCTAGTATTGGAGCAATAAAGAGACCAAGTAGTGTGGTGCAGTGCAGTGGAGTGAAGGAAGGACTAGAATAAGGAGCCAAGAAGAGCAGTAAGGAATAGTGACAACGGTCTTGTAGCTATACTGGTGTCATGGGTATTTTTCATGGTTTTGGTACTCGTCAATTGAAGATCTATAAGAAGAATTCTGATAGGGTTTTCCTCTTAAAGCATGAGAGGTTTTGGCCCTGGCTTGCCAGCCTAAACATTATGTCTCTTGTGCATTTGATAATTGACTTGATTAAGAAGATAATAATCTAATGAATACAATAAGTAATTAAAATAATGTTAAAGGACATCACGCGTAATTATCAAGAAGAGATATTGTAATAAAATCCCTAGTTTCTCAATATTGTATCAGAGCTAAGGTGTTGAACACAAGAAAGGGTATTTTAGCAAGAAGACACACAAGGATCAAGCTTTTAAAGGAGATCAAAGATAATTTTTCAAGAAAGAATCTAGATTTAAGACTAAATCCCTAGATCCAAGGAAGAAGACCTTCATACAAGGAGTAATTTGCAAGGAGTTGGTTAAACACTCATGCCGTCTTAAAAAGACCAAAGACCTTACGCAAAGGACTTACACATCAAGGGATATCCAAGAAGAAATATCTAGAAGGAGATATTAATCTTCAAGGATTATAAAATATATATCTATTGTAGAAGCGAAGTCAACATTATTGAAGACATCATCAATCCACAATCTTGTATAATCCATCATCAAAACATCCATTATCATCATCATCATCAAGGATCCAAGGTGATATCACTCTTTACACCACTCTTGAAGAACTTATTTAAGAGGGAGATTCTGCTACTATCTACATCATCATCAAGGAAGAAGAAAGTTAATGAAGAAAGGCATATGCATCAAGTAAGTATCTTTATGACTTCATCTAAATCTTTCAAAATGACTTTCTACAAGGAAAACAAAAAGTTGTCTATGTCTTCAAACTTTCTTGCATGGAAGAAAAGGATTGATTTGAATTTGATTGAAAATGAAGTCATGGATTACATTAAAGGGTCGGTAACCCTACCATCAAAACAAGATACTAAAGAACATGAAAAATACATGAAGGGAGATATAAGAGCCCAGAGGATTCTTATAGAATCCATAAAGGACTCTCTTATCCCGTATGTATCAAAACTTGAAACTTAAAAATAAATATATGACAAATTGGTGGAGTTGTTCACCGTAACTACTACAGGAGAAGTAATATCTCTGAGGAAACAACTCTACAAGTTGATGTTGTCAAGAGAGGGACAAATAAATTCATATTTAATTCATATTTCTTAAATATGAGATCAACTATAGGAATTGGGAGAAGTAATGTATAATAGAGGAATGTCTACAGTGTTACTGAATGCTCTACTCGAAGGATGGGGAAATTTAACTTCAAGCATTTATGGGACTAAATAAGAAAGATCATTACAATATCTATGGTATCTATGTAATATAGAATAGACTATGTTAGAAGCTAAAGTTGTTACAAAATCAAATTAAGAAAAGCAAGCCTGTGCTTCCATGTCAAGAATAAGGGGAAGATTTGGTAAATTTGGTCCCCAGAAGAAAATCAGGAACATGGATAAAATAAGAAACTATGGATGTAATGAACTTGGGAACTATAAAAGAGATTGTCCTAAACATGATAAGGACAGGAGGAAAAAGGAATAAGCCAATTTTTTCGCAATTGCAATTAGGAACCTGCCGTCGGAAAACCTGTGCGAAGAAATACCACTGATATCTCAGATACATGATATATATGCGGTATGGGTGCAGCCATAACAGAGTATACAATAATCCAGATCCAAGGTATGGACGCAGCCATCCAGTGAGGATCGATAAATAGACTCAGGTATGGTCGCAGCCATCCAGTAAGTGAGTCATGTAATCAATCATAATAATCCACAAAATCGCAGCCTGGATTACAACAGACACAATCCAGGTTCTTGCGCTCCATCTCGACCTGAATGAAGTACAAGTTCGAGCATGCGAATATGTGAGCTGAAGTCGAACATGCAAGAACATCGTCTGATTACCAGTCGATGATGAAAGCTGTTAACAGACGTGAGAGGTACCATCAATAATGACGATGGCCCTCTAGGTACTACAGGTACAATCTATGGCATGTGAATCCGTGAGTTGGCGTCGAACACCCGTAGAATCACTCGATCGGAGGTCAACGATGAAAACCTCGTGTCGAATGCGAAGAACCTACCATTGAGGCATGCAAGCTCCAAGGCACCAAAAGGGAGTCTCTAGATCATCTTCCTGGATAATGAGCTGAAGTCGATAGGAAGTGACCTTGATCGAAGGTGGGCCATAGTGTTTCCCACATCATCGACATGAGACAGAGGAACATAATGTCTTTGTGAATCAGGATCAGATGAGAATCAGAGGAAGGTTGAGATTTGTAGAGGTCAACTTCTCTTGAACATATTGGCGGCACGAAAGTGGATTTGGCAGTATTCGACATCAAAAGATCAAAGGTCATTACGACGAGGCAACGAGTAGATGAGAGGTCAAAAGGGATCATCCAAACCCATGGAGGCAAGTGAAAAAAAAGATGAGATGTCCCCAACCCGACACGAATGCAGACAAGTGCCATGTTCAAGAGCGACATACTACCGAAATGACAACGATTTTGGTTCCATTTTTCCCACCATTTCGGTCAGTACCTCTTTATTTTTACACAAGCTTGAAGAGGATACCATATGCTTGTCATATAAGTCCATCCTTCGGACGAACCTATCCTAGTATATTTAACGAGCCCTAGGAAGGAGAAGCTTGAATATCGTTATTACGACTGAATATGATGTCATGAGCCTTTAACAAGTCTACAAAAGGGAGAACTCAGTGTATTTCATGTTTAGAGAGTTTGAAAAGACAGCAGAAAAGTAAATTCCATAGGTCCCTTTTCGTAAATAGTTCCTCAGATCCGAAAATGTAGAAAACTATGTCTGAGAAAACCTCCTAGTCGCGATAGGCTAGGGTATTCCTTTTTTGTAAATAATCTATCCCACCCCGAAAAAGGGGTAAACGTATACTGGGTAGATGTTATTTAGGGGCCACTTTAACGAGATCGAAACGACAAGGGCCTCGGCAATATTTTCATGTTTAGAGAGTCAGAAAAGAGCTGAAAGGTGACTCCTCCTGGAGGAACGAGTGGTATAAAGGGTAGCAACTGGTTCCGGTAATGGTGGAAATGCTCAAAACATGATAAAATTCAAGAGGCTGGCTAACAGAGACCACTCATCAGAGTGGTTCCTTGGGAACGGGTAAAACAAGCAAGTGAAGGCATATGATCGGCCAAGCAGATAGTGACGATGGAGTGAGAAAACCAAGGCTCATCTGGAAAAACAGGCTGATAAAATGACAATCACAAGAGGTAAAATGGGAAAGGTTTCATTTTTACACAAGCTTGAAATCCGGAAACTTTGCTTGAATTTGGTTTCATTTTTACACAAGCTTGAAACAAAGATAAACTATGCTTGAAACCGGTTTCATTTTTACACAAGCTTGAAAAGGAAACAAACTATGCTTGAAAAAGTAAGAATGCCCCCCAGCATGGTGACTCAATTCGAGGTGCATGCCCCCCAAGCTTTAGTCCATATGAAAGGCAGATGGAGTGAAGGTTCAAATTACAAGATCAAGAGAAAGACTCGACTGGGATTTTACGAGATCTAAACAAAGACTCGAATTGAACGGGAACGTGTTTCATTATTTTAACGAGGTTGACACATTAAAAGAACTATCCTCAAGACCTAATTCATTTTTTAACGAGGTTGACATTGTAAATGAACTATCCTCGGGACAACTTGTTTCATTTTTTAAGGAGCTTGACATAAGAAAAGAACCATGCTCCGACAACCTGGTTTCATTTTTTAAGGAGCTTGACACAAGAAAAGAACCATGCTCCGACAACCTGGTTTCATTTTTTAAGGAGCTTGACACAAGAAAAGAACCATGCTCCGACCGACCTCATCATAATGAACAGGCAGTCATCGCTTCCAAGAGTTCCACCCCCGATGGAAGGAAAACATCCTAGAAGTCAGGACCCAATGCCCCCAGCACCTGATGCACAACGACACTATCACTGAGTATAGGCATGGGGTAGGTAGCCACATAGTTGACCTGTAGTGGGGCAGATACAACGGGTGGATAAAAACCAGGAAGGGATGATGGTGGGCCAGCTGCCATATCAGGACCAAAGAACGAAAGTTGATCAATGGTCACGATCCGTCCTTCATGCGGAAAATATACCACACGAAAAATTGAGGAGACAAGCACTCCCATGGCATAGCTGTAATCATGCCCCAAAAGCAGATTGAAATCCAAGGGGCCTAGAACAACCATCACATCCATATGGACGGTTTTACCTCCCAAAGTAATAGGTAACCTTGGAAGGATCCCTAATGGTTGACTCGTTCTTCTGTTAAATGCCAATATATTCTGCGTAACAGACGCAAGCGGCGGTGAGCCAAAAGCTTTCCAAGTAGTTGAGGATAGAACACTAACAGACACACCTTCGTCTATAATGGTGCTGGGTACAACCAGACCAAAGGCCTATACCGTGATCTCGAAAGGCACATAAGACGGAAGGCAGTATCCTGCAAATCGATTCCAATCAAAGGAAGCGACCAAACTACTCAGAGGGGCTACCATCGAACCGAGAAGGTCTTCCCCTGGTGTTACGGAAGAAGGAGGAGCATCCTCCACAACCTCCATATTGAAGGTGGGAGGAGTATCCTCCGGGACCTCCATCATAGGAGGTAGAGGAGCAACTTCTTGAGATGTAGGGATAGGAGAATATTTCTCCAAGTCTGAAGAATCTAAAGAAATAAGAAGAACCTAAGGGGTGTGAGGTCCACTCTCAACGGAAAAGACCTGGTGCACCATAGACGGGGCCAGCTCAACCGATCCCACAACCAATGGTTGGTCAGGGATGGATTCATGAATTTGAATTTCTGAGGGAGGGGGATCGACCAAGGATGACTCTTGACCAATCGTAGGATCAACTGTTGGAGGACTCAAAGAAAGTTGTTTGTAACCTGCTGGGAGGCACGGTGCAGAAACAGCCGAGTTGTCCAAAACTTGCTTGGCTTCATGCATATAAGGACAAAGGTGAATGGCATGGTTCCCTTCACATAACTTACAGGGATTGGTAATCTTACCCTGCTTCTTAGGAGCCTTACCAACACCAGTTGAAGACGTGCCCCCAACTTGACTCCCAGAAGCCGACGGCAATGGTGGGCGTCCGTTGGACCATACTTCGAGCACCTTGGGAATGCTAGGGAAATCTCGAAGAAGATGGTATCTCGTGCATAACATGCAATGGAACTTGACTTTCCGTGGAGGGTTGGAGGGTTTGTCAAGAAGAGATTTTTCAGAAGTAGTAGTTGCACTCTTAGCCTCTCGCTTATCAGACTTCTTATTCTTTGTCTTCTTCTTCTTCTTCTTAGCCACCTGGTTACTCGAATCCAGAATTTCACCAGGTAAAGTAGAAGAGGAGGACGCAAAAACAGACGAAGAAGGGGAGAGGTCCACCTTAGAATCAACATGATGTTGTTCAGGCGGAGGAACTGATTAAATAGTAGCTGAGACGTTTGGGACCACAGAGGTTGAAAACAACCAAACAGGCAACCCAACATTTAACCCAGGAAGGGACAACGTTGCCATGTAAGGAGCACCAACATTTCCAAAAGGAGGAAAAGGACCAGGATTCCCATCGGAGGGGATTCCTTGGTTGGTGAACTCCAGAAAATTTTCCATCAGAAACGATCTTCAGAACAACACCCTAAGGAAACTAACTTTAACCAGGAATATTTTGTGGGCAGTTAATTTTTAAAAAATTGAAACAAAACTCTACCATTTCATCTTTTAAGAGTCGAGAAACTGGCAAAAGGTGACTCTATCACTTTCAGATTGGAAACAAGCGTGAAAGGACAAGCGCTTGATGATCTTTTCAAATTTAGGGAGTCAGTAAAGATCAAACTGATTGCTCAGGAATACTAGGCAAAAGGGTGTACCAAATAACCGTGAACTGCAATATACACCTTGGTTTCAAAATGAAAGAGAAATCAACCAAGGACTTAACATACGTGCAGGAAATCTCCCCGAATGCTGTGTCTGATGTATCACGGGTATAGGGTGGCAGACTCGGCTTCCTATGGATAAAGGATAGAAACCTAGTGGGTTCTACCTTTATATACGCGACGGTACGGGGAGCACAAGTCCGTACTAACGCTGTCTAAATCCAAGAGGCGAACGAAAGCTACTAGGTTTAAAGACGCCGGAACACGTCTCTAGACTAGACCTCTAAATAATTCGTTAATGTTTCAATGCTTCCTTAGGTTAAATTGAGTAAATGTTAATGTTGATCTTCAATTATGTCTCGGTTTCAAGGCCCTACCGTATGTCATATTACAATCTCCTGTATGCAGCTATATGAGAAAATAAATCTTTCAATTCGATGAATGCTATCTAGTTAAGGGAAGAGCTTCAAACAATGATGCGACGCAAAACAACACCGCAAACGAAATATTTTCCAAACTAGATGACTTTCACTATCCAAAAGTAATTTCAAACATTCAACGATGCGAATAATGCAATGTAATCTATGCAAAATCCTCTTTTTCGAAAACTATGCAATTGTAATCTATGCACAATTTCCTTTTCTTTTTCAAATAATAAGAATGAACTCAATGCATTTTTCGATGAAATGAGAATCTACTCAATGCATGCTTTCAGTGAAAGAGAATGCACTCAAAGCGATTTCTACTTTTCAATCATTAAACAATGTGATCTAAGTTCAATGATAAATCTCAAAAATACTTTTCAATGCAATGTGATCTAATGCATTTTAACGAAAAGAAAACTTTGAGACGAAAACTAAATGAACACAAATCTTCTTAATGAAGGATGAATGCAAAAGAGATGTAAACAAACACTAAGAATGCAATCATTGTTTCAAACACTTTGTCACGAAATCCCTCAAAAGGCGACAAGACATATGAGGTCAAAACAAGGCATTCATTCCCTTTTACATCAAGCAATCATAGCAAGAAGACATCCCAAACAATGAAAAATGTAATCTATGCTCATACAAGGAAAAGACCGGAAGGGAAAGACACACTGGTGAAGGATTTAGGGAGAAAATCTCAATTTTCACACACCCTAAAATTGGCTCGACTTGTACATTGACAACTAGCGCCAATGACCAATTGGTGTGGGTTGCTAACTGACAACAAGTGCCAACACCTGAAAATGAAAAAACAAAGAATTTCTCCCAACCAAGACTAGACTTCACCACTTCAAGCAGAATCTCCAAGACTCAAATGAACCATGTGATCTAGGCTCAAAGTGAGACAGACACAGATCAAGCTCAGAAAGCTCAAAACAGAGTAAACCCTAGTACCTCACAGGATTGACTGTAAGGCTGAAACTAGCGCCAGAATAGAATTGGTGTGGGTAATACACTAGAAAACTGTGCCAATGGGCACGAGTGTCAAGCTGAAAAGCGCGCCAGTCGAGTTTACCAGTCAAAAATAAAAAGAGCAATCCAAAAAGTAGACTAGTAATGATCAAGCTATCGAAAAGCCAAATTCACAGAAAGAGCCAGCCCAAAGAGCTGATCAAGCAAGCAGAATCAAGAATCAACCGAAAAGACAAGACAAAGCTCCAAGTGTTCAATTTACAAACTAAACCGGAGATTGACTGAAGAAAATTTGATCTACTTCACAATTGCAGAGCAAAAGCGTTTCGAAGGCTATCTAGCCAACTTCAGGCTTCGTCTATAGCTTATAAAACGAATGACAACAAGCCAATGAATCCCCAGTGGAGTCGCCAATTTATTGTGGAGGTAAATCCCCTCTGCGGACAGAGGCGATCCCTACTAGCCCAGACCGGGTCTAGCAACAATCAATCACACTATAGTGCAGGTTCCTAATTGCAAATAAACCAACTAGAGACAAAGGCTTACCTGGAATCCAATGCAGTCGTTGTAGAAGAGGTGGCGCTCCCGTTCCTCAGCTCTGGCAGATCACAATCCCCATGATCTCCGTGATGGGACACCTGCACATGCAAGAAACAAAACAAACGCAAGCGTAAAATCTAGTAGATGCAACTATATGTCAGTCAAAAAGGACATAACTCATCATCGTAAATAACAACAAGAGTGGAACCATAACCAATAGTCGTTCATTAATAATCAATCAAAGGAAAATTACAACCATAGTTCTGACGCTAAATTCTCCTTCAGGGGGGTTGCGTTGATTCTAACATCTGAAAAGCCTGTGGAATGGGAAAAACTTCTATTGGATCATGTCGGGTGATAGTCTCCTTGCTCGAGAAATTAGCCTTAAGGAATTATGGAGGCTCTTACGGCATAAGGCTCTAGCATAAGGCTCTTAGAATTTGGGAACAGGAAACTAGCTTTTTTTGCAATGGAGCAATGCTGAGATTTTATAGATGGAGGAAGAGGAGTTGGGATCCCTATAATCATGGGATTGGCCCTATCATCAAGGAAGCTTCCATGAGAGGTGGCAAACCACTTCCTCTTTATGGAAATCCATAGCCAAACCTCCCAACTCAAGATAGATATCAGTTCCTGGATCAGTTAGGACGAAACTTCCACCATTTATTTTTTAAAAACACCTCTTAAATTGGCTGGCGCGAGTGCGACTCTGGGACAGAGTGCCAACTGGCGCGGCCTCTTTGAAGTATTTTCCCCATTGGCACGGGTACTGAACTTCCTGCTCGCGCCAATGCTAAAAGGGCCATTTTTAGGGTTTTTCACAAGGAGATGTCTTCAGGGAAATGAAAGCTCTTGTTCAGAGGGATGTCATGAAAGTGGTTTCAAGGCATGTCACTGCTCAGAGGTCACAAAATGAGCCCTCCAATGTGAGGGACGGGGATTGCAGGGACGGTGACAAATTACTGTGTAACAATATGTCTTCCACAGGTGATAACCATATGGTAGGACGAAATATCCCTGAAGATTTGTTGCAGGTACCTAATTAAGATGGAGCCTGGATATAGGTTTATTACTTGGAAGAAACTTGGTAATTCCGAATCTGAGAGGGAGCTTAGGCACATTCCTTATATAAGAATGAGTACATTCCTTGGTGGAATATTTCCTCCCAAACTGAGAGGGAGAGAGAGAGACACGTGATTTTTATCTTCACCTAGGAATACAGAATAGAGGATTGGGTAATCATCTGGCATTTGATACTCTTTTAGGATGTATTAGGGCATCCAAGATAAGAGTAGTCGTGGAAGGACCTATATTCTTTGAGGACTAGGAATCCAAGATAAGAATAGTCCTAGACATACTCTGAGTGAAATTGAGTGGGATATTATCCAAGAGAGACAATGATGAAGGTGGCTATAAATAATTTGTCTCACCAACATTGGAGCTCAAGATCTCATGGAGAGACGGAGTTGTTAGTCAATGCCTTGCACTATGAAAATTTTGGTTGATATGATGTCGTAAAAATGGGATTACCAATATGATTCTTCTTATTAGATACTTCAAATTGATAGTGGCCAGTACCATTATGAATACCTCCCTAGTTAAGAGGGAGTGTTGAAAAGTCTAACTAGATTTGCTCTTCATAATGACATGTAATTATGAATTTATGTAATGAAGAGAAAAACATAATAAAACATAATTATTGTACCCCGGATGTGGGTGACAACAGGAGTATGAATGACAATCATCTATCCCATGCCCATGAGGGTGAAGATCTGCAACGTAGGTCCTCACCCAATGTGGATCCTCAAAATGGTAACCATCCACACGAGACAAATGAAATAAGTCATGATGAAGACATGCTTGGTCAACATCACCCCCTCGAGGCTACCTCTCTACAACAATCATCCAGAATGATTACCTGGACTGATATGCTGATTTTCCATAACTCCTCACTCATGCCCACTCATGAAATTGGTTATGGCACATAGCTGCGTGTGAGGATCAGTCATGACCTACCCCTTCACATTTGTCATGGACATTTTAAAAGGAAGGCCCCTCAACACAAAGACACACAGAGTCAACTCCTTCAGACTTTTTTTTTTATTCTATTTTGGCCCTCCTGTGCCACCAACCTACTGCACAACCCTCTTCCTAGTGGTGTGATATGAAGAAATCTCTGGGTTGCGATTTATCTAGCCCGTTCTCCCATCTGTCCAACCAGTCTCAAAATTTTGTGCTCACCCAGTACCTTGCGACCCCTGACGTGCTTTCCCACAAATAGTTACCCCTATCTACTTTCTTCTCCCCTGCTTTTTTCCTCTCCCTCTGTTGAGAATCCCTCCATCTCTGTCACTCCTTTTCTTCAGTAGACCATGACTACTAGGTTGCGCCAAATAACCATCCGTGGAGGGCAGAGAGGGGTGCTCCTCGGACATTACCACTGTGGGACGGACAATCGGTGGGAGTATTTTGAAGGCTCCTCCTCCGGAACTTACGCTAGATAGAGCCTCGAACCATATCATGAGGAGGAAGACCCCATGCAAGCTTTGGAAAGAGGCATATGTTGACCTCGGAAGTCTACCATTGTGCATTAGGCGCACCTCCCACCCTGCAAGGCAGACCCTCTTCTGGTTCAGGAAGATGAGGATGATGATAAATATGTATGGATTATGGATTCCGAAGGTACTTGGATGCCCACCCCATAATGGAGGAAGAGCTAGATAGTAATGATGAAGTTGACGACTTAGGACTGAGCAACCGCTAAGTTCTTCCTTGTTTTTTTTTTCATGCCTGCTATTACCACATAATTCTAAGCCATACTTATGCTTCTGCATATTCTGTAATTTCTGGATACACCAGCGCTGCTGTGCATTTTGTAATTTCCTACTTCAAGTATTTTCTAGGCTGGTTTCCTCCATGGAGGCATCCCCGAAACTATGCAACTAAGGTTGGGATTGGTTAAGCGCTCCTTACCAACCTAGCCTATAGCATATGTATTGTTTATATTTTTGAATTAATATAGATTATCCTAATTTACCAAAAAAAATAAAACATAATTATTGAAATTCTTGCATCATTAGTTTCATGAGCAAGAAGATTTTATTATATGTCAAAGACTTATTCTTGATGTATTTAGGTATTTTTCATCTCGTGATAAATAAAATTAGATTCATGTATATGAAGTGATCTTACACTTGTGAAAGGACACAATTTTGATGTAAATGTATACTCCAATACCTTGTCACTAGGGTCCAAGAAGTCAACTCAAAGTATCTTGAAGATCCACCCTTGAAAAATTTGACCTACCTATAGTTGGAGATATCAATCTAGAGTAGTGAGAAAGTCCTTATATAAGAGAGGAATGTGACCACATTTGTAAGAAAGAAGTTGGGAAAAGTGTCTACAGTAGAAGTGTGAAAGAAGGACTGCAGTTGGTGCGAATATAGAAGGGTAAGAAGCGAAGGAGAAGAGGGATAATCGAGCTCGGTCTTGCATCCTACTTACATCACATACCTCGGGTAGGACAAAGGCTATCTCAGTGAAAAATAGGCATAGAATAATTGCAAAGAAAGTAGGACTATCATTAATGGAATAAGGGAATATTCATATCTATATTTGGGTCTACTCTATGTTTCCCAGATCTTAGAAAGGCTGAGGATTGTTGCAACAAGGAATAAGGTGATCACAATGTAAAGGAGACCTTTATTTGGGTACGATAATTCGGATACACTTCCACAAGGCCGAGGCCTATCACGGCAACAGAAGTATCCCATGTATGGTCTTGGGTAGCAGCAATAAGGAGACCTAAATCTTAGTGTACGATTGCAACAACAAGGAGACCATGTAGTGTGTTGTAATGTAGGAAAGGAAAGTAAGGATTAAAATAAGGAGCTAGGAAGAGTAGCAAGGAATAGTGACAAGGGTCTTGGAGGTATATTGGTGTCAAGGGAATTTGTCATTGTTTGGGTATTCATCAATTGAATATCTATAAGAATAATTTTGATTGGGTTTTCCTCTCAAAGAGTGAGAGGTTTTGGCCCTAGCTTTCTAGCCTAAAAATTGTGTCTCTTGTGCATTTTATAATTAACTTATGAACAACATAATAATATAATGAAGACAATATATAAGTAAAAGAAGCTTAAAGGACATCACGAGTCATTATGAAGAAGATAAATTGTAATAAAAGCCCTAGTTTCTCAACACTTATATCCTCTGAACAAATGGTATTTTTTGAAGGATGAAAAATCATTGATGGTATAATCACCTCGCGACAAATATTCTACTCTTTGAAGCAGCTTAAAACCCCTAGCATGTTGACTCAACTGGACCTATAAAAATCTCATGATTATCTTAGTTCGTACTACCTCCTAAGTATTCAAAAAGCCTTTGGTTTTGACCAATGTTTGATGAATTGGATCTCCTCCCTCATATCTTCACTTGCATTTTAGATATTTCTCGATGGCTCTCCCACTAGAAATTTCAATCCTTCTCATGTCCTAACGCAAGGTGACCCTATATCTCCCTTTCTATTCATCTTGTAATCTAAAGGATTATGTAAATATCTAAGATCTTCTACTCTCACACCTCAAATTAGAGGCCTCTGCCCTTGGGGTAATGATCTTCCCATTACCCATCAACAATTTGTGGATGACATCATGTTATTATGTTAAGTCTCCCTTCGGGAAGTTAGAAATATAAAATAAATCTTGCATGAATTTATGTCAGCATCTAGAACCTTGGTTACCAATGATAATCAAGCATCTTCTTTTTCAACACTTCGATGACTATCCAAACATTTCTTTCTAGGTTTCTTGGCTTTGGTATGGGTTCCTTTCCTATCAAATATATGGGCATGCCCGTAGATATTAACTCCTTAAAAACTTCTTGTTGGAAATAAATTCTTCAAAAACTTCAGATGAAGCTCATTAGTTGGGCCTTTAGGGTTCTCAACTTTGTGGGCAGGATTTTCCTCATAAAGTTTGTTCTCCTATCGATCCCTATTTACCAACTATTGGATATGGCCACTACAAAATCTTCATGCACGACTATGAAAAAAATATTTAAAATGTTCTTATGGGGAGGAGCTCAAAAATTGATGAAGTGGGATCTGTTATCATGGAAAAACCTCACAAAAATAAATATGGAAAGAGGTTTAGGTCTCCAAGATCCATATACTTTGAATCAAGTAATGGGAGATAAACTCTGGTAGAGATGGGTACAAGGAGGCCAAGACCTATGGAAAAGCATCTGGACCATAAAATATGGTATGTAACTGCCTCTATAGGATATCCTCAAGTAACAAGATACCCCCAAGGAGTCCTCAATATGGAATCTCACACCTTGTAACCCAACACTTTTTCTGGGAAATAAGAGATGGGAAGATTGCACTCTTCTGGAAATACTCACGACAACAAAGGGAGAAATTTTTAGGTACATAAGATTCAAGGGATGTATTTATATTCACTAATAGTTATAACTAGTATATAATGGATCAATTTTGGAATCCCTTGGAACTAAACTCTGGATCGAGACAATGGAAGGAGTATCAAGATTAGCCAAGTCTACTAGCTTTTGAACAATGGGAAAATATGGACAAATAACTAAAATACAAGAAAATTGAAAAGTAGGACGGTTCTGACATCCTTCGCTAGGGATATTCCACCAAAGGAAAATTCAACATCAAGGAAGTGTATCATCTAAAGATAAAAGAAAATCATAATCACGATAATCCCATATGGAAGAAGATATGAACAAACCAGATATGGTCGAAAGTCTCTTACTTATTATGCCTAGTTTCTCAAGGGCGAATACTCACATGGTATCATATTCAAAAAGAGGAATTCAAGGTCCATCATTGTGCTTTTTATGTGCCAAAAATAATGAATATATAGAGCACCTCTTCATCTCATGCCCCTTTGCAGATCATAAATGATAACAACTAGGAAAATTTTTTGGTTTTTGAGACAGGGACCAACACAATATCAAGGAATATACAGTTATATGGAGAAAAGGCCTATTCTCAATCCCTGTCCTTAATCCTGCGAGGGAACTTGCCCTCAAATTCCTCTTATGGGCCATATGGAAAGAAAGGAACTGCAGGATATTGAAGATCGACATCAACCTCAGGAAGATGTATGGAATGGAATAACTTATAATATTATACAATCAATATTGGTATACAAATGGTGTCTGGAAAATTTGCAAGTTGCTCCTCATGAGGCTAGGATCCTCACCATACTGAACCATTCTCCAAGTATAATTTCTCCAAACTCGTGAAAACTTATGGTTGCTCCTGTATTTTCTCCATAACACTTCTCTACTCCCATGAGTGGATTCCTAAAGTTAAAATTTGATGGTGTATCTAAAGGTAAGCATGGAATCCTAGGTTTTGGAGGTCTTTTCCGGGATTGACAGAAGCATACTAGATTTATTTTTAATGCAGTCAAGTAAGGCCTTGTTATTGTTAGTCATCAATAATTTGATCTTATGCAAAGATCACTAAGTTGAAAAAATCATATTTCTAGAAACAATATTTGCAGAAACAATGTGAGTTCTAGAAATCTCACGACCTTCATTATCCTAAGTCTATCATTTCACTAAAACCTTCATCTATGCCTTCTAAGAGATCACCTTTCTAACTCATAAGAAATCTTGTTTTAGATTATCCCCACCATTTTTACCTACATTTCATCCCCTCATCTTATCACTCCTATTCCTATTCTTCATTAGTATTTTTCCCTCTAAAAGCTCATATTCCCTTCATTGATCCTTCATTTCCTCTAAAAACCATTTTAAACCATTAAAAGCCCTTTATAATGGTTTAAGCCTCCTTTTTATACTTATCAGAACACCAAAAAAGGCTAAAAACCCTATTTTCCGACTTTTCATAAAAATAGGCCTTAAGCCCCTGCAAACTTAAGCCCCATAGCCCTTTTCTCATGTGATCCAACACCCATAACTAGGTGCTAAAGCCCCTAGCTCTTTTTACCCTAGCTCCCAGTCCTCCTTATCCCCACGGGACCATTCCTCCGGTCATCCCTTAAGCCCCTTCCCTATCTTTGCTTCGCCCCACTCCACTGCCTTTCCCCGAGCCATATTGACGGTTGAAACATACGATCTAACGGTCATTACCACTTTTCCCTTCATCTTGTTTTATAACAAAACTGCACTACTTGACAAAATTTCCCACGTCATTACCCCCGCCCCACCTTCCACTCAGAATCTCACACTCTAACCTACGTCCACCACCTGTCCACCGGGTCCCATCCACCGAACTTGTGCCCCCCCATCGAACTCCTCCCACGCCATCGATCTCACTCCCTGAGATCTGATGGCAGAGATCGTATATCACGCGAATTCCATTCCCGAGGTTTAACGACCCATTTCTACACGAAATGGGTGGTTTTTCCCAGGACACGCATCGTTCTCTCAAGAGAATCACGTCCTAAAGGGAATAAACCACTTACCAACCTTTTCTTGCACGAAAAACACCCGCAGTTTCACAAAACTGACTCCCTCCTCTGCACGCCCAATTTCAAATTTCCTCCGCCTCTCCACCTGGTTCCGCCTTCAGAATCCTCCCTTGCTTCTGCCTCCCTCTTCAGTGCTCCTCTAGCACCTCCCGAACTCTGAAACACAGTAAAACCGAAAAAACGCATAATTTAATTAACGATTTGTTTTGTTTGTGTAGGTTTGATGGTGCCCCGAGCCCAAGCGGCCATCCCATAGTCAAGATAGTGATTGAGGCCTCAGGATGATGATCCGAGGGCCTGAAACCAAAAGGGATAGGGTATTTAATTCCAAAGAGTTTAATTGATGATTCATGGTCATCAATTCGATCACAAAAAACTTCTAGCGCACCAAAAGGAAACCCATGTACATAATAAAATAGAAACATAATATCAGTAAAGAAGACGATGAAGATAGAAGACTAAAGGGCTTAATCACATATTAAGTTTTTCGAAACAAAGATTAGCCCCTTTAAGATCAATGATTAAAGGCTAAAGGTCGAAAGATAAAGGATCTAGGATAAAAGAAGTTGTTTAAAGCAGAAAAGAGGAAGGATAGTAAAAGCAGATCAGGCCTTAAAATACAGTTCAGTGATGAAAAGAAGAAAAATTAGGCTAAAAAGCCTCGAATACATCAACAAAGAACAATTGTTCCCTTAGAATATCTAACTGACACCTTTGACCTAATTTCTATCCATAAAACCAATTAGTAGTTATTACCCAGCTGGAAATACATTTAAACGGTTACCACAGTTATTGTAAAGATAGGATAAAGCCTTAAAAGTCAATCTTTCACCTATTTTTTCCTTAGAAAGTTAAGACAGAGTTATTAATAGAGAAGTAGTTTCACACATGTTCCTACCTTATTCCTTGCATGGTTTTCAAGGTCAGGAATGCATTTACTATGTAATTAATAACACTTGGACCCTAGATCAGTTCCACCTCCTCATTTGCAACATAAATACTGCAATCGAACTCATTGTATTGTGGGAATTTGATGACTCTTTGAAGTAATACATAGTTCTGCTGAAGTTGAAAGAAATTTGATGTTCTGGAACTTGTGGATGTTTTCACCTGTTTGTCGATGGAGAAAGCTTTTTCATTGGATCCCTGAACTTGGCTATTGGTGAAGTATTCTGAATCTATTAATGTTTTTTCCTATTTTCCATTCTATTTCATCATTTTTTACTACAGTAGAGTAAAAATTTTAGGCTAATAAATGTCTCTTAGAAGCACCTTAGACATATTTACTCTCCACTGTTTTATGTTTTCCTCTGCTGAGGCATTCTAGAGAACTCTTAATTTCTCTCTTGAACCCTTGTGCTTGTTTGTTCAAATAGTTGGTCTCAAGAATGATTTATGGTTTTCCCTGCTTACTTGCTGCCACTTGAAAATTGTTTCTAAAGTCTCCCTTTAAATTACAATTGTTTACAGTCTGCAAAGAGGTCTGTTTTGATCATACCCTCCGTTCTTGCTCAAATAATTGTTTTGAAGGTATTTTTATCTGTAATCAAAGATTTCTAGGAGTTCCCCCTTCTATGAATGCAGTTATTTGTGTATATTTTACATTTTCTAAATTCCTTGAAGGTGAAATATTTGGATGAAATAGAGCATTCCTCGACTCCTAGATTTCGTTTGAAAATGTTTGTCTTGAAATTATTATTGTTGAAGTGTGGTTTCTAGAATTTATGGTTAGCCCTGTCTATGGAATTCCTCTTCATGTTCAAATAATGTTTTAAAGTCCCTTTGTTGATAAGTACATATAATTAAGGATTCTTAATTGCCCTTAGTTCTGTTAGGGTCCCGTGATTTGGCTGATTGGCAAGGAAAATGACAGTGTAACATCAAACTAATATTTGGAGCCCAAGGACCTGGCTTTCCTGGACTCAGAGAGGGCTCTCTCTATTTGTGTAAGGGATATATGTGTGTTTTCTTATTGTGTTCTGATTTTAGGCTAGTTATGAAGTAGGTTTTTGGTTTTGGTTTTTCGGTTGTGAGGGATGAACTGATCAAATACTAATATATATAAAAATATTGTCAGATTAACTGGGGTATGGGGTCGAAAAGGTCAAGAAAGCTCTCAGACGGTGATACAAGGTTGTTGAAGGGTCGATTTGATTCGAGGTAAAATGGATATTTGGGTAAAATGGAGTGAGATGGACATTAAAATTGTGAAGAACAAAGGATTTCAAAAATAAATATTTTAATAGCTATCATAAACATGGTAGGGCTAACCATTAATCATGAGAAATGTAACTATAAACTGATCAATGCATAGAAATAAACATTCAGGCCATGCATAGAGATATATGACTCTCTAACTTTAGGAAATGGCTATCAGAATTTGGGGAAATACATTTAAGACAAACAGACAACTTAAATCACTATGAAGGAATGCCTAAGAATAGCATTTCAAGCTATTGGGCACTTTGAAGCAAGATTGCATAGTTTTATGCAAAGGGCAAGATCAGTACAAGACCTCCTTGGTTCAACAAATGACAATCTAATCAATCAAAGAGAAGTTTCAAAGGTGGAGCTATGACTAGCCATCAGTAAGCAGGGCATACCGTGAATCATTCTTAGCATGCATAAAACCATAAATGAAACAAGCAAACAATATTCTTCAGTTATCAAAGAGCAATCAAGGATTCTTTGATATTACTAAGAAGGAAGAAAACATAGAAGCTATAAAGAAACAGGAAATTTGAGGTGCCTCCAAGGGCATGTCTCAAATCTATTCTCTACTATCTTATAGCAAGCAAGAACATGGAATTATGAATGAAAACTAAGAAACAAAACAGAGAGAGAAACACTATACCATTCTACCAAGTCATGGAATCCAACAACAGTCCTCTTTCATCATCCAAAAGCACTCAAGAAACTCTCCAAACACATGATACAAGTGTTTCTTCCAAGCTTGTATAACCATATTTTGCTTCTATTCATCAAGTTCAGCCTCATTTACAATGAAATCCTTTGAAATATATAGGCCAAAGTGAGGAAAAACTCTTAGTTCAACTTGCAATCTCATTGGCCTATACAAAATATCTGATTTTGTCCTTGAGGATTTGCAAAGCCCAAGGCACAAAATATCTAAAAAAATATCTCAAAAATGCTAAAAAAGGAAAATATATTGACTTTTCATAACTAATCATGTACAAAAATATCTAAACGCGCATGAGGAAATGTCACTTTAGAAAGGTTCAATTTTTACAAAAATACTCAAGAAATATATCAGCAGAAAGTGCTCTAACTTACCGGCAACTTTTGGAGGCCTTCCCAATGTCGAAACGAGGCCCATGACGGCTCGTTGGAAATATCTGAATGTATATTTTCTTAAAATGCTAATTTTTCTCAAAACTGACCAATAGAACTCCTCCAAAAGCTGACCTGTGTGTAAAAAACCAAAAAACAGATCTTGCTGATAAATGGGGCAGAGTGTGGAAAAAGTGAGTGTTTTCTGCCATTTTGGGGGAGAAAATCATCTTCAAATGATCTGACAATAACTGCGTATATGCCCCTGAAATTATGGCATCTAATGATACCATTTTCATCCTTTGAAGATGCCCCAAACAGAAATGGGGATGCCCATGAGTTTTAGCCAAAAACCCAAAAATGACAAAAAACCAAAATTTGTCGAATTTCACCCGATTTTGGCGAGCATGACCCTCAAGAGTTTTTAGAAACATGCTATGAAGAGCATGCCAAAAATTGGAGCTTTGAGGTGTCTTTCTTCAATTTTGGTGTCGAGCGCCTCCTTTGAGCCTCCTTGAGTTTTTCCTGTGTGGCCTTCAATTTCTGTCGGGAAAACTGATTTAGCTTCTTATAATGCCCGATCATCCTCCTTTCAAGGTCCAAATCTGTATTTTCCTTCTCCAACTTCTATTCGAAGTGATCATTTACCCTCTCAAGCCATGCTTCTTGATTGTTCTCTATCTCTTGGGCGAACAAAGTAGTGAGAGGTGTAGATTGGAGAAGGGCAGCTTCTTCCTCCTTTTGTTTCTTAAGGGATCTTTTGAGTCCCATGGTTCTTGGCCTCTTCCTCCTGGGCTGATCTTCATCTTTTCTCTCATTGAACTCACCCATGAGTTCTTCCAATTTAACTTCCTCCTTGGAGGCCTCTTTTTTGTATTTGGTGGCCTGGGTCTCAAAAACTACCATGTGGACACTCATCTATTTATTTTGAGTTTGGAAAAAGTGATTGAAGTTTCTAGCCCTCTCTAGATCTGCCCTCGAAAGTGTCAATTTATTTTTCTCTATTGATCAAAAGAGTCTCTAGGATTCGGGCCTCCTTGTCACTATCATCACTTTGGATTTGAATGATTTCAAAGTCCCACTTCTTTTCATGGCTTCTTTCTTCTTTCTCCTTCCCCTTGCTTTCAGGGATCCTTTTTGGTCTTCCCCCTCTTGGGTAAATCGAAAATGGGTTGCTTGGGCAATTTCTGCTTACTTCGGAGGGCCCTAGTAACATTTGGAGTGATATTTATAGGCACCCTTTTCCTTAATGTCCAGGGCTTGGCCACTTTTGGAGAAGAGAGCATGGCCCATTGCCTAGGAGAGGCAGCTAGCACATGCTCTATTGGCTCTTTTCCCTTGTTACTTTTCTCATCATTCTTGCCACTGATTTGAGTTTGTTCATGGATGCCTTGTCTATCCTTTTTCATTTCTTTTTGAGGGCTTTCCTCTTCACTGTGTTGCACCTTTTCATCATGCTATTGTTCTTTTTCATGAGGTTGTTGTTCATCATCATGTGGATGCATCTCCTCACTGTGTTTCACCTGTTCATCATGCTACCCTTCTTCTTCATGAGGTTTCTCATCCTCACTGTGCTGCACCTGTTCATCATCATGCTGCTCATCATCATCTTCCTCCTATTGCTCATGATATTCTTCCTCATCATGCTCTTTTTCTTGTTCAATGGGAAATTTGAGCTTCTTGGGAATGGGCCTGCTTAAAGAAGGCGAAGGATGGTGAGTGGAAGGTGAAGGAGATGTATGAAATGAAGGGACAGTGGAAAAATCTGGATGTGTAATGAAAGAATCCCAAGAGATTTCTTTCTTCTCAAGCTGATGAAGAATGATAACCTTCATGAGGGGCTGATGGAAGAGGCAGGTTGACAGCTCAGAAGGAGGTTTTTTCTGAACAGTGGAGGCCATTTTCTCAATACTTATATGTAGGAAGAAAGGGAGATTTAACAATTTGGCTCTCGTGAAATGCATGAGCAATCGGACATGGTAAGCATAGACTCGGGAGGATCTTCCCTCGCAAGTGAATTATTTCATGATTATCTTCATGAGGGGGGCATAAATAATCAATAGATATGAGAAGGGAAAAAATGGATGGACATGAATCTCTATGCTCAGGCTTCAAAAAAGGCTTGTATTGTTCTGAGTCTAGGTGGCTTAGTTTAAACCACTTCTCTCCGACATAAGGGATTTTGGTGGCCTTGGAAATGGACCTCGGAGAGAATTTGAAATCTAGGTCTGCCAGCTGAAAATGCCTCTCTTGAAATCTCAAAGCACAAAGATGTGTCAAAGGGGAATAGCTTTTCACCTCCTGCACCATTTCAAAAAACACTAGACACCCAACCTCATGGAATTTAAATAGGATTGATGGATGGGCATTTACCTCTTCAGTGGAAACAGGCTCAAACCTCCTGTGAAGGCCACTTCTACTGTCTTGCCTGGGAGGCATTTTGTTTTGAATGTTCTTTCCAAAACCAAGCTATCTCAAATGGCCCTTGAAATATTTTTCTCAAGAACACCTCTGTCCTCCTTATCAGTCACTGTTTGACCAAGACAAACTACTTCAAATGTTTTGTGAAATAGTCCCCCAACACCAACTTTGTGCTCCTTCTAAATCATTGTTTTGTCCTCTTTTATGCCAGACAACAAGTATTTGTCAAAATAAAAAGCACACAGTCAATTTATTACTGTGTTTGGGCAAGGTATTGAAAAGAGGTATCTGTTTTTTCTTGTTAAAACAAGGATCTCCTTGTGTTTAGACAAAAAAAAAATCACCCTTCCTCCAAACTACACTCTTCTGCTATTCACTATTTTTACAAAGGTAGACAAAAAACACTGTCAACTGACTTTACAAAATCTCTCACACACGTTGCTTTTGGGACTTATAGAGCCTGCACAGATTGGGTTGTTTCATCATTTAAAGAGGACACTTTTGAAGTGATAAAGCATTCAGACTATGACCACTGTTTTCAAATTAGGATCACTGTTTTCACCTCAGATTTTTCTGACAGAGGTTAATTTTGTTTTATCACTGTTAGGACACCTTCAGCAAATTGAAAACCTCTACCATTGTGTTTTCTATCTTGTCATTAGTATATGGTTTATCACTTTGTTTGAAGGCAATTTTAGGCCTTTTGAAACTAATATAAACACACCCTAGCCTCCTATTGTAACAATTTTTTTCAACACAGTAACAAACCACCTTGATTTTCTACCAAGAACCCCACTTTTCAATCACTGTTTTAGTCTTGAAAAACATGGAATCAGTCACCCCTTTTGAATTTCGAATGCACCAAGGGGAAATAAAAAATACCTTGAGGATGGCTTATGGCCCTTGCTTGATGATTTGAGTAGGTCTCAAGACTCGTTGAAGGTGTTTTGGTTGTTCAAACAGGCGCGACATGTTCAAATGTAAGAGTACCGTGCAATGAAAAAGGTGTCGGGTTGGCCTTCGGGCAGTGGTGACCGACGCTACAGGCGCGCTGCGCAACCATTGGACGCCTGTGTATTTCCTGCTTTGAACGCACCGCGCACTTTTCCTGGCATGCCACACAGGCTTTAAGCCTCTAAAAACTCTGAAATTTGCTTGAAATCCCTTGTTTCTCCAATGGGAAGCTAGGAGGGCGATTGTGAATGCTTGTTTATGTTTTTTGAAGTTTGCAATGAGACTTGGCAATGGTCTCTCCACTCTTTTAAAGCCAAAACCCTTTGAACTTAACTTGTGAGGGTTAAAAAGATTTTTGAAAGAGATTTTGGTTGTAAACAAAACATGAAGCACTGCTTTGACATTTTATCATTTTTAAAACATCACAAAATCCAATATTCGACTAGGATTCTTAACAGTGCTATGGATAAAACTTTTGAATATCTTCATATATATGACCCTTTTCAAAGTGAAGAAACCATCTTTAAAGCCACAATTTCTCTTAGTGTTTTCTCATCAAGGGAGGAAACTTGTTTCCTTTGTTCATATCTATTTTTTAGAGGAATTCTTGCTCAAAACCATATAATGACTGTAGACGCACCCTTTAAGGAAAAAATCCCTTTAGAGACCCTTAGGACTCATATGCAAAAGCAAGGTCATTTTCACATGTCCATAAAGAGGCCCTTGACTGTGATAGTGGCATGTTTTATTTTCTTTGAGTGTGGTCTGTGAATTTAAAACACTTGCCATATCCTTTTTCACACCTACTATATCTATGTTGTTTATTTGCAAAGTCCCCTTGAGAAACAAGGCTTAGGTCACCTTCTTGTCAATTTTGATGAGTTTTTGAAAATGATCTTTATGGACAGGAAGAGAAAAGCTTCTTTGAACATCAACATCACTCTTTCACCTATGTTTAACCCAGCTCTCAACTCATAAACCTTGAATGGATTTCTACTAATTTCAACTCTATTTTTCTAAAGGAAAAGCATGGCTAGATTTCATGCCTATTGATCAAGGAGAAGGATCTTTGGAAACTATTAATGAGATTACATACCTCAGCAGGGTTTTTTCATTTTGGCTTCAGATTGCCTTTGAAGGAAATCTCTGATAGAAGACAAGTAAAATCTCTTTGATTATTACAGTACCACTGCTTTCCCTCTGTTTTTAACACCATTTTTCTATCCATAAGCCTTCAGTTGCTTTCCCACTACACTTAAAACCCACTTTTCAATCAGTGAAACATATAATCAATCTTTGAAACACCATTGTTGTGTTAGTGGTCTTCATCTATTGGAGACAAGGTGTTAAACAAGTTCTTCAGGTAGTTTGAAATCATTGTTAGCTTTGTGCCCTTTAAATGAGGTCATACCTCTGTTCCTGGCCCTCTGCTTTTTAGACGAATGAGGCCTTTATCACATTGCCAAACCCTCTTCTTGTAACATGAAGGAGGTTTTGAACCAATGACCTGACCATCTACTCACTTATGGAGGATGTTTTATTAGTATTTCAACCCCCTGCTCATGTATGGAGGAGGTTTTCTCAGTGATGCCATTTCATCAGCTTTCAAATAGTGTTATCTTTCCTTTCACTACATATTCATGCTTAAGAAAATAAAATGTGACAAATTGACAATATGCCATGAAGGGAATTTCTCTGAGACATATAATCCTACTGTTAAAATACCTTTATGCATCTTTAGAAAATCAGAGGCAGCCTGGCCAGTATCTGCAGAGCATTTCTTGTTATTCATAAGTCACTAACCTTTGACTGTGTTTTGCAGGAGCTTATTGAAATAACTCTCTATCCAGTACTTGAATCCCAGGCTCAAACCACATGAGAAGCAGTTGTCTTCTCATGTTGAGTTTAATAATGTATTTTGGAACACTGGTACACTTCTGCTCTTGAAAGAGACATTGAAACACTGTAAATCCACCTAATATCAGTTTGACCTATGGCATATGCACTATTGAGACATCAAGGTTTGTTAGTGGCACGACTTAAGGGTGTAATCAAGCCTTATTTACAAAATAGGAAGGTCATCTAAGACTGGTTGATATAAGATATAGGTTCTTTTGGCTTTAGGATAGTTTGCCAACGAAAAATTGCCTAAAGCACCACTACCTAACTTAGGGGAGACTTCTTGGACAGATTTGAAGTATTCTCTTTGGAGCTGATGGACAAGTTTGTATGGCTAAGGCTAGATAGGGCTTGACAATGAGGTTTTATCTCATCATGGGATAATTGAAAATGTAGGAGGGAAAAAATGTTTATGGGTGTTTTCTAGCTGACAAATTTGACATATTGGAGATCAGCTGCTAGAAAACTTGGCTTTAAAAACTAGTCATCATCAACAGGTGAAAAATACTGATGACTAACAGTGGCTCCATTTGGGGAGGGCAGCTCCTTTTCAAGAGGTGTCCAAAATTTTAGATCTTGGCTCTTTGAAGACCAGTGCCTTTATCCATTGGCGCAAATTTCTTTCTTCCTTGATGTTATTTCTGAAAATTAACAGCATGATTAGCATCAATGATATTTCTACCTACCCCACTATATTTCCTAACATTTTTTCTTCTTTTGGGTTCATTTGGACTAGCAACCCTTTAACATAATATTTTTGAGAAATGACACTATCTAGTTCTACACTTATATCTACCGGGAGTTCAGATTAAACTGATGAATTCCTTTGTTTCTCTACCTATACTGGATCAACTGTCAAGGTTAAGCCATTTGACAAGATTTTATTCTCTAATCTAAAACATGAAATTGAAAAATGACCAAATAAGGATTAGACAGTCTGATTTGTCATGTACTTATGGCATGAAAGACAAGCTGCACACAAAAATTATTTTGCATAAAAATGAAAACTAGGAAAGCAAGGCTAGGATACTCAATTTTTTTTTCATCCATTCTTTCCTCTTTGGTTCTGCTTTGAGCATGTGGAACCAGTATCTTTTCCTAATCTACTCTCATTGATAAGTCAATCTTACACAATGTTGACTATCTTTTCCTCTCACTAACTTATCAACAAATAAATTTAAAACATGTTCAATTATGATTAGTGTTAGTATGAATCTTTCGTCGTAAAATATCACTTTAGCTACACATAAAAAATAGCCCTAACATCGATTATGGCTGAAAAATATCTTTAAGTCTGCAATGAAGTGAGCTGCACAAATCCAGATCTAAGCACAAAAGACATTAGGTAGATGAAATACAATATGGATCCATGCATCCAATAGACAAGGCAAGAACAATGTATTTAAAAGAATTTTTTGTATTATATTAAAGAATGGGGCACCTGAGAGGAAAACAAGAAAGGTGTTTTCTGTTTCTCCTCAATGGGATGGGTTCTTGGAAGTCCTCAGCGATTCAGATAAAAAATTACTCTCTCTTATTGGTGTAGAAAACCCAGACAAACATAGAACTCAATGGGATCTCACAAGGAAAAAATGGAAAATGGTGACCAAGAGTAGATCTAGAGTGATCTAATGCAATGGAGGTGACTAATGAATGGGAAAAACCCTTCTATTTATAACAAAATATTGTGGTGTTCTAGAACTCGGTGCATGAATAAAATATTATTAATCAAATTCTAGAATCACCCTTTAGGAATATTTTACTATATTTTTTGGAGGGAAAAGGTCTTTTGACTTGGGTCAATTCCTTTATTTATAAATGATAAATAAATAAATGATTTATTTATTATTTTAGGGATATGGTGGGAATATAATTAAATAAATAATGATTTATTTAATTAATTTCCTTATTTTGGGTTAAATATGACCAGGAAATATAGACAAATGTTATTTTACATGGTGAAAGCAATTTTACTTAGGGTAAAATTGGTCTTACATGGTGTACTTGGGTTCATCTAATGATAATGGGTTAGATGACCAAAAAAATGGTGTAATAGATTGGCCCCCAACGTACGAGTGTTAGAAGTAAATCGTATGACCGAAGTACGTTGTAAGAACTCAATCACTAGGCATCAAGAGGGAAGTGAGAGAGAGAAATGTAAGGTAGTCTAATGTGCTAAAGGACTAGACCCGAAGCAGACGAGACTTACAGGTGCAACAAGTCTCTAGGTGATGAAGTTGTACTAATGTTAAAGGCAGCAGGGGAGACATACCTATGCCCGCCGAGACAATAGTACAAAGAATAAGGCACCCGAAAAACCACGGAAGGCAATAATGAAGCATGTGCTGGCCTAAACATGAGCCAGATAAATAAAATGATGAATACCACATACATGCAATGCCTGGAATAACCTTCAGGAATTATACAAGAAGATTTTAGTACATGAGATAGAAATACACCCAAATTCCCCCTACACATGGGGAAGGGTTCACAAAATCTGACTGATACATGAAAATCAAAGAAGCGCTGCAAGCGGTTGGGGCCAAAATCATCAAATGAGAAGAGCTGCATCAAGGGCAGAAATGAAGAAGTCATCCGGGCATGTGGGTGGCTACCTACAGGGCCACCCCCTCATGAGGGTTGAGACATCTCACACACGCCTAGGAATCACCAATAGCTACTACTGCATCACTGGACCATCAAGTGTATAGATCACGATCATGCTGAGAAGAGCTCAAACCAAGGTACACTGCCCCATAGACCTGGATTCTGGAGTAAAGGAGCTGATGTCGACAGAAGTAGGTCTGCCATAGGTGAGGCAATAAGGGAACCCCAACTAAGGCATGAGGGAAAATAGTAGAGCGATGAACAGATAGACATTAGTGGAATGAGGGATACGGAGGAGTGGTTGGATGACTTCCCTTGTTAGAGCATAAAGGGCATGAATGGCTTGGCAGTGACTGACACAATATCATGAGGGATAGGGGACAAGGGTACTGAAGGCCATAATGTGAGACACGAGAGAGGGACCAAGAAAGAAAGGATGGAGGACTATAGTGGGGTATAAAGGGACTCGGGATAGTCTCCAGGAATGCGATGATGACTCAACTAGGATGCTCTAAACAAGGACGAATCGATGGTGCTGTCTTATATTAAAGGTCTGATGGGGGACCATAAAATCATGAGTAAAATAGGGTAGCTCATGAAGAAAATCAACACGAACGAAGACAAGTAAGGAGGCAAAGTGGTGCCCCAAGTACAAGTGTTGTAAGTGAAGAAATTCGATTTTGAGAAGAGGTGAATTGACCCTTCAGAGACAAAATGTGTCTTGGTGAAGTATCAAAACATGAAAAACTAATAGATACCCATTTGAGTGCTCGGTGAGAGCTTTCCAATAGTGTAGACGGTGTGTCAAACGGGGCTACGGCTTGGTTGTAGCGAGCGAAAGAAAAAATGGGGGTTTTCTTTTAATAAGGCATTTTCCCTCCAAAATCATTCATTTTCTTGTGTAGCTGTGGTGAATGTGGAGAGGAGAGAAGGCCCTAAATCTTGTGGCGATCTGTCAGTTGCAAGTAAGAGGCCTAATCATACTCGTTGTTTTTTATGGATTCAAATTTCAAATTAGGGTTTTAAATCTCAGTAACTGCCCCTACTTCATCATTACGGTCAGGTCGCACTTTTTGGGGCAAAAACTGCGACCTGGGACGCAATTTTTGGCCTGAAAAGTGCGACCTGGCCCAGGATTTGCCCAAAAAGTGTGACCTGTTAGATGTGGGTGGTTTCAGTGTTGTTATGGGCTGAGATTTAGTATTGGTGTAAGTTAATGTAGTTTTTTTGATCTGTGGACTAACAAAAATGATTTTTTTGTGTAGATATGGCAGATATATGGATCAAGTGGAGAGAGAGAGACCTAGGTACATTACGGATGGAAATCTAAGTGGATGAGGGTGTCCATCGTGCATTGGCTAGGTTTTGGGTTCTGAAATTTTTGGAGAACCCTTTGATGATGGCTGGGGAGCCCTTGTTGGCCCAGATTATCAGTTATTGGGAACCAGATCATGAGGCGTTTATAGTGCAGGGGCATAGGATTGAGCTGACAGTCCAGGATCTGTATTTCTTGACTAGTCTTCCACCATTAGGGATGGTGGGAAATACACAGCCAGTGTTACCACGGGGGCGTAACATTATGAAGTTTGTTGAGCGACATTGTCAACCAGGTGTCCAAGTCAAAGGGACTCGGATATCCATTGGTGATCTAGAGAGATTGGAGACCCGGGCAGTGGCCGCAGTAGTGTTGTGGATCTTGGGCAGCCAGGCATTCCATCACATCACTAGAGGGTAGATGATGATTGTGGAGAGTGTACTAAGTGGGAACTACTATGGGTGGGCCCAGATGATGTTGGTATCATTGAAATGACAGCTATCGCTATGCAAGCGGCAAGGGAATCATGATTGTGCCTATCGGAAAGTATTGTGCTTGTTCTTCTTTGAGAAGATCCCGACCTTACGACCTCGTATACAGTTACCTGATGGAGGTCTGAGAGAGCCCCAGATGTGTCGGTGGGGACGACTACTATGTAGAGGAGGGGGAGGGGCGGTCGGACGGGTGTTTCGACTGGAGTTCTTCGCCCATTGGGATCAGATGCCATTATACATAGACGACTATCCCTATAGTGGGATGAGTTATTGGGGAGATTCGGACTTGCCGCTTCCGCCTAGTCGAGTGTGGGGGCCCGATGGTAAGTGACAAGCAACTAATCTGTTATATGCATTTTGGATTTTGTGACTAGTCTTCATGGCACTAATCCTTATATTTTTTGGAATGCAGATATAGCTCCGGTAAAACCAGCGGGATATATGGGACGACCAGTAGCAACAGGGGCTAAGTGGATGGAGGACGGCACAGAACGAGGATATGGCTGCTTTGTTGGAGGACATCCGCCGTAGATGTGAGGGGCTGCTGACCGATGTGTCGAAGCGTGGTTGGCAGGATTTAGACGACCAGTACATAGAGTTATGTATTGGGCTACCCTCACAATGGCGAGGTATCATGCGATGCATGGCGATGGCCAGTCAGAATGTGCGTGATCTACGAGCTACGGGAGCAGAGCTGTTGGCTTGGGATCCTCTAGAGATTGATTAGATGTAGGGCAGGTGGTGCCCCCTAGTGTTTATGTAGGGGCAAGTGGTGCCCCCCATTTTTGTAGTTTTGTTTTTTGTACCATTCTATGGGCATGTCATATGTTTCAGAGTAGATGAAATCTAAAAACACATGTTATATGATATATATGATTTATGTACATTTTTTTGATGATGTGAAATGTTATTTTCTTGTGTGTGATAAATTCCAGTCTAGAACATGATTTGCGATTTGATCTACGTAGTGATTTTGATGTCGAGGGATATGGTTGAAAGTAATGAATCTAAATTCACGTATCAAAAGTTTCACTCGTAAATATTGTCTAAATAGGATAGGGTTATGCACACGATAGACACCATTAAGTTGTAAGACAAGAAGCAGGGAATCTAAATGAACATGTACATGGAGGATGCGATGAGAGAGGGCATCGGCTAAGAGACCACATACTGCATCATATTTGGCCTGATTATTGGTGGCATTACCAATGCAGAACCCATTTGCAAGAACCAGGGTATGCAAGGGGGTAAAGATGGCCCATTCTGCCAAAGTGAGATTCCAGGAATGGTCAGCATAGCCAAGATAATGTGTGGACAAGAGGGCCAATGTAATAGTGTCACAAGACAAGAAATGGGAGGGATGAGAAAAAGGATGGCAGCGTGAGTAGAGGATAGACATCCACTGACGGCTATGGGAGGGAGCAGTCCGGGTAGGAAGTCTAGGACTCATATATCGATGAGAGGGAGGTGAATGAGAACTATGAGATGAAGAGCGGGTACTCAGGATGCGAAGAACATCGAAGATACTGATGGTATGATCGTGATTATGGGAGGAAATGGAAGGGTCAAGGAGCCTATATGACGCTGCAAATCTACCTAAATCATCAGTATGGGAAGAGATGCGCAGATACGGGTCATCATGGGGAATGACGGAAGAACAGGTAAAAATATGGTCAAAACATGAAGAGCCTGAGAAAGTGTCTGAAGGAGGATCAAGCAGAACAAATGGAGTGGATTCAAAGAGAATGTACTCTGAGGGTCATGCGAATGATGATAGGTATAGGTGGGGAGCAGCAGATTCCAACATCCCAACATCAAGGGGAGGAATGTCGATGGTAGCAGGGGGATCCTTGAGGAGACCTGACGCATATTGAGCAAGGATGGGAGAGGTGGATTGATTTTGTTCAACTTCGTACTCGTGAATGACCTCTAAAGAGGCTCGGTAATGCGTGAGGTGAGGACAATGGTGAGAATAATGGCCATGGACACCACACAGAGCACAAGGTTTGTTGGTGCGAAGAGTCTTGGGGTTCTTGGCTGCGGAGGAGGAAGAAACAGGGGTTTCAGGGACCGTAGATTCAGGGAACGCGACTTTAACCATTGGTTGGATATGGGGTAACTCAGGACAAGTATGGGTGGGATGACCGATACCATCACACAAGGCACAAGGTTTGTCTGGTGGGGGAGGGGTAGGGTCGGGTGTGGTGGCCTTGTCTTTGGATGCCCCCTTTCGAGTTTTTTCTTTTCTTGCCTGAAGGTGTCGCAACATGAGGAGGGTCCTACGGATGGGCTAGGGGCACTGTAGCGGTGGAAGAAGCAAAGGGAATCGGTTGCACGAGTGTCACAGCAATGTATGGTTTCGGGTGGCCAGTGGGGTCTCGGTTGGAGGGGTAAGATACCATACTGGTATTCCCAAGGTTAAATTAGGGAGGGAAAGGGTGGCCATGACGGGAACCGAATAGACGCCAGGGGGGTGACTAAGGAAAGGTATCTGACCAGCGGGGTAATGATCAGGAGGGACGGCTCCATGGTGGAGAATTGAGGGAACCGACTCAGGAGGGTAGGGAGATTCCTGAGTGTGAGGTGGATGGGAAGGTCCAGGCGAAAAGGTTCGGTCGACTGAAGCAAAGGACTAGGAGCAGGTTGTGGTGGGCGAGATTGAGGTTGTTGAATAGCTGAAGCAGGCTATGAAAGGCTAGCCTGAGATGATTGCATCATGCAAACATTCGCTAAGTTGGGGTCAGAGACAGGAGGAGGAGGAGGACCAGGAAAAGTTCCAAGCAAGGAGGAGTCTTTGTAGACGCGAGGGGAAACACTGGTCAAATAATCAACATTTGACTTATTGGTAATAGTAGAGATGGTGGACTCAGGGGAGGTCTAAGATTTTGGTTCATGGTAATTCAACTGGTCAATCGTGACAATATTTCCATTATGAGGGAAAAACATCTTGCGGTGGACTGCGGATGGGACGACAGACATGGCACAGGTGTACCTACACCCCAAAATAATGTTGTAGTCAAGAGGGGCATCAATAAATTCCATGTTGACACAAACAGTCTTACCCATAAGGGTGATAGGATAGTTACGAAAGAGGCCGATGGGCTGGGAGGCGTGGCCATCCCACGCACGAAGGGTGATTGTGGAAGGGGCCAGCTCAGGAGATCCAAGTTGTTTCCAAACCGAAGCAGACATCACACAGGTAGATGCCCCCTCATCAATAATACACCGAGGGACATTGGCATTTCGGATTTTGACTGGGATTTGGAAAGCAACAGAAGGAGGAAGAGGGGGATGGTCTGACTAATGGGTGTCGAAAACAATCAATTGGTCATCAGCAAGATCTACAGCACCCACGGTAGATAGTAGAGCCTTCTTTTGAGAAGGACACGACTGGAAGAGTTCCAGTGTTGAAATGGCAGCAGGAGATTGTGCGAGATCATATACTATATTGTACGAATGGGTAGCCCAACCAAAGGCAACATTTCGGTGTAATGGACCCTTAGGAGTCTTGGTATGAACATCAGCTTTGGGCGGAGGGATTTGCAAGGGACAATTGGGTGTCAACAGAGGCTCTGTAGGACATGAAGATGAGGACTCAGGAGGCGTGGAATACTGACGGGACCGAGTTTGAAGGTTAAGGTCAATGGTGAGCGGTTGGTCAGAAGCCATCATGAGAATCTGGTAATCGGAGGAACCAGAAGGGGAAGGTTGAGTGGTTACTGGGGCAGGAGGTGGTTGAGTGGCCACGAATCCTTGTTGAGGGAAAGGATCAGTAAACACAGCGGGTTGAGGAGGAGGTGGATTGGGAGGGACAGTAGGGGAGGAGTGTTGTCCCCGCACAGTGGCCTGAGACTCCCAGATCTGCTGCATCTATGGTAATAAGGGACAATCGTGAGTGTAATGGCCATAAACACCGCAACACGAACATGGCTTATTGGTGCAAAGCGGCCTATCCGGCATGGGCTGAGAGCCTTGTGGCTGGTTGACAGTGGTAGAGTCAGTACTAGAAGGATTTGATCCACGATTAGCAAAAGCGGATTGAGTGCCTTTCCTCTTTATTTGAGAAGGAAGAAGATTAGTTGCCCCCTGCTATGCAAATACTTGCCCTGGAGGGGGTAGTAAGTGCGGTTGCAGGGGTGGAGAAGGAAAGGGGGTGGGAGTTCCAAATGCTGGAGGAGCTGGGACACCAGGCTATGGGTACGGATAAGGGGTGGGATGGGAAACATTGAGGTAAGCAGGAGTGTGGGAAAAAGGAGGAGGCATGCCGTATCCTGGATACATGCTACCTAGAGGGGGGAAAGTGCCGGAGGGGCTGGCCCCACTTGGGGGAAAACCATAGCCCAAAGGAGTTTGAGCAGAGGTATGTGACAGGGCTCCAACGATACTGTCGGTAGAGTGAGATGCCCCTAAGGCATTAGGGCCACCAGGCTTGGGGAGGTCAGGAAGGAGAATATAAACACAACCAGATTGAGCATAGATAAGGTCATATTTCAAGGCTATTTGGAGGGCGGCTTCTTCAGTTTTGGGAAAATGGGATGCGACATCTTTGCCAATGGGAGGTAAGAGAGAGCGAAGGAACCAGTCCATGTAAACCCGATCTTCAAAGGGGGGAGTGCGACACAAGCTTCGTCTTCGTCGCCATTCCTGGACATGAGTGGAAAGGCGGGTCGAAGAGGATTGATGAAAAGAAGTTAAGAGTTCAATACCAGTGTTGTATTGGAGAGGGAGCTGGAAAGAAGATAAAAAGGCTTGGGTAATGGTCGCAAAGGTGGTATGGGAAGAGGTGTCTTGATCAACATACCATTTAGAAGCTTCGCCGGTAAGCGTGTGTTAGAACAAACGAAGACGGATGGAGTCATTGATGATGGAATTGGAGGAACACCACCTATGGAAATATCAGATATGGTTGGAGGGATCTTCACTAGCAAGGCCTTCGAACTTGCGTATGTCGGAGGGGAGCTTGGTTGGCATAGTAGGCCAATTGACATCGTGGCGAATAGGATAATTAATCAACTGATTTAAGTCGTGGAGACTGAGACCGGCCATATACAGGAGAAACGGGGCAGTCGAGGTAGGTCCCGTAGTGGTTCCACTGGAAACGGACCCAGCGGTAGAACTGGGGTTAGGGCTAGGTCCTGAACTAGACATGGTGAAGGTAAGAGAGGGAGAACCAGAAGTAGGGGGAGAACCCGAACAATCAGAGGAAGAGTCGGAGTGCAGACTCAGGGGAGGACTTACTCAATGACGACGGGAAGGAGGAAGTCGACTAACCGGAAACTGAGGGTGAAGGCCAAGAATTCTCCGGGAGAAGCGCCTTGGGGGCGCAATGATGACGGGAAGAAGAAAAACCAACAATGGCAGGGAGGGACAAAATCAAGTGAGGTCAAGGGCAGAGAGGTGCAGTGAAAATTTATTTTAAAGTATTTGGTAGGCGGTGTTAACCAGGATCTTCTTCACTTAGGGTAAGTGTGTGGCGTGCGTTAATTTTAATTGTTTAAACCCATACGTTTTGAGAGTAAAAGAAAAAGTGTGCTGTGTAACTGAAAATAAATCTGCAGTAAATAAAACTGAAAGAACAGAAAATTAATAGCTACCAATGCATCAATCTAACCCAAGAAGGTGGGTCTCTCAAAAATAGTCTATAAGAGGGAAAAAACTAAGCAAAGAACGCTGAAAAGAGGCCAATAGATCTAAGTTCAGGAGGGACGAGGATCTAAAGGAGAAATCTGTTGAAAAGAGGTGCAGAGAATAGCAAAGAGCCAGAGGCAAGGTTGCTGCTAAAAAGGAGGAGATCAGCTAAAAAGAGAAGGGACAAGGAGGCAGCCCTAGAAATGAACCCAAAAAAAACTATATGAGGTGATTTGAAAGGGAGAAGAGCTGATCTAAAGGGATCTGAAAATGAGGTATCAGATCTGGAAGCAAAAAGGCTCAAACCCTGGAAATGCAAACTTCTGAAATAGCAAAACTCTCCCACAAAAAGTGGAGGGTAATAGAGCCCTAAGGGGCAAGATCCCCACTTATTTGAGTGAAACAGATTAGAAACAGGTCTAAACGGGTGGAGACAGAGGCTGGAAAACCCTGATAGAAGCTTCAGAAAAACCCAGAAAAAGTGCTGGAAAATTGCAGAAAAAAGTGCAGGTCACAGGTTCTAACCTGTTTGCAGTCCAGGTTGCAGATTTGGGGCAGAAAAGTGCAACCTCAAGGCTAGGTCCCACTTTTTGGGCCGATAAGTGCGACCTGCAGATCTGGCTCTCTCGGCGGCATGTTTCAGAAAAAAAATTCGTCTCAGCTGCGGCTGATGTCTGTCACCTGCGCAATAAGGCCAGAAACACACGGAAGTTAAAAATTTGACTGCTTGAGGGTTTTAGAGGTGGAAAGCACTATAAAATAGGAAAAATAGAAAATTGAAGAGAAACCCTACGGTCTGAAATAGCTGGATATGCAGGAATATACGAAACGACAATGGCCGCAAAAGAAAACCTGTGTGGAGTCGCCAATTGTTAGTATGAATATTTCATCATAAAAGATCACTTTAGCTACACATAACAAATAGCCCTAACATCGATTATGGCTGCAAAATATCTTTAAGTCTGCAATGAAGTGAGCTGCACAAATTCAGATCTAAGCATAAAGGACATTAAGCAGATGAAATACAATATGGCTCCATGCATCCAATAGACAAGGCAAGAACAATGTATTTAAAAGAATTTTTTGTATTATATTAAAGAATGGGGCACCTGAGAGGAAAACAAGAAAGGTGTTTTCCGGTTCTCCTCAATGGGATGGGTTCTTGGAAGTCCTCAGTGTTTCAAATCAAAAACTCCTCTCTCTTATTGGTGTAGAAAACTCAGACAAACATAGAACTCAATGGGAGCTCACAAGGCAAAAATGGAAATGGTGACCAAGAGTAGATCCAGAGTGATCTAATGCAATGGAGGTGACTAATGAATGGGAAAAACCCTTCTATTTATAACAAAATATTGGGGTGTTCTAGAACTCGGTGCATGAATAAAATATTATTAATCAAATTCTAGAATCACCCTTTAGGAATATTTTATTATATTTGTTGGAGGGAAAAGGTCTTTTGACTTGGGTAAATTCCTTTATTTATAAACGATAAATAAATAAATGATTTATTTATTATTTTAGGGAGATGGTGGGAATATAATTAAATAAATAATGATTTATTTAATTTTTTAAAAATGATTTAGTCAAATTTAACTAGGAATATTATTTAAATAATCATTTGAATAACTTATTCCTAGGAAATAATTAAATAAATAATGAATTATTTAATTAATTTCCTTATTTTGGGTTAAATATGACTAGGAAATATAGACAAATGTTATTTTACAAGGTGAAAGCAATTTTAATTAGGGTAAAATTGGTCTTACATGGTGTACTTGGGTTCATCTAATGATAATGGGTTAGGTGACCAAAAAAATGGTGTAACCAGTATCTTTTCCTAATCTACTCTCATTGATAAGTCAAGCTTACACAATGTTGACTATCTTTTCCTCTCACTAACTTATCAGCAGATAAATTTAAAACATGTTCAGTTATGATTAGGCTGGATAACTGAAAAAGAAATTTGAGCACTAGTAGCAACATTTAGACTTGTGCACTTTCCGAATGACTATTTCTTGAACATGGGGCTTTCTTTTTATTTTTCAAACCGCCCTCTTTTTCTATTTTTCTATTGTTTTTGAATTTTCTATTTTAGATTTATTTTTCAAACAATGGTATATATAATGATTGAATTTTTTTTTAAATTGGAGCTCTTGACAAAAATAATGCTTTAATGTCCTGCCATTCACAGGACCTCCAAAATTTTCAGTCCCATCAAGTTCTTGCAGGAAAAAGGCATTGTTTCCGTTAACTGAGTTGATGATGAAAGGCCCCTTCCATAAGTTTTCAAACTTGCCATGTTTACCTTTTTCTTCCCTTATAGAATCCCATTTTAGCACTTTGTTCCCAATCTGAAAATCATTTTCCTTGGTCCTTCTGTCAAAAATCTGTTTTATTTTGTCTTGCGCTAACTGAGCCTTTTGGTAAACTTCTTCTCTTATTTGCTGTAAATGGATAGTCGGATTTACCCTCCTTTGCATGTCATTTTCTTCTATTTGAACTTCCTACAATAGTTTCATTACTAGAACCCCTAAAGATGTTGGGAAAATGGCATCTATGCCATATACTAGTTGGTAGTGAGACATACCTATTGATTTTTTGGTGGTTAGTCTATCAGCCCATAGTGCGTGTACTAGTTTTCCGTGCCATGCTTTTTGATTTTGTTCCAGAAGTTTCTTTATGATGTTGACTAGGCTTTTGTTAGAGGATTCGGCTAAACCATTACCTTGAGGGTAATAAGCTGTGGAATGTCCTAATGAAATGTGATATTTGTAACAGAAGTCAACCATTCTTTTGGAGGAAAAGGCAGCAACGTTATCCATAATGATCTCTCTAGGAAAGCCAAATCTAGATAGGATGTTGGTTTCTAGGAACTTAATGATGAATGAATCGGTGGCGTTCCTGGAGGGTATGGCCTCTATCCATTTGGTAAAGTAATCAGTGGCTGTAAGGATCCATTTATGTTGAGCGGACGAAGAAGGGTGAATTTCCCTAATAAAATCTAGACCCCATTGCTAGAAGGGTCCTTCAACTATGATGGGATGTAAGGGCAAAGGTAAAAGCTTTTTCTTGCCATCAAAAATTTGGCACTTATGGCATGTCATAACTAGTTTGTGAGTGTCAGGAAATAAGGTAGGCCAATAATAACCGACTCTAAGGATTTTTTTCGCTGTGGTTTTCCAGTAGAGATGACCTCCACATTCTCCTTCATGCATTTCGTGCATAATTTTCTCTGAATCAGACTCAAGCAAACATTTAAGCAACATACCAGTGGGATTTTTCCAATAAAGAACTCCATCTATGATGCAAAACTTTAAATATTTTTGTTTAAGAAATCTTGCTTTTGTTTTTGATAAATTTGGAGGAGCATTTAGATAAAATAATACATAAAGAATGTCTGGATACCAAGGTGAATTTAAAAACACTTGTTCAACATGAGGGGTTGTACATTCTTCCTGTTCTTCTAAGGTATCAACAAAATTTATATCTAATGCTTAGAGGTTAGTTTCAGCCATTAGTCTTGCAAGTCGTTGTCCTTTAACCAGTTTGGTGGGTCATATTTCTAAGTCATATTCTAAGATGATAGCGATCCATTTTCCCCTTTTACCATCGGGATCTTGGTTTAATATGTTTTTGACGATGGCATTAGGAACAAAAGTAATGATATGAGAATGCAAGATGTAAACTCGGAAATCTTTCAATGCTTTAACCAATGTGAATGCCTATTTTTCCATGATGTTATATTTTAAGGGAGCATCTCTTAGGGATTTGCTAAAAAAGGCAATGGGTTGTTCTTGCCCTACTACGTTCTTTTGTAACAACACAGCCGTTATCGTGTGTTCCGAGGCAAATGAAAAAATGTAAAAATATTTGGTGAAATCAGAACTTATCAGTACGGTGTTTCAGTTAGGGATTTTTTAACTAATTCAAAAGTTTTTTTGGCTTCTGTAGTCCATTTAACCCCGACCTCTTTTTTCAGCATGTTTGTGATATCTCTCAGAAGTTTGGAAATATTTGGGATGAATCTTCTTAAGAAATTAATATTTCCGATAAAGGATTGCAGCTCCTTTATGTTTCTGGGGTGACTTATTTGTGATATGCCTTCGATTCTCTGGGGGTATATTTTTTTTCCCTCTTCCAAAATGATGTGACCTAGGAGTTTTCCTTCTTCTAGAACGAAAAGTGTTTTCTTGGGGTTTAGGGATAAACCATATTTTCTACATTTGTTAAAAACATTTCTTAAGTGAACCAAGTGCTCTTCATCTGATTTGGAATATACCGTGATATTGTCGAGATATATGACTATGAAATAACCTATGACTTCTGAGAAGGCTATGTCCATGGCTCTTTGGAATGTGGCGCCAACATTCATCAATCCAAAATGAATTTTAACGTACATGAAAGTGCCCCAAGGTGTGGTGAAAGTCGTTTTGTGTTGATCAGTGGGGTAAAACAGCACTTGGTTGTAACCAAAAAAACCATCAAGTAATGAGATCCTTTTAGCACCTACTACCTTTTGAAGTATGTGGTCCATTTTGGGCAACAAATAGTTGTCTTTTAAACAGGTTCTATTCAGGTTTCGGAAATCGATGCAAAGTTTGATCTCACCAGTTTTTTTCCTAGCTGATTGTAGATTTGAAACCCACTCAGAGTACCTGAGGGACACTATTATCCCAGCATCATACATCTGTTTTATTTACTTTTCAACCAAAGTTAGTAACACTGGGTTTATTCTTCTTAACTTCTGTTTGAAAGGCTTCAAGTTTTCTTTGAGGGGAATCTCATGTTGAATGATGCTGGTGTCGTATGATTTCAAATCTTGGTATCCCCATGCGAACACATCTTTAAATTCTTTAAATAACTTGATGTACTTCTGTTTTATGTGAGGAGGAAGGGTTTTTGATAGTTTGATATTTCTTGGTTCTTTCGTGCTTCCTATGTTATATTCTTCTATGTTGACCTCGGTAGATTCTATTTTTGGTTTTTTTGCCACATCGTTGAAATCAAACAATTCCTCTAAATGTGCAAGCCCTCTGGGTATGGTGTCATTTTCACAGTGTAAGACCTCAAGTTCCCTTTGGTCTATGTACTCTCCTATCTCAGTTCCATATGAATGATTTACCAAGTTTAGATCTGTCCAAGAAGGTAAATTTGGCTCTTGATCTTGATTTTTTCCAGGATTCTTTTCTTCATTCTTTAAGACTGTTTTGGTTACTTCAAATTCATTCCTAGATTGTAAAAAATCATCAATTTGATCGTCATCTTTGAATATTTTCCAATGGTCAATATTATTTGGTACCGTAGGGTGATGTTTGACCTGGATACTGTATTGCTCGTTTAGACATGGTATTTGGCCATTACTTGCAGCAAAGGTGAGCTCATTGGCTAGGCTATTTTGAACCCTAGGAATATAGGTGAGTTCATATTTTTCGAAGGTCTTGAGGATGTCTAAAGCTGCATTCCTTTATTCTCTTAGTCTTGGGGTTTTTTGCCGAATATTCACCTTTGATTTTTCTAATTACAAGTTCTAATCTCCCTAGGCTGATATTTTCTTAGCGCCTAAGTCCTTGAGTATATGTAGGCCAAGGAGAAGGGCTTCATATTCCGCAATGTTATTAGTACATTGGAATTCTAATCTGAAAGAATGACCTTCATTAGTATTGTGTATCTAGATACCGACCCCCGAACCAATTTTTCCACAAGAACCGTGAAAGCTTATACTCCAAAGAGCTTATTTTTCATACATGATACTAAGCTTTTTTTCAGGTTTCTTGGAGCTTTGGTCATCATTTTCTTCATTTAGTAATGGGAAATGTGGTTTTGATGGTTTGAAATCCTTTTCATTTTCTTTTATCTACTCATTTATATCAATTTCATTGTATAAGAGAAAATAATCTAAATTGGAATGAATGGAATAAATGGGAGTGTTGTTTGGCTTATCCCGATTGCTAACCATGTATTTCATGTGAGTTTCTCGTTATAATCTCCTAGTCTGGTTGAAAACTGGGATGGTAGCGAATGACATATCCATTTGAAGGTTACCTTGTATTTTGGCAGCCCATCCCCTTGATAGTAGCATTCCATACTTAGGAGGAATATCGGCCACTACTACGTCCATGAATAGGTTTTTTGCCGGTAGTTGTGTTAAAGCAAAACACAGGTTCTTTATTAGGCCTAAGCATTTGACCCGACTTGAATCAAAGGAGTACAGGTCTTTATAAGGTTGAGTTACCTCTAGACCCAGGTTTTCCATGACTACTTTAGGCATGAGGTTATGGGAGGCACCAGAATCTAACATGGCATTATGTAATATCTTATCATGTATGTTCAAACTTACATAGAAAGGAGAGACAGTTCCTTCTTGGTATTCACCTTCTATTTTTGGGCCGAACAAAATCTCAGGTTTGTCATCAGTTAGATTTAAAGTATCTGCCTCATTTCCTATGTCAAAAAATTTGATGATTTGAGATCTATACCTATCTATAGTTATTAGCTCAGTAAGGGCTATGGTTGTTTTTACTTTGGAAATTTCCCTTCAAAACTAAAAGGAGTTTGTAGTTTGGATAGATTTGTTTCAGCTTTTTCGGACATGAATTTCTCTATGTTCTTAATTTTTTCGCTCTGTTTTGGGACTTTGTTCAACATATCCATCTTGGGAATCTTGGTACAGGTACTAGGAAAATATGAGCCATGGTTTGTTTGAATAGCTTTATCTTTGTTTTGGTCAGTTTTCTTGACCACGATTTTGTTGCTATCCACTGCTCTTTTAAGGATGGTATTAGGGGTTTTAGCAGTGTCCGGGCTACCTTTCTTGGTGTTGTCTTTGTTTTTTCTGCTTCTAAGATCATACTGCTTGTGAGCTTCTATTATGGCATTCTGAAAATCTATAGCAGGATCTTTGGGATCTTCAAAGTTGGTTTCATCTTGATTCGGAGAGAAGAACGCTTGTTCTTCTTCTGTGAGGTAAACCTCACTCCCGTTATCAGAACCTATAAGGTTCAAATGATTTCCATCAATGGGTTATTTATCCCTTTCATCTTCTTCCACATAATTTTCATTAAAGGGTGGCCTAATTTGTTGATCATTTTCCCTTAGTTTTTTTTGAGGCGGTTCCCTCCTAAAATTTTGGTTCTGGTTTCTGTTTGGAGGGTTTGGCTGGTTGTCCCTAAGAGGTCTCTTTTCACTCATCATTTCCCACATTTTCACCATAGATTTAACCAAGTCATCTATTCTAGGATCTAAGGATGTGGCTAAAGGGGAGACCTCATCCCGATATGTTAATTTCCTTTCTGATCTGGTCCTAGCTCTTTTTTCTGCTAAGTTGGCTTCTGCACCTATGGCCACTTTTTGCATTTTTTCTAAGGTAGGGGGGTCCTTGTCTCTTAGTTGATAAGTCATGTCTGGGTCAAAAACTTTGGGGAAATTCGCTAAGGCTGAGCCAAGTGGAGGTTTTAATTGAGGCGAGAGGGTGTTATACACACTGTTGAACCTAGTGCGGTATCCCTCGACACTTTCCCCATTTCCCGTTTTAGATTGTTATATTCTGACAAGATTTGAATGGAGTTCTTTCTGATTTCCCACTTATTTATGAAGGTTTGGTAGAGTTCTGGGAGATTGTGGATGTTGTTTGGAGTTAATCTTTTAAACCATTTTTTGGGTTCTCTACCCAGGCTTTGGGTGAACATCCTCATTCTAATGGTCTCGTCTTCTATTTCCATGTATTCAAAGGCATCGCTAATTCTATCTACATGTTGTTGAGATGTGGTAGTCTCAACTCCGGTAAAGTGCGGGATTTTTGATTGATAATAATTTTTTAAAGGAGCCAAAGGGTGTGGCAACATGAAGGGTGCATACCAGGCTGCCATGGCAGGAGCTAATGGATGATGTACAAAATGAGGGCTTGTAGGATGAGCTGAGGTGTTTTGAACAGTAGTGGTTTGGATGGGTGTGGCAGATGTGCTTGGACTAGTGATTTGATTTTGAGCAGATCTGGGATGGTAGGAGCCAAAGTGATGGAGAAGCTAAAAGTCGGGAGGTGTAGTAAGCAAGGCTTCTCTACTAGGACTTTGTGGCAGATCTAGGGGCTCAAGATCGTCAAATTTTACCTTACTTTGTGACTTGCTTCTAAAAAGGGTTTTTTCTGATTTTAAGTCAAATGGGGAATCCTGCAAGGTTGTGAGGTGTTCAGGTACTGATCTTGCTTTGCGGATGGACCTTTCGGTAGCTAAATTTCCAGTTTTGGAAGCTTACCACAGAATATTCTCTGGGTCATCTACTATGATAGGGGGATTTGGGTCTGGATGAGATCTGGTGTTGATTCTTCGTGAAGCCAGATTTCGAATCTAGAGTTTAGAGAGGATGGTATTTGTGATTGTTTCGGATGGATGTCCTCTCTAGGGGTTTACTAATGTGAAGGATGCTCAAACAAAAATGAGGACTAGTGGAGTTGCCAGGTAGATTTCTGTGAGAATTATGGTACACCACTAACACTATTAAAGATGCTTTCGGGAAAAAATTTTCTAGCAAACTTTGAGATGAAGACTTGCAAGGAAGAGTGATTCACTTGGGTTCAACATTTTTCTAGGCTGTTTAGGCAAGCTATTGGTTCTATTTGCAATATTATTTATGTTTATCTTCTATGTTTAGGTGAAGTCTTCTGAATTGATAAGTTATACTTAGTTCGTCACTGATTACTGAGTTTAAACCATAAGTTTTAAGTTTTTTGGAAAGGATGAGTCAAAAGAAAGGTATGCTTTATGAATTTTTTGTTTTTATGGAGTTTTTTAGGCCTACTAGAGGCTAGTGGAGTCGTCAGGTGGAACTTGGTTGTTTTTGTAAAGATTTAGCTATGGTCCACCACCAATAACTAGGGAAAAGTCAATCTGGGGATGTTTTGGGGTTTTCTGAGTTTTTATGTGCAGCCTAGTTTGTAAGAGTGTTCTAAACTTGATTCATCACTTTGCCAAGATGGTGAAACAAAAATTTTACTTTAAATGATTGTATAAGCTGATGGTCTGAGTTTAATGTTGAAGGACTAAAGAGTCTATAAGAGTTCGCTAGACTGTCATGTACTTAGAGTCCCACCGTGATCGCCATTATGTTAGGGTCCTGTGATTTGGCTAATGGGCAAGCCATATGACAATGTAACATCAAACCAATATTTGGAGCCCAAGGACCTAGCCTTCCTGGACTCAGAGAGGGCTCTCTCTATTTGTGTAAGGGATATCTGTGTGTTTGCTTATTGTGTTCTGATTTTAGGCTAGTTATGAAGTATGTTTTTGGTTTTGGTTCTTAGGTTGTGAGGGATGAACTGATAAAATACTAAGATAGATAAAAATACTATCAGATTAATTGGGCTATGGGGTCCAAAAGGTCAAGAAAGCTCTCAGACGGTGATACAGGGTTGTTCAAGGTCCGATTTGATTCGAGATAAAATGGATCTTTGGGTAAAATGGAGTGAGATGGAAATTAAACTTGTGAAGAACAAAATATTTCAAACATAAATAGTTTAATAGCTATCATAAACATGGTAGGGCTAACCATTGATCATGAGAAATGTAACTATAAACTAATCAATGCATAGAAATAAACATTCAAGCCATGCATAGAGATATATGACTCTCTAACTTTAGGAAATGGCTATCAGACTTTGGGGAAATAAATTTAAGAGAAACAGAAACTTAAATCACTATGAAGGAATTCCTAAGCATAGTATTTCAAGCTATTGGGCACTTTGAAGCAAGATCGCATATTTTTAGGCAAAGGGAAAGATCAGTACAAGACCTCCTTGGTTCAACAAATAACAATCTGATCAATCAAAGAGATGTTTCAGAGGTGGAGCTATGACCAGCCATCAATAAGAAAGGCATACTGTGAATCATACTTAGCATGCATAAAACCATAAATGAAACAAGCAAACAATATTCTTCAGTTATCAAAGAGCAATCAAGGATTCTTTGATATGACTAAGAATGCAGAAAACATAGAAGCTGTAAAGAAACAGGAAATTTGAGGTGCCTCCAAGGGCATGTCTCAAATCTATTATCTACTATCTTATAGCAAGGAAAAACATGGAATTATGAATGAAAACTAAGAAACAAAACATAGAGAGAGACACTATACCATTCTACCAAGTCATGGAATCCAACAACAGTCCTCTTTCATCATCCAAAAGCACTCAAGAAACTCTCCAAATACATGACACAAGTGTTTCTTCCAAGCTTGTATAACCATATATTTCTTCCATTCATCAAGTTCAGCTTCATTTACAATAAAAGCCTTTGGAATATATAGGCCAAAGTGAGGAAAACCTCTTAGTTCAACTTGCAATCTCATTGGCCTATCCAAAATATCTGATTTTGTCCTTGAGGCTTTGGAAAGCCCAAGGCACAAAATATCTAATAAAATATCTCAAAAATGCTAAAAAATGGAAATATATTGACTTTTGATAACTAATCATGTACAAAAATAGCTAAACGCATATGAGGAAAAGTCACTTTAGAAAGGTTCAATTTTTACAAAAATACTCAAGAAATATATCAGCAGAAAGTCCTCTGACTTGCCGGCAACTTTTGGAGAACTTCCGGATGTCTAAACGAGGCCCGTGATGCCTCGTTGGAAAGATATGAATGTCTATTTTCTGAAAATTCTTATTTTTCTCCAAAATGACCACTGGAAGTCCTCCAAAAACTGACCTGTGTGTAAAAAGCCAAAAAATAGACCTTGCTGATAAACGGGGCAGAGTGTGGAAAAAATGAGTGTTTTCCACCATTTTGGGGAGAAAATCATCTTAAAATGATCTGAAAATCGTTGAGTATATGCCCCTAAAATTATGGCATCTAATTATACCATTTTCATCCTTTGAAGATGCCCCAAACAGAAATGGCGATGCCCATGAGTTTTAGCCAAAAACCCAAAAATGACAAAAAACCAAAATTTGTCGAATTTCGCCCAATTTTGGCGAGCATGACCCTAAAGGGTTTTTAGAAACATGCTATGAAGCTGATGCCAAAATTTGGAGCTTTGAGGTGTCTTTCTTCAATTTTTGTGCCGGGCGCCTCCTTTGAGCCTCCTTGAGTTTTTCCTGTGTGGCCTTCAATTTCATCCGGGAAAACTGATTTAGCTTCTTATAATGCCTGGTCATCCTCCTTTGAAGGTCCAAATATCTATTTTCCTTCTCCAACTTCTGTTCCAAGTGATCATTTACCCTCTCAAGCCATGCTTCTCGATTGTTCTCTATCTCTTGGGCGAACAAAGTAGTGAGAGGAGTAGATTGGAGAAGGGCAGCTTCTTCCTCCTTTTGTTTCTCAAGGGCTCTTTTGAGTCCCATGGTTCTTGGCCTCTTCCTTTTGGGCTGATCTTCATCTTTGCTCTCATTGAACTCACCCATGAGTTCTTCCAATTTACCTTGCACCTTGGAGGCCTCTTTTTTTTATTTGGCGGCCCAAGTCTCAAAAATCGCCATGTGGACACTCATCTGTTTATTTTGAGTTTGCAAAAAGTGATTGAATTTTCTAGCCCTCTCTAGATCTGCCCTCAAAGTATCAATTTTTTTTTCTCTATTGATCAAAAGAGTCTCTAGGATTTGGGCCTCATTGTAGCTATCATCACTTTGGATTTGAATGATGTCGAAGTCCCTCTTCTTTTCATGGCTGCTTTCTTCTTTCTCCTTCCCCTTGCTTTCAGGGGCCTTTTTCGTCTTCCTCCTCTTGGGTAAGTCAACAATGGGCTACTTGGGCAATTTCCCCTTACTTCGGAGGGCCCTAGTAAAATTTGGAGTTATAGTTCTAGGCACCCTCTTCCTTGATGTCTAGGGCTTGGCCACTTTTGGAGAAGAGAGCATGGCCCCTTGCCTAGGAGAGGCAGCTAGCACATGCTCTATTAGCTCTTTTCCCTTGTTACTTTTCTCATCATTCTTGCCACTTCTTTGAGATTGTTCATGGATGCCTTGACTGTCCTTTTGCATTTATTTTTGAGGGCTGTCCTCCTCACTATGTTGCACCTTTTGATCATGTTGCTGTTCTTTTTCATGAGGTTTTTTTTCATCATCATGTGGCTGCCTCTCCTCACTATGCTGCACCTGTTCATCATGCTGCCCTTCTTCTTCATGAGGCTGCTCATCCTCACTGTGTTGCACCTGTTCATCATCATGCTTCTCATCATCATCTTCCTCCTCTTTCTTATGCTCTTCTTCCTCATCATGCTCTTTTTCTTGTTCAATGCGAAATTTGAGCTTCTTGGGAATGGGCCTGCTTGAAGAAGGCAAAGGATGGTGAGTGGAAGCTGAAGGAGATGTATGAAATCAAGGGACAGTGGCGAAATCTGGATGTGTAATGAAAGAATGCCAAGATATTTATTTCTTCTCAAGCTGATGAAGAATGATAACCTTGATGAGGGAGTGATGGAAGAGGCAGGCTCACTACTGAGAAGGAGGTTTTTTCTGAATAGTGGAGGCCATTTTCTCAATACTTCTATGTAGGAAGAAAGGGAGATTTAACAATTTGGCTCTCGCGAAATGCATGAGAAATCGGACATGGTAAGCATAGACTCGGGAGAATCTTCCCTTGCAAGTGAAGTATTTCACGATTATCTTCATGAGGGGGGCATAACTAGTTAATAGATATCAAAAGGGAAAAATGGATGGACATGAATCTCTATGCTCAGGCTTTAGAAAAGGCTTGTATTGTTTTGAGTCTAGGTGGATTTGTTTAAACCACTTCTCTCCGACATAAGGGATTTTGATGGCCTTGGAAATGGACCTTGGAGAGAATTTGAAATCTAGGCCTGCCAGCTGAAAATGCTTCTCTTGAAATCTCAAAGCACAAAGATGTGTCAAAGGGGAATAGCTTTTCACCTCCTGCACCCTTTGACAAAACTCTATACACGCAACCTCATGGAAGTTATACAAGACTGATGAATGGGCATTTACCTCTTCAGTGGAAATAGGCTCAAACCTCCTGTGAAGGCCACTCCTACTGTCTTGCCTGGGAGGCATTTTTTTTTTTAATGTTCTTTGCAAAACCAAGCTGTGTCAAATGGCCATTGAAATGTTTTTCTCAAGCATACCTCTGTCCTCCTTATCAATAACTATATGACCAAGATAAACTGCTTCAAATGTTTTGTGAAATAGTCTGCCAACACCAACTTTGTGCTCCTTCTAAACAACTGTTTTGTCCTCTTTTATGCCAGACAACAAGTATTTGTCAAAATAAAAAGCACACAGTCAATTTATTACTGTGTTTGGGAAAGGTATTGAAAAGAGGTATCTGTGTTTTCTTGTTAGAACAAGGATCTCCTTGTGTTTAGACAAAAACAAAATCACCCTTCCTCTAAACAACACTCTTATGCTATTCACTGTTTTTACAAAGGTAGACAAAAAACACCCTCAACTGACTTTGCAAAATATCTCACACACTCTGCTTTTGGGACTTATAGAGGCTGCACAGAATGGGTTGTTTCATCATTCAAAGAGGACACTTTTGAAGTGATAAAGCATTCAGACTATGACCATTGTTTTCAAATTAGGATCACTATTTTCACCTCAAATTTTGCTAACAGAGGTTAATTTTGTTTTATCATTGTTAGGACACCTTCAGCAAATTGAAAACCTCTACCATTGTGTTTTCTGTCTCGTCATTAGTATATGGTTTATCACTTTGTTTGAAGGAAGTTTTAGGCCTTTTGAAACTAATATAAAGACACCGTAGCCTCCTACTATAACAATTTTTGTCAACACAGTAACAAACCACCTTGATTTTCTACCAAGAACTCCACTTTTCAATCACTGTTTTATTCTTGAAAAACATGGCATTAGTCACCCATTTTGAATTTCGAATGCACCAAGGGGAAATAAAAAATACCTTGAGGATGGCTTATGGCCCTTTATTTATCAGTTGGGCAGGTCTCAAGACCCATTGAAGGCGTTTTGGTTGTTCAAACAAGCGCGACACGTTCAGATGGAAGAGTGTCGCGCAGTGAAAAAGGTGTCGAGTCAGCCTTCGGACAGTGGTGACCGGCGCTACAGGTGTGCCACGTGCCACTACAAGCATTTCGCGTAGCTGTTGAATGCCTGTGTATTTCCTACTTTGAATGTGCCGCGTGGTTTTCCAGGCATGCCGTGCAGGCTTTAAGCCTCTAAAAACTCTGAAATTTTCTTGAAATCCCTTGTTTGTCTAATGGGCAGCTAGGAGGGCGATTGTGAATGCTTGGTTATGTTTTTTGAAATTTGCAATGAGACTTGGCAACAGTATCTCCACTCTTTTAAGGCCGAAAATCTTTGAACTTAACTTGTGAGGGTTAAAAAACTTTTTGAAAGAGGTTTTGGTTGTAAACAAAACATGAAGCACTACTTTGAAATTTTATCATTGTTAAAACATCACAAAATCCAATATTTGACTAGGATTCTTAAAAGTGTTGTGGATGACACTTTTGAAGATCTTCGTATATATGACCCTTTTCAAAGTGAAGAAACCATCTTTAAAGCCACAATCTCTCTTAGTGTTTTCTCATCAAGGGAGGAAACTTGTTTCCTTTGTGCATATCTATTTTTTAGAGGAAAACCTGCTTAAAACCATATAATGACCGTAGACACACCCTTTAAGGAAAAAATCCCTTTAGAGACCCTTGGGACTCATATGCAAAAGAAAGGTCATTTTCACATGTCCATAAAGAGGCCTTTGACTGTGATAGTGGCATGTTTTATTTGCTTTGAGTGTGGTCTATGAATTTAAAACATTTTCCATATCCTTTTTCACACCTATTGTCTGTGTTGTTTATTTGCAAAGTCCCCTTGAGAAACAAGGGTTAGGTCACCTTCTTGTCAATTTTGATGAGTTTTTGAAAAATATCTTCATGGACAGGAAGAGCAAAGCTTCTTTGAACATCGACATCACTCTTTGGCCTATGTTTAACCTAGCTCTCAACTCATAAACCTTGAATGGATTTCTACTAATTTCAACTTTGTTTTTTTAAAGGAAAACCATGGCTAGATTTCATGCCTGTTGATCAAGGAGAAGGATCTTTGGAAACTCTTAATGAGATTACATACCTCAGTAAGGTTTTTTCATTTTGGCTTCAGATTTACTTTGAATGAAATCTCTGATAGAAGACAAGTCAAATCTCTTTGATTATTACAGTACCACTACATTCCCTCTATTTTTAACACCATTTTTCTATCCATAAGCCTTCAGTTTCTTTCCCACTGTTGTGTTAGTGGTCTTCATATATTGGAGAAAAGGTGTTAAACAATTTCTTCAGGCAGTTTTCAATCATTGTTAGCTTTGTGCCCTTTAAATGAGGTCATACCTCTGTTCCTGGCCCTCTAGTTTTTAGATGAAGGAGGCCTTTATCACATTGCCAAACCCTCTGCTTGTAACATGAAGGAGGTTTTCAGCCAATGACCTGACCATCTGCTCACGTATGGAGGAGGTTTTCTTAGTCTTTCAACCCTCTGCTCATGTATGGAGGAGGTTTTCTCAGTGATTCCATTTCATCAGCTTTCAAATAGTGTTATCTTTGCTTTCACTGCCTATTCATGCTTAAGCAAATAAAAAGTGACAAATTGACAATATGTCATGAAGGGCATTTCTCTGAGACATATAATCCTGTTGTTAAAATACATTTATGCATCTTTAGACAATCAGAGGTAGCCTAGCTAGTATCTGCAGAGCATTTCTTGTTATTCATAAGTCACTAACCTTTGACTATGTTTTGCAGGAACTTATTGAAATAACTCTCTATCTAGTACTTGCATCCCAGGCTCAAAACCACATGAGAAGCAATTTTCTTCTCATTTTGAGTTTAATAATTTATTATGGAACACTGGTACACTTCTGCTCTTGAAAGAGACATTGAAAAACTGTAAATCCACCTAAAATCAATTTTACCTATGGCATATGCATTGTTGAGACATCAAGGTTTGTTAGTGGCACGACTTAAGGGTGTAATCAAGCTTTATTTGCAGAATAGGAAGGTCATCTAGGACTGGTTGATACAAGATAGAGGTTCTTTTGGCTTTAGGATAGTTTGCCAAGGGAAAATCACCTAAAGCACCACTACCTAACTTAGGGTTGACTTTTTGGACAGATTTGGAGTATTCTCTTTGGAGCTGATGGACAATTTTGTATGGCTTAGGCTAGATAGGGCTTGACAATGAGGTTTTATCTCATCATGGGATGATTGAAAAGGTAGGAGGGAAAAAATGTTTATGGGTGTTTTCTAACTGACAAATTTGACATATTGGAGATCAGCTGCTAGAAAAATTGGCTTTAACAACTAGTCATCGTCAATAGGTGAAAAATACTAATGACTAACAAGTTCTACTTTTCATTATAAACCTTTAATTTCCATTTCATTTCACCCGAAATACTTTGTAGATCCACTGGACAAGTTGTATTTTCCCTTTGATATCCATGATCCTTTTACAAACTTGTCACAACTTCCACTTGAAACCATTTCCCAATGACTCGGATATTTCCCTTTTCTATCTATGCTGCCTAGATTATCATGTCCCACCAAACAATCAAACAAACTCATGCTTAATAACTAGCCTAAAATCAACCTTTTAGAACCAAACAAGTCATATCTTTGCAAACAATTGAGAGATCCCTCTCTAAGACTAGGAAGGCTAGGTCCTATAGCTCTAAAGACTGGCTTTGATGTTGCCTTGTCATTTGGTATGCCAGTCTGCAAATCACTGGACTACAACATAATGGAGATCACGGTGGGACCTATGAGTTCATAGTTTCTTAGCAAGCCCTTATAGACTCATTAGTCCTTTAGTTACCTCATAAAATCATCTGATAAGCCAAAGAGTAGACTCTATTTGTTTCACCACCTTAGCTAAGTGTTGAATCAAGTATAGAACACTCTCACAACCATGGAACCACAAAAAGCTCAGAAAAAACCAAAACATTTCAGATTGGTTTTCAAATAAATCATTGGTGGTGGAACATAAAACATTTTACCTCCAGAAAAGCTAAAAATTTCCACCTGGTGACTCCACTAGCCCCAGTAGGCATATTATCTCACTACTACTCCAAATTTCCTTAGAACTATGTTAACCAGCCCTAAAGAAGTTTTGAAGTCTAGTCCCACTTTTTAGAAAGTCATAAAAACATTATGAGAGGTCAACCTTTGAGAAAACAGTCCTTAAGCTTTTACCCTCTCCAAAATTTTGAAAATTGAAATCTGGCTTCACATAGGATCTATACGAGATCTCACCCAGACCCTAATCCTCCTATTATAGTTGATGACCCAGAAAATATTTTGTGGCAAAACTCTATATATGGAAATTTAACTACTAATAGAACCATCCCAAGAACAAGGTATGTTCCTGAAAATATTATAGTATTGAAAGATCCTCACTTTGACTTACCTAATACAAAGAAACTATTTAGAAATAAGTCTCAAAGTGATTTGAACCAAACTGATTTTGAAACTATAGATTTGCAACAGAGCTTTAGCAGAGAAGCTTCACCTTCTACTCCACCTGACTCTCAGCTTCTCCATCATTTCAGTTCCTTCCATAACAAGTCTGCTCATCATCAGTTTGTTGGTCCAAGTGTTTCTTCCACTCTTGTACACACATACACTGTTCAAAACACTTCATTCCAGCCTACTTTCCCTCTTGTTAATCCACCTCTTGTAAATCCCCCATTATTTCCTATCATGGCAGCATGGTATGCTCTGCTAGTGTTACCACAACCTCTGGTTCCCTTACCCAATGATTACCAATCCAAAATTCCCCATTTCACTGGAAATGAACCTACTACTGCTTAGCAGTGTTGGTCACTTTAATTGTTTATCAATTTAAACAATTCAAGTGCTACATAAATTGTCAACCCAGGGAATTCTATTTATTTCAAAGGCAATCACACACTGTATATGCTCAATCTCAAAAGAAAAGAAATGTTGTAGTAAAAATCACATTAATCACACCTTGCTTTGACAAAACTAAAGTCTACTTGAAATACAGTAAAGACAACCCTTCTATTGCAGACTTTCATTAAAAGAATCCTGGATTACATTAAAAAGAAAATGAAAGGGAATCACTCTGCAGAAAGGAAGATCAATTATACTATAACAGAGAACAACACCTATTCCCCAAGTAGGAATCTTCAACACCTGCTTTCTAATCACACACTCATTCCATAAACAATATTTCTAATTAAAATAACTCACAACTTCTCAAGAATGAATTGTATGAAATCAATGCAGCAAGTAATGAAAACAGAGCTTTAGAAATCAACAACATAATTCCAATAGTGTATAAATAACTTCAATAAACAGGGTTTAATCAAGGCATGAATAAAATGAACAATTAACAAGCTACAAGAGCAAAAGGGTGAATCTTGTGAAGAAGGCGGGCCCTTTCCTTCTCACAAGATTCCCCAAAAGAAGGAATTAAATTGAAGTTCTCAAAAAAAACTTTTATTCATCTGTCGAAAGCAACATATTACAAAAGAGTCACGTTCCTTCTCTGTTCAGAAAAAGAACCTCCCGTAGTCTCTAACTATATTCTAATTCTGATGTCTCCTCTTTTTAAAGAGGAGACATCTATTACAATTGATTTTCATTATAGAAATCCTATTTTTAACCCAATATGATCTTCTGTTCTGAAATAGGGCCTTTCTGTTCTTCCATAGTAAAATGTTGTTACGATGGTTACAATGGTACTAGCTTCAGGGTGGTCTGTGTAACAGCTTCCTTTACTTGTATTTTCTTGTTGCCATCATACTTGAAATGCTGCTTCAAAATCGCAAATCACGGGTTGTTTCAGCAACGGGATTTGCGTACCATGTTGACTGTTTCAACAATGCAATCTTCAAATAGTCATAATAGATTATCTTCGGTCTTCAAACTGTCTCAGCAACTATATATCTTTTATTAATGATTAAATATAAAAGTAATGTAGAATTATATGCAAAACAAATTAAACATATAGTAAAGAGAAGAATATTATATACCTTTGGAAAAATGGATGAAAGTGATAGTGTAAGCTTTAAATATGGACTGAAAAAGAGTAGAATGGTAACAAAATGTATGGTAAAAATGTTACATTATGAGGTCCTAACATCCCCCCGAACTGAAAGGGTTGCATGTCCTCAGGAAACTTTAGTCAGAGTCAGAGTCTGGATACTGGCTTTTAGCATGCAAATTACTTAGGCAATAGCTATGGAAGGTGCTATCTGTTAAAGCTCTGAATCCTTGCACATTTTGCAATCTCTGCCACACTGCTTCTTCATCCTTGTTAGCCAACCTGTAATGAGCATGATATTGTTCTGCTGGCATCCATAAAATAGGAAAGTGAAAGTGGTACCCTATCCATTTTTCAGCATATTGCTGAACACATCTGATGTAGTTAGGTACTCTAGACAATGTCATTTCAAGGTTAGTAGGGCTAAAAGGATTATACTCCTATCTCTCCTTAGAGGATTGTTTCCACAACATGTTGTTTGCTCTTAGAGCAGCAGTTTCATTGGCCTTGATGAATTGGTGACAATCATGGAGTACTGAAGCCTGCAATTGTTGTATATGTTCAATCATTCCTCGATTTTTCAAAAACTGATGATATTCTACCACGAAAATGGAAATGTTCTGAGGTTTTGGCCTTATCCAGAGAAGGTGGTTGTCTTCATTGTACCTAGTTGCAAGAAAAGCGGTCTACCATGTAATTTGATTAGCAAGGAAGGAAGTGAATGCCTTGATCTGAATATCACCAACAAGAGGGTTGAGATTGATCTATCTGTTTTCAGGCATAGCTTCATTATGAAGGTACAAATCACATAGTAGGTGTTGATCACTGGTGGAAGCTTCTGCAAATGTTTTCACAAACTGTTCAACTGTAAGCACCTCGTGAGGTCTTCCGTCTATGAATGCTTTCAACTGAAAATAAACAAGACGTTCTGAAAGAAACAAATAATAGTTCAGGGATGGTTTCCTAGTGGCCAATAATTTTTGTACTAGTTGAAACATTAGGAGCAGTTTCCCTTTTAGTTCTTTATTCTGTTTATTGTAAACTCTAAATTGTTGGAGTGTCTGCTCCCAGTTCTCCCAATTAGAATAGATATGATTTTTCCAAACCAATTTATGCTGCTGTAAAGTTTTATCTTGGGAAATAGCATACTATTTCCTCCCTTTGTTCATTATTTCCATCTCTTTCCATGGTTCAGTTTGTGTTCCAGCATTGTAAGTAATGGGCTAAGGCATAGACTGAGTAGCAGAATCAGTTATAGTAGGGCAGGATACTTGTACCTTGATTTATTTTTCTAAAATTTTTGAAGGCCCTATTGGTTCTTGTGTAACAGTAGGGCATTCTTCTTTGACTACAGATGATGTATATGCTCCCATTGGAACTTGAACTATCTTATATCCTGCTTCCTGATAGATGTTTCCACATTGATGGCACATATATTAGTTATATGGATCATTCTCTATATGTTTATCTGTCATGGATGCTGTATGGGCCAGGGTATAAAAATTTAGCTCCTTGTCAAAGGCTTCCCTTGCCATTACCAATTATCTTTTGTAAGCTTCTAATTTTGACTTTAAAAACTCATTTTCCTATAAGAGGGAGGCCATGGTGACTGGACCTTGTGTATCAGTTGCTTTCTCTAAAGTTGATCGTTGTTTTTCAGCTGTAGCTGGTTCTTGTGTGACAGCTAGAGTTGGTTCCTTTGTAGAAGCTATTGGATGAGTAGCCTCTTGGATGTCTAATTTTTTCACATCAGTAGTTGGTCCTTGTGTTTCAGCTGCTGACTGAGTAGCTGGTTCTTATGGAGCAGCTACTAACTGAGTAGCTGGTTCTTGTGGAGCAGCTACTAGTTCTGTACAAAATGATGTCATATTACCGTGGGAATCTAGTTCTTGTGTTTCAGTGCCACAGGATGAGACATGTAATAATTCCAAGGTTTGGAAGGGTGGTGATGAGTGGATTTTTAACAAAATGGCTGCAGGATCAGGGGTAATAGGAATGGTTTATGGTTCAATAGATGTCTTCATTAGTCTCCTAGGTAGGAAAGAAAAAAAAGCAGTAGTTTGCTTTTTCTTTTTATGAGAAGATTTTTCCCTAGGAGAAGGGCTATCAAAGGAGGTGGCTTCTTTAGTTACATCCCTTGTTTGTCTTTTTGATACAGAGGCAGTTGTAATTCACCTTTTTCTTTTACGAATAGGGGAAGATGGTGGTTTTTTGGCCTGAGAGTCATCACTGGGAATGTGGACGGTAGGATGAGATGACTCTGCTAAGTGAGATAGAATTGAGGACATGTTAACTAGATTAGTTGGTTCTGTAGATGGAATCGATGGAGGGTTAGGGATATTCTATGATTGCAGCTCATAGGAACTTTCAGGGATTTCTTGGGGGTTTTCAGTAGCTTCTTGGGGAATTTCAGCAGCTTGTTTAGGAGGTAAAGGTAAAATATTTAGAGGAGGGTTTTGTTGAGTAAAACCCCTCTGAATCAGTAGCTGACAAAGGCGATGATGGGTGAGGGAAATGAGTGGAAATTTTACCCGTCTACAATAATATGACATGTTTCTAATACATCCAAGCAAATAGTAAGGGATGTTTACTAGTCTACCATGTTGTAAGTGACTCATTAAAACAAAGTCATGCTGATAGACTACCTGATAGCGACCTTCACAAGTTCGATAATGTTTGACAAATTCGGCCACCTTCGGCCAAGGAGGAGGCAATGAGTGAAGTCCCACACCATGGCCTTTGATCTCGACATGTTCCCCTGGGAGAAGAAAGTCCTGTTGTGCATTTAGAATGATGTGCTTCCGACTAAACCACCAAGCACCAGTGACTGGAAAACCTAAGACTTGTGCTATATCACCCTCTGAAACTGGAATTCGGATCCCTGGACAGTAGAATGGTCCTCCTAAATATTTTGTGCAAATTCCAGGACCTCCTATGGGTCTAACTCTTGAAGTCTCTCAAAATATCCCACCCAACCTACCTGTTGGAAAATCTGATACACATCTGGAAATAATTCAAGCAGAGCTATTGAGCTAGGCTCATGTCTAATAGCTGGTCCTCCCATAGTTACTAGCTTGGGTAAAATGCAGAGGCAAAGAGCAGAATTACCGGACTTTGAACAAAGTAAACGTTGTGACTGAGAACATGGAGTATCAATGAAGGGGCGAAGTAATGGGTATGAAGAATGACGGTAATTGGCATGATGTCAAATGATGGCATATAATTTCAAAATTCCCCCTCAACTATGATGAAATGATGTTTTTGAGTGTGCAGAGATTGTAGTCATGATGAACAAAATCTTCTCTTTAAACTATCATTTAATTGTATTACATAAAATTCACGTACCTTATATTTACCTTTGCTTTGTAATTTGAAAAATATAGTGCTTGTTTATAATAGCTCAATAATCATGGAAGAAATTTGAACTCCTTGAAACATAAGGGAGATCATCTTAGAGTCTTCTTGATCATGAGAAAGAGGCAGTGAATGGACAATATTCACACAAGGAGTAAGAGAAGCGAAAATGAAGGACTAAAAGAGTTGCATAGTCATGTTTTTTGAGAAAGAAATGGTGTTTCAGCAACGGAAAAATGAATGACATACTGCTAAAAGTGGCGTTTCAGCAATGGAAAAATAGGGAGAATGTTGCTAAGAAGTAACAATTTAGCAGTGGGAAAATGGGGGAAATATTTGCTGAGAAATGGTATTTCAGCAATGGGAAAAATGGGAAAAATAGGAAAAATCATATGAAAAGGGAAAGAGGAATGAAGGGAATGAATGATGAAATGTTACTGGGAGATGGGGAAATGAATTTGAGTGAGGGAAGAAAAGCTTCTCAAAATGAAGTTTGGATCTTCTTTTGGTGAAATTGTCCTTCCTTGGTAATCCTTCCTTAATCAATAATCTGAAAAATAATCAATTGTAACATGCCAACCCTTGACAGGGATTATTAGTTTAAGAAATCTAATCTAATAATAAAAATACAGTGCAGAAAACAATTAAATGCAGTGAGGAGCAGAAGACTCCCCTAGAAAAAGATAATGTGCATCTGCCATGCAAGTGGCCTTAAAATCTTCTTTAGAAATAGGGCACTGGTACAAACGAAGCCGATGACCATTTACTAGTAGTGGTGTTTTAGAGTCATCAATTGTTAAGAGCCTTACTGTTCCATTGGGAAAAACAACATCTACTTCATAGGGTCCCAGCCATCTTGTACGTAACTTCCCTTGAAATTTTTCGAACCGAGAATCATACAATAAAGCCCAATTACCTTTTTGGAACTGCTTGTGCTTGATGATTTTATCATGCCACTTTTTTCTTTGTTGTTGGATCATAGTTATCTGATGAATGGCATCTAATATTTTTTCATCCAGATCAAGAAGCTGTTGCAACCTAGCTGTCTACACATCAGTCAAATCAAGGTTAATAGTTAAAGCAGTCCTTAAATTTTTAATTTCAAATTCCACAGGAAAAACAACACTTTTACCATAGACCAATTCATAGGGAGAAAATCTGATAGTATTTCTCTAGGTATTTCTATAAGCCCATAGTGCTTCAGGGAGCTTTTGATACCAATCCTTCTGGTTATCCTTCACTTTTTTGGTTAGAATGGCTTCTATTACTTTATTTGTACTTTCCACCTACCCATTGGCTTGGGGGTGGTATGGTGTAGTCATTCTATGATGAATATGATATTTCTGAAGGGTGGCTTTGAAACCATGAGAATTGAAAGGAGGTCCTCCATTTGTAACTAGCTCTCTAGGGATTCCAAATATAACAAATATTTCTTCAAATAGGAAAGCTAGGATAGCTTCTTCATTAGCTCTAAGAAGTGCTTTGGCCTCCACCCATTTAGTCATATAATCTGTACAGACTAATATATAAACTCTTTGGTTGGATGGAGGATTAATGGGTCCTATAAAATCTAAGGCCCATCTTTCAAATGGTTCAAGTATTACCTGGGGGTTCAATGGCATTTCATCTCTATGATTAGGTTGACCCATTCTCTGACAGCTATCACAAGCCCGAACATATTTATTTGCATCCTTAAACAGTGAGGGCCAATAATAACCCATCCTAAGAATTTTATGTGCCATTATTTTATCAGCAAAATGCCTTCCAGAAGGGCCATCATGACAAGCTTTTAGTATATCATACACCTCATCCTATCTAATGCATCTCTAGATTTCATGATCAAGTCTTGTGTAGAAAAGACACCCACTTATCTAGCTATATCAAGCACTTTGTTGAATGATTTTTCTCTTCTCTCTATGTGACAAGTGTGATGGTAACTTTCCTGCAACGAAATAATTGGAAATGTCTGCATACCAAGGTGAGTGAGAAGATACTGCAAATAAATATTCATCAGGAAAGGAATCATCTACTGGAATATTATTATCAGTTTTTAACCGTGAAAGGAAATCGGCAACAACATTTTCTTTACCTGGTCGATCTACAATTGTAATATCAAACTCTTGTAGTAACAATAACCATCTGGTAACTCGAGCATTTGTGACAGACATGTTCATTAAATAGTTAATATATGAGTGATTAGTACAGACAAAAGTAGAGTAACCAGTAATGTAATGTCGAAATTTATTAATGGCATAAATTACTGCTAAAATTTCCTTTTCGGTAACTGTATAATTAAGCTCAGTAGGGGGTCATATTCTTACTAATAAAGTAGATAGCATAAGGAATATGGTTCTCCTCTTGTCCCAAGACAGCTCCAATTGCAGTATCTGAAGCATCAGAAGATATATGAAAGGGAAGTACCCAATCAGGTCCTCTCAAAATAGGAGCTATACATAACTGATGCTTGAGTTCTACAAAGGCCTCCTGGAAAAGATTAGTCCACTTAAATTCAGCATTTTTCATGAGTAGCACAAATAAAGAAGAAGCTATTTTGGAATTTTTTTTAATAAATCTCCTGTAATATCCAGCATGTCCTAGAAAACTTCTCACATCATTTTGAGTTTTAGTAACAGGAATTTTCTGAATGACTTGTATTTTGGATGGATCTACCTGAATTCCTTGAGATGAGATAAAATTTCCAAGCACTACTCCTTCACTCATCATCATATGACATTTTTCAGTTCTTAAGGAGAGGTGAGCTTGTATACAACATTTGAGTACCTTCTCAAGATTCTGTAATGCATCTTCGAAAGACACACCATAAGGGGTAAACTCATCCATAAATATTTCCATGGATTCATTCAACATATCAGAAAATATTCCTATAATAGCCCTTTGAAAAGTTGTTGGTGCGTTACATATTCCAAATGTAAGAACTCTATAGGAAAAAGTTCCCCAAGGGCTAGTAAAAGTGGTCTTATCTTGGTCTTGGGGTGCAATTCTGATTTGATTATACCCACTAAATCCAGCTGAAAAGGAGAAGAATTTCTTCCCTCACAAACTATCCAACACCTGATCAATGAACAGTAAAGGAAAGTGATCCTTTTAAGTGGCTTTATTTAAGGCTCTATAATCTACACACACTCTAAATTTCCCGCTTTTCTTAGGAACTATTAACAATGGGGAAACCCATTCATTTTCAGATATAGGGTATATAAATCCTACATTAAGCAATTTCTGAAGTTCCTCTTTAAAAATTTCTCTTAAATTAGGGTTCATTCGTCTTTGGGTTTGATAGACTGGTCGACAACCTTCCTTAATATAAATCCGGTGAGTACATATTTCAGGAGAGATTCCCTTCATATCTGTATAGTCCCATACGAATGCCTCCTTATTTTCAAGAAATAACTTCATTAACTGCTTTGTTTTAGCAACTGTCAGATTAGGATTTATGTTCAGTGTTTTGCCAGGTTCGATTTCTACTATTATGCTTTTAGAAGAGATGGTGGTTGATGTTTGAGGTAGATCTTTGGATTTAAGATGTTCCTGGGTATCTGTTTCCAAAAGTGCAGCCAGTTGATTATGTGTTTCAGCAGTCATGAAGGAGGGTTCACAAATGAAATTATTAATTACTTCATCCTCAGTCATATCTTTAAGGTTTAAATCTTGTCCGATAGTCAAAATAGGTTGAATAGCATTATCATCATAATCCAGCCACACAGAATTCTCATTGTTAATCATGGGTGTAGCATGAGGGTAGAGAGTAATTTGTTTAGTTTCATATCCATTGGAAATTGTCATTGAACTAGATCTACAGCTAATAAAGGCATCGACTGTGGCTAGACAAGGCCTTCCCAGAATTAGAGGATGTCCCCCCAACTTTGTTTTAGTTTGTAACACCACAAAGTCAACTAGGTAATTATAGGACTCAACTGAGATGACTAAGTCTTCAAAAACTCCTTCTGGTTTGATTGTAGAATGGTCAACTAACTCTAGAATGGTTGGTGTATCTCTGATTGTGTTCTTTTGCTATATAAATTGTGAATTTTCAAGAGTCATAATGTTTATAGCAACACCTAAATCTACCAGAACTTGAGGGATTATTGTTTTACCAATTTGGACTGTCACAGTAGGATGGTCGGGATCACCATATTTAACTGGAGGAGTTTTACCGAACATTAATGCAGATAGATCACCTATAACATGAACTGTAAGGGGGTCTTTAGCTTTCCTACCAGGTTTCTTAACACAAATATCTCTCATGGTTCTGGCATAAATTAGTACATCTCTTAGTGCCTGTAAAAGTGGAATTTTAACATACAGATTCTGCAATTCACCTAAAATATTAAAAGCAGGTGGCTCAGGCATTCTAGTTAAAACTAAATGCTCAGGGAATGGTGGTTCTGCTATTTCGGCACCCTTATTAGAGGGTGGTTGTACCTCTTTGTGTGAATCATGCTTCTCAGTATCTTCTTTATCAGAATCGGAAAAGGTAACATCATCAATGATGGGTTCAACTATTTTCCCAGATCTTAAATGAATGTCATTACATTGTGCAGGGAAAACAAGAAATGTAGGCTGGTTCTGAATATCAATAACTTGCACAGCTTTATTATTGGGGTTAGGATTTGGTTGTATAGGTAGCTGGGGTCTCATTTGATTATTCGGTGGAGCACCTAATGGTAGAGGAAGTGGTTGTTGAAATTGAGGAAATTGATTTGGAAATGGGAGTTGTTGGCCCCTCCAATTTGAATTCCATTGACTAAAATAAGATGGTTGTTGTGGAGGCCAAGGAGTCCACATTGCAGGATCTACAAAGGGAGGGTTTGTTTGTTGCATGGGTGGGTAATTCATTTGATCAAAGGGTCGTTATTGCATTTCGTTGAAGGGAGGGTAATTTTTTAACTAAAAGAAGGATAATTGTTCCAACGATTAGAAGATGTAAATGGAATATTAGAGTTCATACCTTGTCCTCGTGGTTGCCATTGTCTTCTCTGTTTCAGCAGATAGACTACTTCAACTTCTTCTTTATTTGGTTGCAATGCTGCCTTTATTCCTGGTAAAGAATGGCATTGTTGTGTTTCATGATCTTATTCACAAAGGGTGCAAATTGGTATCTTGTCCAAAGGGCATTCCCTTAGTGGGTGTTTATCTCTGCATTTGGGGCAAAAGACAGCCAAAGATGCTTCTGCTTCGGCCTGTTTCTTTTTAACCTGCAAGGTGTCAATCTGTGAAGCAAAAGAACTTAACATTTCAATTTTAAATTCTTCGATTAAATTACCTATTTCGGCTCTTTTTTCTCCTCCACTAGCTGATTTATGAACTCTTGAATATGTGGCATCTCTGCTATTTGACCTGTTCCTTGCAACTCCTCTTGAACATCTTTTACAAAGGTCAACAATTTCACCATATGATTCTTTATATATATCCCCTTTACCAAGCATATTTAGCATGTCTAAACAATCATCCCTCACCCCTTTTAGTAATATTGTTTTAAGAATATCCTTACTTACATCGGGATGATTGGATCTTTGCAGATTTTACTGTAGTCTTTCCACAAAGTCCTCCAAATTCTTGTCCTCCTTTTGTACCATCTTGAATATTCCTCCCTCTTTTCTCTTGTTCGGCAGTAGTCTTGATATTTAAGCAGAAATTTATGTTTCATCTATTCCCATGTTGTGATTACATGGCCTCCGAGACTCATGAACCACCTTAGTTCATTTCCTTTTAGTGTTGTTGGGAACAACTTCAAATTCTGGGCATTAGTAACATAATCATAAGTTTTGCATAATATATGAAATTCAAAAAGAAATTAGTCAGGATCATCGGAAGATAAACCATGGAAGTTAGGTAAGGTTGAAGTGGGATATTCCTCGTGGGAGTTGCTCCTCTAGGGAGATCACTAATAGGAAATCCCAAGGTAGAGAGAGAATTCTCATCTTTTCCTTCTCCTTTAGGATCTACTTGTCCTCCGCCAAAGAATCCTTCATTTTTTCCTTCCATTGTTTGATCTCCTACTGCACTTGATCGATCCTCAAAGTTTTCTACTAGCTCCTCAATGTTTTCCACTGATTTTTCAATGTTTCCTGCTGATTCCTCAACGTTCTCTACTGGTTCTTCAATACTTTCTACTGGTTCTTCAACACTTGCTGCTGGTTCCTCAACGTTCTTAGGGCTCACAACTTCTTTTGTTTCATAATTCGATTGAGGGGAGCGTTCAGGCTTTGGCCTTCGAGAGCTTAATCTCTGAGAAGAATCATCTTTTGATACAATATCGTCAATAAAATTATTTCTTCCTCCCCTTCCTTTGCCCTTGCCACCTGTAGGGTTAGTTTTCTTATGGGTTCCATGTCCTCTCAAACAATCTGAACACCTGGAAGAAAAATATCAATGATTTTGAAATCTATAATTACCTTCCCCAGCAATGGCACTGAAATGTTGATCACTTTAATTGTTTATCAATTTAAAGGAAATCACACAATGTATATGCTCAATCTCAAAATCGAAGAAATGTTGTAGTAAAAATCACACTAATCACACCTTGCTTTGAAAAAACTAAGGTCTACTTGAGTTACTGTAAAGAAAACCCTTCTATTGCAGACTTTCATTAAAATAATCTTGGATTACATTAAAAAGAAAATGAAAGGGAATCACTCTGCATAAAGGAAGATCAATTATACTATAACAAAGAACAGCACCCTATTCCCCAAGTATGAATCTTCAGCACTTACTTTCTGATCACACACTCATTCCATAAATAAGATTGCTAATTAAAATAACTCACAACTTCTCAAGAATGAATTGTATGAAATCAATGCAGCAAGTAATGAAAACAAAGCTTTAGAAATCAACAACAGAATTCTAGTATTGCATAAATAACTTCAGTAAACAGGTTTTAATCAAGGCATGAATAAAATGAGCAATTAACAAACTACAGGAGAAAATGGGTGAATCTTGTGAAGAAGGAGGGTCGCTTCCTTCTCACAAGATTCCCCAAAAGAACGAATCAAATTGAAGTTCTCAAAACAAACTTTTATTCATCTGTCGAAAGCCACATATTACAAAAGAATCACGTTCCTTCTCTGTTCAGAAAATGAGCCTCCCCTAGTCTCTAACTATCTTCTAATGCTGATGTCTCCTCTTTTTAAAGAGGAGACATCTACTACAGTTGATTTTTATTATAGAAATCATATTTTTAACCCAATATGATCTTCTGTTCTAAAATAGGGCCTTTCTGTTCTTCCATAGTAAAATGTTGTTACGATGGTTACAATAGTACTAGCTTCAGGGTGGTCCATGTAACAACTTCCTTTACTTGTCTTTTCTTGTTTCTGTCATACTTGAAATGCTGCTTCAAAATCGCAAATCATGGGTTGTTTCAGCAACAGGATTTGCGTACCATGTTGACTGTTTCAGCAATGCAATCTTCAGACAGTCATAATATATTATCTTCGGTCTTCAAACTGTCTCAGCAACTGTATATCTTCGATTAATGATTAAATATAAAAGTAATGTAGAATTATATGAAAAACAAATTAAACATATATTAAAGAGAAGAATATCATATACCTTTGGAAAAATGGATGAAACTGATAGTGTAAGCTTTAAATATGGACTGAAAAAGAGTAGAATGATAGAAAAATGTATGGTAAAAATGGCACAATATGAGGTCCTAACAGGTAGCATGTAGACAAGATGGATGATGCTTTTGATTATATGGAAATAGAAGAAGAGACCATTAAGATGAGAATTTTTGCTCAAAGTTTAGGAGGAGAAGCCAAGAAATGGTTTAAAGGCCTAGCTCCTCACAACATTAATGATCTTCATTCTTTATATCAAACATTCACAAACAAATGGGAATTTAAAAAGAACCCTCTCCAAATACTTTCAGATTATAATAACCTCAAGAGAAATACTGGGGAAAGTGTCCAAGATTATTGCACAAGATTCAATTGTGTGTACAATGCACTTCCCCCAGACATGATACCTCCATTAGGCTTAGCCTTGGCTAAATTCCTAGAGATATTTGATCCTGAAATGGCCTACCACCTGACAGAAAGAGACCCCTTTACTTGAGAAGATATGCAAAGGGGAGCCATAAGTGTAGAGGCAAATCTGATTGAGAAAAGAGCTAGGCTGAAAACAGAAAAAAGAGTTACATACAGGGATGATACAATAGCATAAAACTCATCATCAGATACCAAAATTGATAACTTAGTAAGGGTGATAGAAAGGATGCTAGAAAAGATAAATTTGAATGATAGAGTGCCTCCTAGAGAAAACCAAAACAACCCCAAAAACATAAATAAAAACCCAAATTTCAGAAGAGACCCTAATCAAGATAGGCAAAGGGATAATTACCAATAAATTAGGCCTCCCTTTCAACAAAACTATGTTGATCAAGAAGAAGAAAGGGAAGTTGAAAGGTTGGAATAAAATTATGTAAACTTAATAGGATCTGACAGTGAGACAGATGTTTTTCTCACTGAAGAAGAACAAGGATTATTCTCCTCAAAACAAACTGAAAAAAACCATGAGGATTTTGAAGATTACAGATTGGGGTTTGAAAATAAAATCATGGAGGTACGAAAACAATATGATCTTAGAAGCAAAGGGAGCCCAAATATTTCTAATGGCAAAAACACTAGTACTGTTGTTAGGAAAAATTCAGAAAATCAGCCTAAGAAGACAGCCAGTAACACCAACACTGTGGCCAAGAAAACTGGTCTAAATAAAGGCAAAAACATCCAACAAACTGTTGAACAAAGCTTCCCTAGTACTTCTGCTAGTGGCCCTAACAAACCTTTCCCAAATAATAGTCCAAATAAAGTTCAGCAAATCAAAATTGCTGAAAGAGTTGTAAATGACAAAACAGACGTAAATATGTCAAGAACAATAGTTCCTTTCAGCCTTGAAGGAGAAATTTCCAAGATAAAAATCACTATACCCTTAGCTGAACTAGTGACTCAGGATGTCTATAAAAATCAAGTTTTGAAAGCTTTGAATATAGGCCGTGACACTGATACTTTAAACTTGATAGATGATAAACCAAAATTATTGTTTGGTCCTGAAGTCGAAGGAAAATACCAAGAAGGGGTTGTCCCTCCCTTCTATGTTAGATTGAATATACATAACAAAATCTTACACAATGCCATGCTAGAATTAGGTGCTTCACATAATCTCATGCCAAAAGTAGTAATGGAAAGCCTAGGCTTAGAAATTACCAAACCATATAAGGACCTGTATTCCTTTGATTCAAGCAGAGTCAAATGCTTGGGATTAATCAAAGGTTTTTGTGTGAACCTATCACAAATTCTTGCTAAAAGTCTAGTGATGGACATAGTAGTTGCTAACATTCCCCCAAAGTATGGCATCCTTCTATTTAGATCATGGGGACCCAAAATTTAGGGGAGCCTTCAAATGGACATGTCCTATGCCACCATCCCAGTATTCAATCAAACCAGAAGACTATATAGGGAGTCTCATATCAAATACATGGTGGATAACATAGATAGGCCAAACAATACTCCTGTTTATTCTATTCATTCAGATTTAGATTCCTTTATCTTGTATAATAAATATGAAATCAGCTAACAAGAAAAGGAAAACGAGAAAGAATTCAGTCCACCAGAACAGTCAAATATTCCCTCAACTCAAGTACAGAACAATTCAAATTTTAGCAGCCTTGAATAGAAAAAATAAAATGAAAATGAGATTGAAATACCTTAGAAAATAAACTTTGATGGCTCTTATAGAAAATTAAGTTTAGGGGTTGGTGTATGGATACAGAACAAAAACAAAGGATTTTCCTATAAACTGAATTTTCCATGCATAAATAACATCGCTGAATATGAAGCCCTCCTTATTAGCCTACACTTACTCAAAGATTTAAGGGCTAAGAAAATATCAGTCCAAGGAGATTTCGAGCTAATCATTAGAAATATTAAAGGGAAGTATTCAGCCAAGAACCCAGAACTCAGAGAATATAGAAATGCTGCCCTTGATCTCCTAAAAACCTTTGAAAAATATGAACTCATTTTCATCCCAAGAGATCAAAATCATCTAGAAAATGAACTTGCCTTTACTTCTAGTAATTTCCAAATACCACAGATAAATGAACAATTCAAAATAAAGGTAAAAAAACAGGCCTGCAATACCTAACAATGAACATTATTGTCAAGTGTTTGAAGGAGACAAACACATAGATGATTTTCTGCAGCTAAAAAATGACTTTGCCATATCAACATCTACTTCAAGCCATGAAGAAAATTGTTTAAATGAAGAGAAAATCCCTGAAACAGAGTTGTCCTTTTCTGCTGATATAAACCATTTTGAACATCCTTTTAGAGTAGAAATAATTGATAATACAGAACAAAAAGACCAGGAATTTTTACAATGTAAAAATGATACAATTCGAAGAGGTCTTGCACCATTAGAACAACTTTTTTATTTTAATGATGTAGCCAAAGAAATAAGAATGGATTCTATAGAAACAAATATATAGGAATGTAACATAGGTAGCCTAGAAGAACCCAAAATGATCAAGCTATCCAGCACTCTCCCAGCTCATATCAAACAACAATACATAGAACGTTTGAAAGAATTTAGAGATGTGTTTGCATGGAGATACAAGGATCTGAAATCAGATGATACCAACATCATTCAACACAAAATTCCTCTTAAGGAAAATCAGAAACCTTTCAAAAGAAAACTCAAAAGGATAAACGCTATTTTATTTCCTTTAGTCGAGAAATAAATCAAGAAAATGTATGATGCTGGGATCATAGTTCCCCTCAGGTATTCAGATTGGGTTTCCAACTTAGTATCTGCTAGGAAAAAGACTGGGGAAATTAGGCTATGCATTGATTTTAGAAACCTAAATAGAGCCTCCTTTAAAGACAACTATCCCTTGCAAAAAATGGATCACATACTTCAAAGGGTGGTTGGGTCTAAAATAATTTCATTGTTGGATGAGTTCTCAGGTTACAATTAGGTGTTAGTACTCCCAAGTGATCAACATAAAATAGCTTTTACTACAACTTGGGGTACATTCATGTATGTCAAAATGCCATTTGGTTTGATGAATATAGGGGCCACCTTCCAAAGGGCCATGCATATAGCCTTCTCAGAAGACATAGGCTATTTTATAATCATTTACCTTGATGACATTACTTTTTTATCTAAAACCGATGAAGAAAACTTGATTCATTTAAGAAAAGTTTTTGAGAAATGTAGAAAATATGGCTTATCTTTGAATCCCAAAAAGACACTCTTTGGTCTCCAAGAAGGAAAAAATCTTGACCACATAATTTCTGAAGAGGGAATCAAAGTAGACCCTAAAAGAATTGATGGCATATTGAAAATCAGTCATCCTAGAAACCTCAAAGAATTACAATATTTCATTGGGAAGATAAATTTTTTAAGAAGGTTCATTCCTAACCTTGCTGAGCTATTGAGAAATATCACAAACATGCTAAAGAAAGAGATAGGTTTTGAATGGAAAATACAGGCTAAACAATCATTTGAACTAGTAAAACAAGCTCTCACTCAAACATCGGTTCTTATCAGTCCTGATTTCACCAAAGATTTCTACATTTTTTTCTTTTGCATCTGAACATACAATAGTTGCAGTATTACTGCAAAAGAATATCATGGGGCAAGAACAACCAATATCCTTTTTTAGTAGGGCCTTAAGAGATTCTCCACTCAAATATAACATCATGGAGAAACAAGCTCTAGCCTTGGTAAAAGCATTGAAATACTTTAGAGTTTATATTTTGCATTCTCATATCATTGTTTTTGTCCCACACACAGTTGTCAAGGATATTTTAAGTCAAGACCCTGATGGTAAAAGGGGAAAATAGATTGCCATTATTCTAGAATATGACTCAGAAATCAGGCCAACCAAACTAATCAAAGGGTAGGGATTAGTAAAACTCATGGCTGAGTCAAACTTCCAAGCACTAGATATGAATATTGTTGATATTTTAAAAGAAACAAAAGAATTCACAGCTCCATTTATTGAAGAAATTTTTTTGAATTCACCTTGGTATGTTGATATCATATATGTGCTACTTTATTTGAATACCCCTCCTTCTTTGTCTAAAACTAAAGCTATATTTTTGAAACATAAGGCTTTAAATTATTGGATATTAGATGGGGTTTTATATTGGAGGAATATTGTTGGAATATTGCTTAAATGTATGCTTGAGGTTGATGCAGGAAAAATCATGCATGAGCTGCATGAGGGAGAATGTGGAGGACATCTTTACTGGAAGACTACAGTAAATAAAATCCTCATATTTGGTTACTATTGGCCCACCCTTTTCCCAGATACTCAGAAACTTGTGATGTCTTGCCATAAGTGTCAATTTTTTTATGGCAAGAGGAAAATCCTACCTTTACCTTTACATCCCATCAGTGTTGAGGCTCCCTTTCAACAATGGGGCTTTGACTTCACTAGGGAAATTCACCCATCTTCTTCAACCGAGCATAAGTGGATCCTCACTGTCACTGATTATTTTACCAAGTGGATAGAAGCCATACCTTCTAGGAATGCTACTGACTCTATCATTATCAAGTTCCCTGAGACCAACATACTATCCAGATTTGGTTGTCCTAGAAAATTTATCATAGACAATGTTGTTGCCTTCAAGTCTAAAAGAATGTTTGAATTCTGCTATAAATACCATATCACCTTGGGTCATTCCACTTACTACTATCCTCAAGGAAATGGATTAGCTGAATCCTCCAACAAAGTCCTTGTCAATATTATCAAAAAAATATTGGAGAAGAATCAGAAATCATGGCATAGTAAGCTTAGTCATGCTTTATGGGATGATAGATTAACCACCAAAAAGTCAATAAATATGTCCCCCTATCAGCTGGTTTATGGCATGGATGCAATTCTCCCAGCATCTCTAGGAGTTCCAGTCATGAAACTCCTTCAAGAAGTACAAACTGAAGAGAATGATATGCAGAGAAGGATAAATTAGACCATTCATTTACAACGGTCCAGAGAGGAAGTGTATAAGAGAACACAAATAGTCCAAGAAGGCATCAAGAAATTATTTGATAGAAGGACTAAAGAAAATTGTTTCCAAGTTGGAAATATAGTTCTAAAGTGGGATTCCAGAAGGTAAGAAAGGGGAAAACATGGTAAATTTGAGAATCTATGGAAAGGACCCTACATCATTCATTCTATAAAGGGTCACAATGCATTCTTTTTATAAGATATGAATGGAGAAGATCTATTTGGAGGTCCTGTCAATGGTAGGACGCTCAAGCACTACTTCTATCAAGAGTCCTAGCTTCAAAGTTTTTTATTCATTGTACATAACCCAATTGAAAATAAATCATGAAAAAAAAAATAATAAAACAATAAACAATAAAAAAAAAAAAGGAAAAGAGGGCATATTCAAAAGAGGTACAGCCCCATACACGAAAAAGAGAATTTTCTGAAAGTGAGAAAATTTAAGTGCCACTGCTAATTAAAAAATGATATATTTTTCAGTCATCTAGCATAATCATGGCTGAAAATACTTTAAATTTATGTTGATAAGTTAGTAGAAGCAATGATTGTCAAAAAAATTTCAGACTTGGATTATCAGTAGAATAGATTAGGATAGAAAGAAATGGTTCTAAAAAGCTCAAAACCTGAACCAAAGAAAGAAAGAAGGATGCTCATAATTTTCAGATCTTAAGCCTTCACAGCTTTGTTTTTAATCTTCTGCAAATAAATTCTATGTGCAGCTTGTACATAAATGCCATAGCCTCCATAGCAAATCAAACTATCTAATCCTGATTTGATTGTGTTTAAATTTCCTATCTTAGAAATAGAGAATAAAATCTGTCAAACAGCCTAATCTTGATAGATAGATAGTTAGGTAGAGAAATAAAGAGTAAAACAATTTAATCTGGACTCTTTGAAGAAATAAGGATAAGATTAGATAGTTTATTTCTATTTTAAAAATAAAATGTCAAAGAGTTTGCTAGTTCAAATGCACTCAAAGGAAGAAAAATTCTAGCACAAGTAAGATTGGGTAGGTAGAGATGCTATTTTAAAAGAGATTACATGCTACAGGTTGTTGAAAAATTAACAAATCCAAATGATATCAGCAAAAGAGAAAAAGGAATTCTACCTAATAGATAAGGCATTGGTCTGCTGAAACTCAAAGATTTATTTTCTGAGGTTCTGGAAACCCTGAAACGAAAGTTTCCCTCCCCAAATGGAGCCACTGTTAGTCATCAATAATTTGATCTTATCCAGAGATGACTAAGTTGAAAAAATACAATTTCTAGAAACAATATTTGTAGAAACATTGTGAGTTCTAGAAATCTCACGGCCTTCATTATCCTGAGTCTATCAGTTCACTAAAACCTTCATCTATGCCTTCTAAGAGATCACCTTTGTGACTCAGAAGAAAGCTTGTTTTAGATTATCCCCACCACTTTTACCTACATTTCATCCCCTCATCTTATCACTCCTATTCCTATTCTTCACCAGTATTTTTCCCTCTAAAAGCTCATATTCCCTTCATTGATCCTTAATTTCCTTTAAAAACCCTTTAAAACCATTAAAACCCCTTTATAATGGTTTAATCCTCCTTTTTATACTTATCGGAACACCAAAAAAGGCTAAAAACCCACTTTTTGGCCTGTTTTCTGACTTTTCATAAAAATAGGCCTTAAGCCCCTGTAGGCTTAAGCCCCCCAGCACTTTTATCATGTGATCCAACACCTGTAACCATGTGCTAAAGCCCCTAGCCCATTTTACCCTAGCTCCCAGTCCTCCTTATCCCCACGAGACCATTCCTCCGGCCATCCCTTAAGCCCATTCCCTGTCTTTTCTTCGCCCCGCTCCACTGCTTTTCCCCAAGCCATCTTGACCGTTGAAACATCCAATCTAACTGTCATTAACACTCTTCCCTTCATCCTATTTTATAACAAACCTGCACTACTCGACAAAATTTCCCACGTCATTACCCCTACCCCACCTTCCACTCAGAATCCCACACTCCAATCTTCGCCCACCACCTATCCACCGGGTCCCATCAAGTGAACTTGCACCCCACCATCGGATTCCTCTCGTGTCGTCAATATCACTCCATGAGATTTGACGACGGAGATCGTATATCATGTGAATTCCCTTGCCAAGGTTTAACGGCCCATTTCTATGCAAAATGGTGTTTTTTCCCACAACACGCATCGTTCTCTCGACCGTATCACTTCTGAAAGGGCATAAACCAATTACCACCCTTTTCTTGTGCGAAAACCACCTGTAGTTTCACAAAGCTGCCTCCCTCCTCTGCGTGCCCAATTTCAAATTTCCTCCGCCTCTCCGCCTGGTTCCGCCTTCATAGCCCTCCCTTGCTTCTCCCTCCCTCTGCAGTGCTCCTCTGACACCTCCTGAACTCTGAAACATAGTAAAACAGAAAAACGCAGGATTTAATTAACGATTCATTTTTTTTGTGCAAGTTTGATGGCACCCCGAGCCCAAGGGGCCATCCCATAGTCAAGATAGTGATTGAGGCCTCAGGATGACGATATGAGTGCTTGAAACCAAAAGGGATAGGGTATTTAATTCCAAAGGGTTTAATTGATGATTCATGGTCATCAATTCGATCACAGGAACCCTCCAGTGCACCAAAAGGAAACCCCTGCACACAGCAAAATAGAAACATAAGATCAGTAAAGAAGACGATGAAGACAGAAGACTAAAGGGCTTAATCACAGATTAAGTTTGTTAAAAAAAATATTATCCCCTTTAAGATCAATGATTAAAGGCTAAAGGTCGAAAGATAAAGGATCCAGGATAAAAGAAGTTGTTTAAAGAAAAAAAGAGGAAGGACAATAAAAGCAGATCAGGCCTTAAAATACAGTTTAGTGATGAAATGAATAAAAATTAGGCTAAAAAGCCTTGAATACATCAACAAAGAGCAGTTATTCCCTTAGAATATCTAACTGACACATTTGACCTACTTTCTATCCATAAAGCCAATCAGCAGTTATTACCCAGCTGGAAATACATTTAAACTGTCAACATAGTTATTGTAATGATAGGATAAAGCCTTAAAAGTAAATCTTTCACCTATTTTTTCCTTATAATGTTAAGACAGAGTTATTAACAGAGAATCAATTGCACACATGTTCCTACCTTATGCCTTGCATGGTTTTCAAGGTGAGGAATGCATTTACTCTGTAATTAATAACACTTGGACCCTATATTGGTTCCACTTCCTCATTTGCAGCATAAATACTGCATTCGAACTCATTGTATTGTGGGCATTTGATGACTCTTTGAAGTAATACATAGTTCTACTGATGTTGAAAGAAATTTGATGTTCTAGAACTTGTGGATGTTTTGACCTATTTTTTGATGGAGAAAGCTCTGTCATTGGATCCTTGAACTTGGCTGTTGGTGAAGTATTCTGAATCTATTAATTTTTTTTCTTGTTTTCCATTCTATTTCATCATTTCTTACTACAATAGAGTACAAATTTTAGGCTAAGAAATGTCTCTTAGAAGCACCTAAGACCTGTTTACTCTCCACGATTTTATGTTTTCCTCTGCTGAGGTATTCTAGAGAACTCTTAATTTCTCTCTTGAACACTTGTGCTTGTTTATTCTAGAAATAGTTCAAATAGTTGGTCTCAAGAATGATTTATGGTTTTCCATACTTACTTGCTGCCACTTGAAAACTGTTTCTGAAGTCTCCCTTTAAAGTACCATTGTTTACAGTCTGCCAAAGAGGTATGTTTTGATCATACCCTTTGTTCTTGCTCAAACAATTGTTTTTAAGGTCTTTTTAGCTCTAATCAAAGATGTCTAGGAGTTCCCTCTTCTATGAATGTAGTTATTTGTGAATATTTTATGTTTTCTAAATTCCTTGAAGGTGAATATTTGGATGAAATAGAGCGTTCCTCGGCTCCTATATTTCATTTGAAAAAATTTGTATTGAAATTATTATTTGCTGAAGTGTGGTTTCTAGAATTTATGGTTAGCCCTGTCTATGGAACGCCTCTTCATGTTCAAATAATGTTTTAAAGTCCCTTTGTTGAGAAGTACATATAATTAAGGATTCTTAATTTCCCTTAGTTCTACTTTTCATTCTAAACCTTTAATGTCCATTTCATTTCACTCGAAAGACTTTGTAGATCCACTGGAGAAGTTAGATTTGCCCTTTGATATCAATGATCCCTTCAAAAAAAATTTACAGCTTACACTTTACTCCATTGCCCAATGACTTAGAGATTTCCCTTTTCTATCTATGCTGCCTAGATCATCATGTCCCACCAAACAATAAAACAAACTCATGCTTAATAACTAGCCTAAAATCAACCTTTTACAATCAAACAAGTCATATCTTTGCAAAAAATTGAGAGATCCCTCTCTGAGACTAGGAAGGCTAGGTCCTAGAGCTCTAAAGACTGGTTTTGATGTTGCCTTGTCATTTGGTATGCCAATCTGCCAAATCACTGGACTACAACAGTTATTTCTAAAATAGTAGGATATAAAATGTTGGTGATAGAGAGAGATTATAAACTGGTGATACAAACTATTAAGAAACTGAAAAAAGGAACCATATGGGAAAATCTTAGCCGAAGTTGGCATATTGGTCGACTAGTGTAGGATGTAGGAGATCTTATTCAAAATTTAGACTATATCATCTCATCACATGTGCAGATACAAGGAAACAAAGAAAATGAGTTCATAACTAATTGGGGTTGTTCAAAATTTGGCCACCCTTTGGAGATCGCATGGCCACCCGAATTCTTGGGGGTGGATTTGACTTCTATAGGTTATATTATGGATCAAAATATTAGACAAAGGCATCAGTATAACCCAGATATGAACGTGCCTCCCTGATCGAGGTGTGAGTTGGAAGTTTTGGGATCTACAAACATCATATTAGAATGAATAAGGTTTATGGGTGGCGATCTATGACCCTCGACATGCATAAGGCACATGGAGCAAAGGCCTTACACATGTAGTCATTCAATGAGATTAAGGAGGGTAGCAGGGAGATTTTATCATCGGGGTTATCTGGCTTTTTTGTTATTTTGGTAAGAAATTCTTCTCCCTGCAAAGTAAATTTGGTTCCAGTATGGTTTGCAGCAACTTGTGGCTCTGAGTTGACACTCCTCGTGGTCTTCCACCCGGTGATTGTCAAATTTCATTACTCTTTGGTTGCTCTCTTCGGGTATGTTAATAGTTTTAGTTTTTGTTGCCTCATAGCCATGGCTATCCACATAATTCTTCTTGTTTGTTGGAAGAATAGCCATGTTCTAGAATTGGAAATTCGAAGGAAGTCTCACCAAGGTTTTTGAATGGAGATTGATGATTTATATGAGGGATTATCTGTATTTTGTACTCATGTATCTCTTTACTATGGTATTTTTCTTTCACGCTTGGAGGGGAAGCTTAGCCATTCTCTATTTTCTCTTTGTCTGATTCTCTAGAAAGATGACACTCGTATTTCTTTGGTTGTATGCTGTCATTGTTCTGGGTTTACATGGTTCAGGATTAATTTTTTTCCATTTCAAATATTAATCCAAAGCCACTCATGACATGGTCAGCGGTATTGTTTTAGGCTCTGGGATTTCCTCCAATCATGTTTTGCTACTTGTTGTAAGGTTAAGTTACTATTTTTTGCCATCATTCCTTAATAACTTGACAAGTTCCCTTAAGCGGTGTGGTTCTTAGAAGGGAAAAATTCACATTTTTTGGTCAACTCCAAGTTTGTTAGTATTTTCTATAACAAATATTGTTAGATTTTTAATTTTTTTCTATTTCATGGCTCGTGGTACCTCCGTGAAGAACCAGCAATCTCAGGGTTACTGCGGTCATGGCAAGCAATAGGTGTAGAATCGTGAGGGTAGCCAAGCCAATTCTCAATAAGGAAGAGGCATAGGTCCAAAAATAAACCTCCCACGTTATAATAGATACCTACAATGTTTACCACACGGGAAACTCATCTCTAGTGTGTCGGGTCATAGCGGGGTGGGAAGCAGAATTAAATCAGTAAATTGTTGAAAAAGAAATTGACTTGGGATACTCACAAGCCTTGATGTTTGATCTTGATCACACTCGTGGTTGGTCCTATTAGTACAAGAAAAATATTCATTTGTATTTTTTGATTAAAAATCATCTTTCCAAAGCATTGGTGCTCATCCCTTCGGGCTCTCCCTCAACTTCTTAAGGACTCCTATATTTTAGCAAGGATCCCCAACAGATTCAATTTCAGCTTCAAAAGTGATGAGCTCCATCATTAGACATATTTGGAGGGGTTAATGGTCACCTTTTTGCCTTCTTAGATCTATTTTTCTTTCAATTTTATTATTATTTTGTTTTATGATGTTAGTTTAATTGGTGATTAAGGCTAACGTACTCTGAGTACCTAATATGTGGTGGAGTGCAGAAAATCATGATTTATTAAGAATTTTTATAAATATTTTATCATAAAGACTTGGAGGAGATAGCAAGGAGAAATTATGGGAGGACATTCCACCCTAGATTCTCTCCAGCAATTCGAACTCCAAAGGTAGCAAAATGATCCCAAGGGTTCTCTCCAGCAATGTGAATTCCAAAGGCAGCCGAGAAACTCAAAGAGGAGTGTACTCAATATTTGTTTACTCGGAGTTAAGAGGAATCGATCACCATTTTCTAGGGAGATGTTGGTAGCTACCCAGTCAAATAAATAGAGTAGAGCTAGAGCTAGGAAGAGTTATCCAATACTAGTCGATTCCAATTGGAACTATGTTGCAAGTTATAGAGCTTTTTATTATTTCGGTGATAAAACTTTCAGAGATGTATGAGGTTATTCTTTTATGAAATGAGGAGACTGATTTCATTTTACTGATTTAAGTTGCAGAGAGGTAGACTCGTGGGTTAGGGCCGAATCCATGTGCCTCAACCTCTCTATTGTATTGATTCTTTGCTTTCTGTCATTTCATTACCTCCACTTCTGATAATTTCATTTATGCTTCAAGTTGTTGCTTAGTATTTGCTTTCAGTTTGTTGTTATAGTTTTCCATTTGCTTGGGAGTAGAAGAATAGAGGAAAAACTCTAGAATTTATGGTCAAGCCTCCCCCTCTCATCTCTGTCAATAGATTTTGAGCATGGTAGACCTTCCCATAGGCCAAAAATTGCTTTCTATTTGAGTTTAGGGAAGAAACTGCATTACTAGGTTTCAGTCTCTCTTTCACTGTTGTTATCAAAAAAAATTGTCAACCTTTTTTGCATGAATCCATAGGTGTGTTACACTTCTGAGCACTACTGGTGTGCCTCATCCCCTCCTATTTTCCGCTTATTTTTACTATTGCACCCTACCTTTTTCCCTAACCTCTCTCCTTTGCCAATTTCCTGCCTTATTCCTTTGTTCTATCGATCATTGCCGCCAAAATTGTTTTAACAGAAAAATGATTGAAAACCATCAAAAACCCCACCTCCGCCTTCATCCTTGAAATTACTTACCGAAATTTTCATTTCACACTCTACACAGTTTAAGTTTCTCCCGTTAACACTTACCGCTTTCCAACTGCTGATGTGATATCCGTTACATTGCACATTTTCCTTGTTTCCTGAACAGTTACCACTCCTTTATTTTCTGATTGCAATATTGTACCGCAACTCCGCTGCTTCACATATCTCTCATCACACCTTTTATCTCTTTAATGCTACTGCTCCATATCTGCGATATCGCAATTGCGATATCGACCCCACCTCCACGTGACCTATCTGTATCGCAAATCACATTTTTGTTTTTTTTTAATTAACACTTGCCACTTTCATTTGTTGATTACGATAGCATTATTGCACTTCACTGCCATGTTTCTCATTGAAAATCACATTTCACAAAACTTTCCTCATCGCACTTTGCAAAATTTAACTCAGCGCATTTCGCTCCCGCTCCCGGATGACCTTTTTGCTATCCCTTTAAACTTGCGATATCGCAATTGTAGCATCACATATTGAAAATTTTGTCTCCATTACACCTCTACCATCGCTCTTTCGAACTCTTTCCCCTCCAAAGTCATTTCTTGCACTATAATAAAGTTTATAATTTTCTAACCCCTTCTTTCCGCTTCTAAGTCTCGTTTCATTTTTTAAGCTCTCCATTAGCCTCTTTAGCCCTTTTCTTCCCTCCAAGTTGAAAATTAACTCTTTTTCAATTAGAATTAACTCATGGATAGCTCAGTTGCATAGGTAGGAGCATGGTAGATAGACCATAGGATAAATAGTGTGCATTTAGCCATTTGGCCAACTTAAGTGTGGTTTAGAATTAGTTTCCATTCTGCAATATCTTTTCAAGAAATTTTATGTAGTTTCTTTCTCTCATTTCCTTTTTTCACATTAAATTAATCTCATTTCCATCATTTCCTTTCTGAAAATTAAGCTATTTTCCTTTCTGTCATTTCCTTCCAGAAATTTAATTTTCAGTTTTTATCATAGTTTAAGAAATAGCACCCTTTCGTAAAGCAGAAGAGGATGACATGAACAAAATTCATTTGTTGTGTATATAGCACTATCACCTCTAGGTTTATACGAACCCTGTGTTGATAAAGTAAAGTAGGGCAGCTCCTGCGAGTTGTAACACCCTTGGTGCAATACCAGGGCTCACCACGTTTTTGCGTCATTGTCGGGGAGATGTCTAGTAGATGCTTTGATTTCGTTTTAGCATTCTTTTCTTCTTTTCTTTATTTTCATGTAATTTTAGAAATATTGAAAAAATACAAAAAAATTGATTTTCATGCCTTGTAGGACTAGGAATACTCAAATACAAACCTTACCTAAAACCCCCACATCACCTCCTAGCCACCCTTCACTCATCTTCAGTGGTAGTGAGAGTGAACCTCCTCTAGGAGAGCCTTCTAAATATTTTGAGGATCCTATTGGGCAATAAGAAGAAGACCTTGTTTCAACTGAGGGACCTACTTCACCTATCTTAACCATGGCTGGGATCCAGAGAGCCTTTCCCATAAGAGAGGCAGATGGGGAAACTAAGATGAAGAACATTAGCCCCTCAGCTCTTCCACACTTTCATGGACTTACCTCTGAGGACCCTAAAACATTCATGTTTGAATTTGATGTTGTCTGTAGGACTTATGACTACACCTCTGATGATCAGAAGGTGAAGCTATTCTCATCCACCCTTAAGGATGTAGCCTTGCGATGGTTCATGGGTATTCCTGGGGAAAACATCACTACCTGGGCATAGATGAAAGATACCTTCAACAACAAGCATAGATACTACTTTAGGTCCAAGGAAAGTAAGGATGAGCTATTTAGGATGAATCTAGGGCCTTATGAATCCCTAGAGGACTATGAAGAGAGGTTTCAATTAAACTATAAGAGAGCCAATTGTGCTCTTGATCCTGCATCACTTAAACGTCTACTTATTTGAGGGATCAGAGAAGAGCTGATAGAAACCTTGAATATGATATCAGGAGGAGATATCTACCAGTTTCCTAATGAAACAATCAAAAATGTCTTCTGAAACCATTCTAGGGATTTTAGCAAGAAGGGAAAAGCTAGCCAGAATTCATCCAATATCCCTTCCTCTTCACCCTCCATCAAACATGATATTTGAAACATGATAGAGGACTTCAAGAGTGACATGTTGCACACCTTTTCTTTTCAAATGGACATAATTCAAGTCAAAAGGAAGCAAGCAGAAGCAGAGAGAGCCCTAAGCCATATTTTATCATAGATGTACTTGAAAGCACCCAAGAGAATCATGCCATGGAAAAGTGTCCCTCCTTACCTAGACTCAAGGTTGTATATCAAGGTGGGGAATCAATGCCATAGCAACTTTGTTTCATCAACCAGAGAAGGCCTCAAGGCCCTCAGACATATCGACAAGGTATGCAAGGTGCACCTTACTCTTACTATCATAACAATAAAAGTCCACCCATGCAACCTTGGTACACCCCCACTTCTCCATCTTGGTCTACACCTCCTACTTGGCCTTACAACCCTTCATATCATCCTCAGCCAGCAAGCCAACCATTTGAGTAGTATTTGCCACAACAACCTCAATCCATCCCAAGCGTGTAGGCCTAAAAAAAATCAACCACCTACTATAATGCCTCCACCCCAAACTTAACGTCATCTTACTCATGCTACTCCACCTAGGCTACCCCAAATACCTGCAAAGCCCAACCCGAACCTAAAAACAGACTGACATAATTTCCTCCCAGTGGAGAAACATCCATCCATCTTATGATGTGGATATACAGGAGGTTAATCTTAGGTCGGGAAGAGTATTCCCAGAAAATAGTCCTTAATCTCCACGGGCAGAGGTTGAGGAGGAAAAGGAAGAAGGTAACAATCATATCCAACCACCTCCTTTTCCTCAGTGCTTAATCCACCCTAGTCAGCACACCCCAAAGGAGACTGAACTCCTCGGAGAATTGAAAAATGTGTGCATAAAAATACCACTTCTCCAGGCTATTAAGGATTACCCTATCTACAATATTCTCATAAAATAAAATTGCTACAGGAAACATAGGAGAAGGAAGAAATATACCCCTACCATCAATGTGGTAGGACAACTATCTGACCTGATGTTGGGGAAGGTGATATTTCCAAAGTACCTAGACCCTGGTAGTCTAGTTGTTGATGTGCATATAGATGGTGTCATAGTCCCCAACACTCTGATTGATCTAGGGACTACCATCAATATCATTACCAAGGACACTATGTTGAAACTTAGTCTCCAAGAGAACTTGAGGAAAACCACAACAATTCTACAACTTGCAGATCAGTCCATCGTAACTTTGGAAGGAATTTTTGAGGATGTTATGGTTACCATTGACTCTTGGGAGTATCATACAGATTTCCCAGTCCTGAAACCAAAAACCCAGTTTAATGGTTATCCTCTCATCTTAGGGAGACCTTGGTTAGCCAGTGGAGACGCTTATATTAGTTGTCGGTCCAAAAACATGACTATAAAAAATGAGCCTTTCTCTAAATAGCTACTGTTATATCCTCTAGCCCAGCCTTCCATTGATCATGATATCCCTATATGGTTGGACGATGAAGAATATGAGTTATATAACACTACCCCTATGTTTACCATAGATGCTATTCTTACAACGGGGAAGCTTGATGAAGACAAACTCATCTACCATGCCATTCAAAACTAGCCCTTCGCTAACATTCCTCTCAAAACCTTAGTCAGAGAATCTTAAAGCCAACTCTTGGCTCAAGGGGTCCTGACCCAGGTTCGAAAGTTAAGGTTTGCCAACAAACCCATATACTACTGGCCATTTCAGTAGTGACCTACTTGTGTAGGCCAAATTCTCACCCGAAGCAATATGGGAGGGTGCTGGAACTAGGTTTTCGCACCCTAGGAGAGAGCAGGTAAATCAAGCCAGTCCGCAATTATCAGATCTATATGGCCAAAGGTCGTTCGTAGGAGTTCCAATAAATAACTCGAATACAGTTATTAGATCTAATTAACAGGCTCGCATCTACGTGCGTACTATCAGCTATAATCACAAAACATTATATTCACAATAGATTAACAGATCACAGATCCATTTACCATAAACACAGACAGTTCGCAGCTTACAAACAGATCATATAACTCAAGTTTGCATCAACCATAACAGATCAGGTTCATATACCATCAAATATCCGCAATACTTTCACACATCTATATTATTACCCAAAATCCTCTTACATTCAAAAATTACCACATGTGCACACAGCGAGTAGGGTCCACACCGAGCAGGACAGAGGATCTATGTGCACACAACCAATAGGGGTCCTAACCCACACAACCCTACCCCAGACTTAACAGTTTGTACTTCACATCAATCTCTATTCATTCTTGCCTATGACTCAAAAAAGGTTCATCTATTTATAGCAATTTAGCCTACGCATCCAATGGTCCGCAAACCGTGGTTTGCAGACTCTTGGTTTACCCTTGACCCATTTACAATGCGTTAGGGGCTTTGACCCATCCCATAACCCCTGTGTTAGACTAAACAATACAAAATTATACAAAAAATGTACAAAATTCATAGCCTTTAGGAGACCCTACCCCAACAGTCCCCCAACACAATCTTGTGACTCGTCCCAAGTCACTATGTCTATGGGGCTTCAAGATTCAATTGCAATACTATGATCGCCTCAGCTAACGGAGGTAGCATGCCTTCACTTTGGGGAGCTGCATTTTGTCCAATGTTGACCAATTTTTCTGATAGTGGTCCCTCATTCGCGACCGTAACACTCTCCAAAGTTTGGTTCAGTTTCTTAATAGAAACATCAACATCCTGTGACAGTTTGAGGGTTTCATCTACCCACAACTTTAGTCGGTCACCCATGGTCTTCTTCTTTTGCCGCAGGTTCTTGATATCTACCTCGAGTGCTTGGTTGGTGCGCATTCGTTGCAAGCGCTCGGCAGGCACCAAAGTGGGAAAGGTGGCTTCGATTGTCTTGAACTCCTCTTCTTTTTTCCGTGGGTCCTGGTTTATCCCTTGCAAGATTAGAATGCGTTGGACCTTAGTCCATAGTTGCATGGCAGTGTCTAGTAGCTGGGCTCCCTGCACGATCTGCCCTGTGATAACATTCGTAGCCGCAGTGACCAACGCAGTTCGGTGTGCCCATACCTCCGGAAGTGTTTCAGACTATAACTTGGCCTACAGATCTACGATATGCTACTCCATGCATGTGTAACAACCTGAACTTCATCCCGGGAAGACTTGAGTGCGGAGACCAGTATTTCTACTTTTTCCTGAGGGGTGGATGAGGCCGGAATCTCTGCAGGAACATCTGCACAAATTCAGTGAATTATGTTTTCGAGCTCTGTGTGCTTTTCGGTGGTGAGACAGACCTCTGCCTCCTTTGCAATGATGGTTTACTTAGCTATGCCGTGTTGTTGGTGCACCTGTTGGTGGCGATGATGGATTTCCTGAAAGAGAGTGGTGTGGAGACCCTGCAAGGCCTCATGGGGTAGCTGAGCTAAGTTCATCTAGAATAATGCACTGGTCTGGACTTGGGGTCCCAGGTTGGATGGACGGAGGACCAGAGCTACACCAGGGAGAGAACAGAGGTGACTGTCAGCTGTAGCTAGTGCTGTGCTACTAGCAACGGAGGGTGGGTGTACCAGGGTTGCTGTAATTTACAACGTGTATGTTTTTAAGTATAGCACTCGTAGCTCAGCCTGAATTGTGTCGACCGCGGCCCACTGCTATTCTTCTCAGGCAGCCCATTTGTCCTCTACAGCTAGAGTAACTGCATCGGCGATTTGTTCCAGGTCTCTGTCAGTCAGTGTGATTGTTTTTTCGCGTTCCGCTTACTGAGATCACTGCTTCTAGTAGGGCGTTTTGACTAGCTCAGTCATGCGCTTCATTCCACGGGGGGAGGCAAGTCCGCCGGTCTCCAAACCTTCTATACCCAAAACGATTTTTGGGTCCGTTTGGGTTTCTTCCTCAACGTCCTTCTGCTGCTGCGCATCCTTTTGAGTGGCCGCACCAGTGTCTTGTCAGGTACTCTTGATGACAAGGGGTTCGAGTTGGGATGCACTGGTGCCTCCAACGCCCTTCGAACCAGTTTTGAAGCCAAGTTTCCAGTTAGGGGGCCAGAGCGCAATGATGTTGTCGATTTCTTCATCCATCACCGTGTATGGAAGCGAAGTCGAGGCTTTTTCTTTATGCGCTCTAATTTGAACATTGTTTAGAGTGACGTGGAAGGAGGTAATGCCCTTGTATGTGTCATACATGGTAGGGGACAACCGTGGTTGGGAATTAATAGCGGTGGCTACGCTACTCTGAAAGAGGATGCAGAACACCTAGTTGTCCTCGAGCTATTGCGGATCCGTGTAATCCCACAAGTGTGCATACCGAGCCCCTTCGCACATTTCTGGGGTAATCTCAGGGAGCATGGACTATAGAGGAGCTTCCCAGGCAACCATTGCTATAAGAAATAGCAACCAAGAGTAAAAAAAAGCACGGCCCTGCTCCTGGGACTCATGAACGTTGGTTAGAAATTCATCACACAAATATTGTGCCCAGTTAAAACATACCCCTTTCACACATTGGTCATCCAACCGAATGACATAAGCTGGAACAGAGGTGACTTGACACTTCCTCATCATTTTACATGCTAACATCATGCTTCCCAATTGCATGCCTTGGTCACTAATGGTCTTGATGATAAATCCCCAAGTATTACGGTCCACATGATACTTTTGGCGCACGAACTCAGCAATCTCTGCCTCATATTTCTTACCCACATGCTCCACGGGGTTCGGGCCACTCATGGGGAGACCAATGATCTAATGCACGAGTTCAATGTCAATGGGGATCCTATCCTGTATCCACAGAAATCTGTCATGAATTAGCATGAGAAATTGTCGTGCAAGCCGGCCGGTTACATTGTAGTGTCCTAAGTGGTGCATCCGAAGAATATTTAGGAGCCCAGACCCTACCAAACCACGTACCCAGCATTGGGGGACAATTTTGACCCCTTTGGCACCATGAACCACATCAAGGTATAACTCGGGCGCAAGCTCAAGGAAGGCCTCAAAGTTGTCCAAATCATGATCGTCAAACTTAACATCATGAAGGCAGCCAAAAGGTTCGTCTATGATGGGGACTTCCCCCGGGGTCAACGGCATCTGCAGGTAAGTGATCAAGCCATCGAGGTTCTTTAGCATACGCGTCGATGTCCTGTGTGGTCGTATGAAGGGAGGCAACCAATTGATCAGCTCGGTGGGTTGGGCCTCCTCCTGAGTAGCCTGCGGGGATTTCACGTTGCGTGGGGAGGTACAACGCTTTCCTGCAGAACATTTCGTAGGATTCAGGGGCTTTCCTGAGCCCTGAGCTTTTTCTTTTCCTTTCCTGGTGGTAGGGCTGGGTGTGGAGAGGATTTATTCAACTTCGAATTCGACCTCCACCACTTCCTCAGTGTCTTGGTCTACTGACGTTACTGGCTCTGAGAGTTTGGCAGGGTTCGTGGCCGTCATTCTAGCGTGAAAGGGGGCAGGCTACTGTTAGAGGGGGCAGGCTGCTCAAACATGAATGAGATGCTAGTGGCATAGAATTTCTTACAGCACAACTTCGTCCAGGACAGCCAGGCTAAGTACAAGCTATTTGAGCAATACGAAACCTGTGTCTGATCTATCTCACCTATTTTATAGCCTTAGGTACTGCCCAACGGTAGGGTAGACTTCACGCAGGACTTACCATCAAGTGAATGGTAAAAAAATCTTCCAAAATCGTCGCATTAAATTTCGACTGTCCACTTCATCCAATGGTAATTTGTTGTTTTTACCTGATTTTACTGTTTCAACGGCTATTTTTCACACCCAGGGTGCGCTCAGCATACCCTTGCGATCCCAGCGTACCCCAACACTCCTAGAAATCCTCTCGCATTCCCGGTGCACCAGCTTCACTCTGTTGGGACTTCTTTCAACTTGAATTTTGTGTTGCCATAGCCCAGTCTTCAAGACCTCCCTTACCATTGTCTCACCTGCGTAGTGACCCATTGTTATGTCTTCGCACATTACATAATTCAATCCATCGTTGCGCAGTACTTCATGAAGTGCGATGTTGATAAGGTCCACCGCTTGATATGCCGACTCCTTTTTCTGTCGTATTGAATATTTAGCACGTCCTATGCCTGTGGTCAGGAATGGAGAGATATTGGTGAAACGCACATCCACAACCCTACTTGCGAACAATTTTATATCAGGCAATCCTTCCTCGGCCCTCTCAATTCGGGACACGTGATCCCGCTTCGAACTAAACTTTCCTGGCTCGACGATGAATTCAAAATCATATTCTTGAAGTAGTTGCCACCTGCAGACTTCCTCCCCCAACACAATCACATTCTGTAGGCATTCTAAAACCTAACGATCTGCAATCATTTTATAGCGGTGTCCTAATAGAGGGCACTTATACTTCTATAGTTCGTAGGTTAGGGCCAACCCTTTCCTCACCACGGTGGAATAATTGCGTTTGGCACCTGAGATCGTCTGATTAGTATATGTGATTGTGTGGTCACTATCCCTAGTGCCAAGCTGCATACTACCTACTTCACAGGCGATTCCTGAAGTAACCGTATGAACTATTATCACCGGAGCCGGGGAAGCGAAAATAGGTGCAATGAACATCCTGTTTCTGAGTTGTTCAAAGCTATTTTGGCGCATGCCATCCAAACTAAATGAAATATCATGCTTAAGCAGTGTTCACACAAGTTCAGTGATGCATGCATATCTCCGACTGGATTTTCTATAGTAGACCATATGTCCCAAGATCGCTCGCAGCAACTTCGTAGTGGTGTGCCTTACCTATGGGACTGCTGCGATGAGTGTATTACCGATCTCCTCCCTCACCCTCTGTGTATGATAAGGCCATTGTTCTTCCGGTCGCGCATTGGAGTTGAGGGTGACATGTGTACCACCTAAGTTCCCCATGACCTGCTTAGGTTCTGAACACTTCTCTAGATACTCCATGTTTAGTTCTGTCATCTTGCCTATTGCCTCCTCATCCTAGAAGTTCCCACTCATAACCTGCTTGTGTGGTACTATCATATTAACGGTCCGTGGTTTTAGTGGTTTCGTACTAGCCACCTCATGGATTGGAGATCTCGCAAATGTGTGTTCCTCCCCTGCTGCTACGATCGAGACCTTGTGCGGATCTACGTTGTAATATTTTATGGTGGCCTTGTGGAGCTCGATATTATCCTTAATATGTGCTTCCCATGTGGGGCCTACTCTTACTGCATCAGGACTAGATTCACCAAGCACAACGGTGTCGAGAGCCTGCAGAGCTCCCTCAAGCACCTCCAATCCTCCCATTAACCAAAATGTCCCCAAGAATTCATCTCTTAGGGTTGCCCACTGGCAGGTACGATTTCGTAGCTCCGTATCGAGATACCACGCAGCGAGAATTGGTCCCAATGCATGAAAAAACAAGTGAACCCATTATTTTATGGTATGGTCACACCATTGCTCCATCCAAGCGGACAAGTGTTCACGCGGGTTTCCTGGGCCGTCTATTCTCTTGACGCGCACATCGGTTGGAGGTTCAACCCACATTACCATCATATCCAAACATTCCTCCCATTCCTGGAATGCCCCCTTATGTGTGTCCCACCAATTTACAGGCATTCCACACATAGCCGGACTAAGAGCCCATAGCCTCCGTGCTCTAGGAACCTCAGCTTCAAAGGTTCGCAAAAATTCCCTTATACTACCGGAGCCATTAAAGAAGGGTAATTTTCTTACCTCGAAAGATATATATCGGATGTCCTTGGTAATTCGTAACCAACGTAACGTGGAGACTTCCCGCAATTGATTTTTCCAATATTATAATTATTCGTCAGAGTCAGATACGCATTCATTTTGCTTCTCCCAGTAAGGCATATCGTCGGCCATGGGGTTGATCTAGTCTTCGTCCTTTACAGTCAGCTTATAGATGTGATCCATCCCATCTTCCCCGCATGCTGGCTCGGTGTAACTTTATCCTTCTACAGGGTCTAGTGGTATGATCACCTGTGTTCCCTCTCTTTCAAACACCATGCTTTGTTTCTTCAAGTTGATAATTCCACCCATATCAATGGCCCAATCCAATCTGAGTGTTGGGTAACAGTCTGCATCTTCTACAATCTGAATGAATTCAAAGTCAGCTCGTACCTTAGCCTCAACGATATCTACGACCATTTTTTAAAATCTCCACAATGGTATGATCTTCTTTTGATTAGCCATGCATAGCTAGATAGTAGACCATTCAAATTTAGGCTCTCCCATTTGTTGCCAAGTCTGCTTTGGTAGTAAATTTGCATCGGATCCTAGGTCTAGAATTACATGGTCCATCTTATTGTGGTCCCGTGATTTGGAAGATTGGTAGACCAAACAATAGGGAAAAATCAAACCAGTCTTTGGAGTCCTAGGACCTAGCCTTCATGGACTTAGAGAGGGCTCTCTCTATTATGTGAAGGATGTGAACTTGTTCACTTTGGATGATTGATTTTAGGCTAGTTGTTAAGTTTAGGTCTATTATTTGTTTTGGGTTTGGGTAAGATGATCAAGTAGGATAGGTGGAATGATAGATTATCAAATCAATAGGGCTATGGGGTCAGATGAAGTCAAGGATGTCTAAATGATGAAACATAGTGTATTTCAGGGTTGATTTAGCAAGGTTAATGGATCCTTTAGGTGATGTATGAGGTGTAATGAAAATTAAGTTTGGGAAAAAAATAAGAGGTCTTAAACATATATAGTCTGAAAGAAATAAATAATGAGGTAGGGAAAACCATGAATCTCTATGAACAATACTCAAACTCATAAACATGTAAGATGAACATTCCGGTGAAACATAGAAGCATTAGAACTCCTAAATTTAGAAATTCACCTTCAGATATTTGGGAAAACACATAAGATAAAGAAACAACTCAATTTATGGAGAGGGAACTCCTAAAAAGCATATATCAAGTTATTGGGAACTCTGAAATAAGTTGGTAAGCATAGGCAAAGGGCAAGATCGAAACAAGAACTCTTTGTCTTAACCTAATTAATCAATATTCCATAAAAAAGCTTCAAAATAGGGTTTTGAAAACTTTAAATAAGTAGGGAATACCATGAATCATACTTATAAGCTAACATACTAACCATTCATGAAACAAAAACAAGTTTTAGTGGGCCTAAGGAGCAGTCAAGAATTCCTTAATATGACTAAAAGAGGAAAACATCAAAGCCATAACAAACAAGAGGTTTGAGGTGCTTCCATGAGCATATCTCAACCTATACTTTTCTGATCTATAGCAACCAAGAAGAATGAAACAGAAATGAGGACAAGAAAATATTAACAAGTTAAGAAAAAATCACCATTCACCAAGCTATGGAATCCTGCAAACATGCTTCTCCATCATCAAGCCAAACAAGCCATTCATTCACTTCATAAAACCAATTTCTTCTCCAAGCTCATAAAACCATGTATTGCTGTTAAAAACATCAAGTCCCAAATGTTTACAATAAATCCTCCTACCTTATATAACAAATAAGGAGAGGAGAGCCTAATAGAGCATCTAGAAGCCTATTGGCCAAAGAGAAATATCCTAACTTGTCCTTGAGGCCTTGCAAGGCCCAAGGCACAAAAATATCCTAAAAATATCTTTTCTAGCCTAAAATAGCAATTACATTGATTTTTAGGCTCTAAAATCCATGAGAAAACTTTCCAAACACACATTTTTCCCACTCATCCATAGGTGCATAGCGCACTGTTTCAAACAGTGAAAAATTGCTAGGTGCATAGCGCAGAAATAAGCCTTTTTGCACTAGTGTTTTGGAGGTCTTCCTGACACCAGATTTGGCTCCGTGATGGCTCGTTGGAAATCCTGATGAGTATAATTTCCAAAAATGTTTCATTTGCGCTGAGTGGATTCCATTTAACTTCTCAAAAATCAAATCTCCCAACACTACTCTGTGCATAGCACGTGCTCTGAAAAGGAGGCAGAAAGGTCAAATGTTTGATGTTTTTTTCCCTTTCGAGGGGGTAAAAATGCTCCTAATGAACTAAAAATTGGTGAGTAGACTATTGGTGATGTAAAAAATCCAAAAATGTAAACTTTGAGAGATGAATATGCACCAATGTTGTGCATAATGCCTAGGGTGTTGCGTTCCTAGGGGTCAAAATTTGGAAAAAACAAAAATTTGTCCAATTTGCCTCAAAATTTGTGGAGAGACCCCTCAAGAGGTTTTGGACACTTTTTGAGAAGCCTCAGCCAAGAATCCAATGCTGTCATGCACTTTGGCTCTTTTTATATCTTCTAGTCCAATGAGGGCCTTCTTTAGCTTGGAGCTAGAAAGCATGATTTTCCTTGCATAATGTTTTGCCATTTTCTTTTGTAAGGCAAGGCCCATCTTGACCTCCTTCAAATGCTTATGTTCCTCTTTGTAATAGTGGATGACCATTTGAGCCATATCAAAGTCTCTTTCCCATTATTGAAGCTGTGCATATTTTTCCAAGAGGAGCAACCTAGTTTTCATCTCTTGTTCCTCATTGTCACTGTCTAGATGAATGAATTGAGATCCTTGAGAAGTCTTCTTGATCCTTTTTCTCCTTCTTACCTATACCTTCTTCTCACCTTTGTCCACCTTTCCCTTTCCTTTGTCTTGATTCTTGATTGCTGGAGGAGAGATGGCCCTTTTCATTTTTGAGGCAGCAAACACATCTCTTTTCCTTTGTGATAGGTGCATGTGAGAGGATTTATGATGGTGTTTTACCTTTGGAGGTGCCAAAAGCCTTGTCATCTTTTTCATGGCTTTCATGAGTCACTTGATGCTCCATAGGGTCACTGATTAGTGGAACTTTTACCTCATCATCATCCTTTCTTTTCTCATTGTTTTCTTCACTATCATCTTGACTCTCAAACTGACCACTACCCTCTTCACTTATCTCATTTATTTCAGCGTCTTTTTTACTATGACTGGTTTCACTGTCATGCTCAAATTCATCATTGCTTTGATTATTACCTTCATTACCTTCATGTGCCTCGTCCCTACTGTCTTCATATGTGTTTTTAGTGTCATCTTCTTCATCATAAGACCCACAGTTTTGGCCCTTTTTCTCACCATGGGGCTTACTGATTTCAAATTTTTTTTCTTGCTCACTGTTTCCTTCTTGAGAGGCTGCCTCTACTTGGTCATCATCATTCTATTGTTCCTCTTCTTTACACTCTGTTTCTGTCCCATAATCTTCATCATTTTAACCGCTTTCATCATCTTTATCAAGCTCTTGTGTCTTTGATTGCAGGAATTTTGGAGGAGAAAAATTGAATTTTTCACTCCTTTTAGCAAGTTTAGATAAAATTCACCTGTGCGTAGAGCCGGGTCAGCTCAGGCCAGAGATGGGCTAGTCGGGCCCATCGAAGTGTAGCGCTAGGTGGACAATAGGCATTTTTGGGCAGCTCGGGTGCTTGGCTGTGTCTATGTGTAACACCGGCCCTGGGTGCCCAAAGTAGTGTTAAATAACACTGTGGCCACCCCTCCTATTCGTAGCACTGAAGGCCAGGTGCGTAGCGTCGGCCTCGGTGCATAGCGCCTGGAGATTTTCACTGATTTTGCACAAAAACACTTGAAATCTCTCTCAACGGCTCTCTTTGGCTTGGATATGACAAATGATGCGGGGGGAATATCCAAAAGGCCTTTATAACCTTTTTGAAAAATAGATTTGAAGCCTAAACCCACTATTGTAATGTTCATGTTTCTTCACTTTTTCTCACTTTGTTTTTTACTGTTTTGGTCTTGCAAGTGGCACATTAGATTGGAACAACTGCTTTTATTCATTGTTGGAGGATTCTTAAGGCTCTTTTTAATTTGACACCCTTCTTGAAGACACCAAGCCTATGCCTCTCAGCCCTTTTTGGAAAAAGAACCTATTTTTGACTTTAACACTTATACACAGAAAACTGATCATTTTTCCATTTCTCCTTTTGACTGATATTCTGTATTTAAAATATTCTTTCCTTTGACCTTGTGGAGTATAGTGTTTGTCCTCCAAACCATATAAGGAAGATGGAAAACCCTTGAAACCATCTGTTTTGATGAAGGAGGTTTCTTTGTCACTATTTTGATACTCTTTGTCTATCTTCCCAAGCTTCTGAGTTTTTAGGGATACTTCAGAAAAACAAATAGTGTTATCTTCTGAGTTGTCAAATAGACACTTATCAAGCTCACTATTTATTTCTAAAAGCCTTCAATGATCATTTGAAGGGTTTTACGTGTTCTTTTCCTTTGTAACATTAGCATTTCTCTATTGCTTGGTCAAAATAGTCATGAATATTGATTCCCAACAAACACATACCTTGCTTCTTTCTTCTTGGTTGTGAATGGCTTTCTTGTGATGATGCCTCTCATTAATTTACCTTAACTCATGGCTAATCTGATGGTTTTTTGGTATTCTTTGCAAGAATGTAAGAAAAGGTTAGTTTCCCCTATACAACATTCATGCTTGAGGCCAAGAAACTTCTTAATGATCTTTTTTATTGATGTACAATATTGCTTATGTGCCATTGTCCTTTAGGACCTGCATGAAATTTTGGTAGGCAACACTTCATAACAATATTTGATGAGATAATGATCTCCCTTGTAAACTTAAGCCTGCTTATATCTTACTACCAGCTGTGGATGCCTTTATGAGCTCTTTAGGTCTCCTTCTTTGCCTCTGTTTCTATTGTTGACCATTTAAAAAACATTTCTGCAGAAATACTTGGACATGGTAAATTTCTCCTTTGCAGGCTTACTGCTTGATCAAGAGGATATATTTGAAGGCCTTTGATATTTTTTGGACAATGATTAGCTTCATTCTTGTGTTCTCTTGACTTCACCTTTGAATATCTATGGAAACAGTGAATTCAGAAGCATCACAGTGCATAACCTAGGTGACCCTATTTGACTTATTGTAATGTCCTTGGAATAGGTTTTTGACTAAAAAATTGAATCAAGCTTTGGATGAGGAGAGACGATTTTGACACTCTATCATGTACAACCATTCTAGACAACTAGAAAACCTTGTTTTACTTCAAAGGGCTTTTAGAAAGGGAGTTTTGGAACCACCATTGCTTGAGGGACTTGGTGGGTAGGGGAAAAAGTTTGTTTTACTTGGCGAAATAAGGTATGAAAATAGAGGGCTTAGGCAAACAGAGACAGAGTGTTATAGGAAATGATGGCAAACATAATGAGAGTGCGGGAGATCAGTCCAGGATTTGGTCTTGTCTGGGTGATAGATTAGCCATGCTTTGACAGGGAAGTAGGATAGTGAAAAAATTCTCTTTGAGGAGATTTATAGAACTCACATGATTATTGAATTTTGTTTCTAGAAATCGAAGACAAAGCATTTAGTCATCTAAACAAGAAAAAATTACTGATGACTAACATATCTCATAATCACCAATTTGTGCAGTTAATCGCATTTCACGCCCAGTGTGCCTCTTTTGCTTGTAAAGTTTGTGCACATTCTTAGTCTTTGTGGTTGAGGCTAATTTTTCTCCGCAACCATCGAGTAGGGCTTGGAGGTTTTCTACCACTTGCTGGTTGAGCAAAAACTTCATGCATGCCTGCAGGAATGGTTTGGCCTGATCTTCGATTCCACTGTTTGGAGCCGATCTCTCGTTTTGAGCCGAGTCTTGCCGGACTGCGACAGAGGTCTCCTTCTCCTTCTGGGGGCCCACACCTTCTGGTTCAATAGCTACTTTACAGATAAGAGAATCCTTCTTCGCTCTTTCCATAGACCCTTCGGTGGCCATACCGCTGCGTGTTATTAAATGAATACTCAGATCCTCTTCATGAGGTTCCACCTTCACTCGTTGTACATTTTGTGTAGGAGTCTGTTGTTTTTCTTGTACCTTGGCCATCAGAATGGGGAAATCCTTGATCACATCGTCCAACTATCTACAATATCTGTAGAATTTCCAAGTTGGGTTCATGCAGTCTGTTGCAAAGTGACCTATTTCCCCACAATTATAGAAGATTAATTGGCCTCTACCCCTGCCTGTGCTTCCTTCTCATCCCCTGCCCCTACCCCTGGCCAGGGACCCTCCTATTCCTATGGGGTATCTAGGCGATAAGGGATCTGACTGTACCCTATATAGGTTTCCTCGGTTGATCATGAGATCATATGTCCGACAGTTCTATTCATGGTGTCCTACATACCTACAAAACCTACACCACTACTGTTTGACTTCAGGGATATATGCGGTAAGGCGGGGGTAGTGGTTGGTATTGTGCAGCCCAGCAACGTGGAAGTCATCGCACCATAACGTTGGAACACTTGGTCCCCCAGCTTCCCTAGGGCGTAGTGGGCTAGGTCCCCTGGCCTGGATGTAGTTTTCCAGTAGCGGACAATTATCTTTGTTGCCACCATTCATCCTACATCGTATGCACCATCTTTTGGGGCTGGCCTCAGTCCCTCCCTCCTTGCATAGATTATGAATCTCCATCTGCATTTCTTCTAGCTGGCCTTATATCTATTGTACTCCTAACTAGGTATCATCTCTTGGCACAACTTCCAGTTTCATGGCCACCTCCAGGGCCTTCTCCTATGTTTCAATGGCTTGGTGACCCATAGGTACGTGAAGTTGGGGAAAAAACATAGCAATGAACCACTCCGTGTGTTTCCTGTCATCATACTATAATCCTCCTTCTCTGATCACTTTCTTTAATCGCTGATTAGCTTCCCATACTGACTCAGATAGTCCTTGGTTTAAATCCTTCAATTCATTTACTATCTGAGAGTAGGACTTAGGTTTCTTGAACTACTGTTTCAACGCATTCTTAATTTCCTCAATATTTGCATTCGCATGTTGGTCAATGTATCCCATGTACCAGTCCAGGGCTCTCCCTTCAAAAGAAAGGTATAACTGTGCTTGTTTCACTGCCTCGTTTACTACATTTTGCATAGTCCATACCGATCCTGCGGCAAACCAGAACCGATCCATGTCCTCATCACCGATGCCTCTGAAGGTAGGTAGCTTCATGTGCGCAGCCATATCATCTTCCGGTGGGGGAGGAGGTGATTTTTTACCCCTATTGGGGTTCGACAGTGGCGTCGAAAAAGGGCTATGCGTAGCAAAATTTCTTACTGGACTGTAGACAGATTGATCCCCCTCTTGGTTAGTTCTATAGTACATACCACTGCGCATTGTGCCCTCGCTCTGATTGGAGCTCATTCACTCCATATGGCTACACAAAATGGTTTTTTCTCACAACAAGATCTTAATCAATAATGGAAAAGTCTTCAAAAACTTACCCGGAAACCCTTGAAGAACCTCTACTCCGCTTATAAGTAGGATACGAATTGATCAACTGCAAATTCAGGCACAAATCCTCTTATCACACTGTCAACCCAGTGATCTACTGTGCGAGTAATGGTGTTGTCGGTATCTTCCAGCTACCAGATCCGTTCTGGGGTCCATTGGGTGACCCACTCGTCTTTCCAACACTTCTGAAATTCGACTACCCTTGCGAGCCACTCCTGGAGCTCGATCGCAATTTTTACGAAGAATATCTCGTAGATCTCCATGAAAATATACTTATTCTTCCACTTTTCGATGGTCAAATTCTTACTGCAGTTTTCTTTTACTACGAATTCCTGAACTTGTTTTTCAAACCATTCATTGATTTCTTTTATTTCACGTTTCCAATAAGGCCTTGGCATTACCCGATCTCTCTCAGAATGCTCCAGGTCCCGGCAACGTAACCATTTGTGGGCTCGAGGGGTCCTGACCCAGGTTTGAAAGTTAAGGTTTTCCAACAAACCCCTATACTACTAGCCATTTTGGCAGTGACCTTCTTGCGCAGGCCAAAGTCTCACCCGAAGCAGTATGGGAGGTGTTGGGGTTCCCATGTTTTGGCCAGGTTGACAAAGACCAAAAGATGAGACAACATAGAACCACTTTCAGACCTTAGGATCTAGCCCTCCTAGGTCTAGAGAGGGATCTCTCTATCATTATCAAAGGATATATGTCTTTGAAGTTCTAAATTATGGTTTTAGGCTAGTTATAGGCTCAAGGTTATTTGTTTGATTGTATGAGTTTGGTTGTTGAGAATTAGGAAGGAAGGTTTCATCACAAGACAAGGATGGGTAAAGAAGGAAACTAGGCAAAGGTAGATAACTCAGGGAACATCAAGGCCATTGGGCAATGGAGTCAAGAAAGGATTTACTTATGTTCAATGTGTAAGCTTCAATTGGGCTAGTCATCTAGAGAATTTGGATCTCAAAGACCGATTGGTGGGATGGGACACTAAGGGATGAGAATGAAGGATGGAAAACCATCTGATTCCGTCTATAGATCAGGCCAGAGGTCATTTAACTCCAGTTCGGCTGACAAACCTGCTGTGCAACACGAGGGATCTGATTGGTTTATAGTGTGAAGGGAGTGTTGGAGGAGTATAAGAGGCACACAGTTTTTGCACCTCATTATTCTTTAACTCCTTCATGTTAAATCTAACAAAAACATTCAATACCGATTTACCAACTTGCACTCAGAGAGTAGGTAATAATCATCCACTACACTGGTTTAGTCAATTAAAAACAATATTCAGACACACATATGAGCAGAAAACATTCAAGACTGAGAGAGCTGGGATATACGGTACCTAACAAGGGTAAATCTTATATCATGCATTCAGATGTCAGTCAGAAGAACATGAAATGAAATGGAAATAAACACAGAGATAAGAAGAACATCACCAACTGCTGTAGATCAGGATCCAATGAAAATTGCTTATCATGTTAAACACTACACCAATCAGGTACATCACTGCCCAAAGCTTTTACATTCAGCCTGAATACATCATATTGCTCAGCCTATCATACAACTATTACACAGGAAACTTGGCTCGGGACAAAATGCTTGCAGTTCGCTGATAAAACCAACAACCAAACAACCCAAAACGTTCCCAGGGATTTTATAGGAGAAGAGAAAGAAACAGAGGCAGAAGACCCATTAAATGAGATTCATTAAGTCAGAATGGCGGAAGTGTTCATGCCCATACTGCTTAATGGCTCTATGCAGCGTTTTGAGTACTCTGCAGACTGTTTGGAGGCTCTGTTAGGCTGGGAATTGACCTCGGATATTTCACTGGAGTCCTTTCTGGAGCTTGGGCTCTGCGCTGCCTTCTGAAATGAATGATATGGATTAAAGATCTGCAAGGCGCTCCATACCTCATAACTGCTGCCTGACCGCCTGGAATGAGCTTCAGTTAGCGTATTTAATTGCTTACGGGCTCGAGGAGGCACGGAGAACTCTGTAGGACGGTGTACTTATGGAGAAGAGTACTCTGTTGTTTGGTGGCGCAGTTATGGCGTGCTGGTGCGCTCTTAGTTTTCGAACTGAGCTTCGATCCTTTGACTTGCGAGGTTAACATTAATTAAATCAACAATAGTCATTAACCCCTTTTAAATCCTGCCTCTCCTGCTTCGCTGGCCGGCTGGAATGGCCTCTCTATGCTGTTTCGCATCATAAAATAAACCTGTTAAGAGCCTGGCAGTGGTGGTGGAGAAATGCAGTGGAGGCGGTGGAAAGGTGGTGGCAGAATGGTGAATCAATGGAAACAGCGGAGAGGAGCGGAGAAACGGACTCATAGTGTAAAACCCCAACGTTCAGTGTTTGGGCGAATTACCAAGGAAATGACCAACAAACAAGGGGCGGAGCGTTGAATGTGGGGCCGACCGGAGGCGGAGGGCGATTAAACCTGGACCGTCCGATTTGGGAGGAACAGACGGCCACGATTCAATCGCATCATCGCAATCGGGGGTCAGAAGAAACTGTTTGCGATTGCGATCGGAGAGGGGCTTGCGATTGAGCGTTGGCCGTTGATCATGGGCTAGATCGACGGTGGAGAAGTGGATCGGGGGGTGCAGTGCGATTAAGCGCTGGCCATCGGATTGACTGGGAAACGGACGGCCTAGATCCAATCGGCGGGGAGAAAGAAGGGTCACGAGCGAAGACGCGATTGTGCGATATCCGTTGGATCCGACGGAATGGACGGCTGCGATGCAATCGGGAGGCGAACAGAAGGACTTGCGATTGCGATCGGAGGGACAGAGTGATTGAGCGCTGGCCGTTGATCTGACGGGGAGATCGACGGTGGAGAACACAATCGGAGGGGATCAGCGATTGGCGGAGGACCGTCGGATCATCATGAAAACGGACGGTTAAGATTAAATCGGAAGGCTTCAATCGGGGCAGTGCCAATGCATCTTGCGATTGCGATCGGGCATGGGTTTGCGATTGAGCGCAGACCGTCGATCTGCGGGAAGAATGGACGGTGGAGATTTAATCGGGGCACGCAATCGGAGGAGGAGCAGAGGGACTTGCGATCAGCGGAGGGCTGTCGGATCGCAGGGCAGATCGACGGCTGGGATGCAATCGGGAGACGGGAGGAAAGACTTGCGATCGATCGGAGGGGGGGTTGCGATTGAACCAGGACCATCGAATCGCGGGGAGATCAACGGTGGAGACAATGATCGGAGGATCGCAATCAGGGGTTGGAGCAGGAGGGTTGCGATTGCGATCGGGAGGCGGTTGCGATTAGCGGATAGCCGTCAGATCTGGTGATAGATCGACGGTGCAGAACCATCGCGAAACATTTACGTGTTAAAACAACATGCATCGGGACTTTTGATATTACAAAGGGTTTTGCCCCCCCGCCGATGATTCCGATTGCGATAAGCACCGGGGACTTAAGCACTTGGTCCTGGCGCGGGGTCTTGTGGGGAAGTGGTTTGGAAGGGGCCTGCGGCAAGGGGCTAAGGCCTGTATTAAGGTCGGAAAGTGGGTTTTGGGCCCATTTTAATGGATTTTAACGGTGAAGGAGGGGAACGATAGAGAAATAGAGGGGAAAGAAGGGAAAACAAGGGGTATGGGAGAAATTTAAAGGGGAGTTGGGGGGATTTGAGGGGTAAAAAGGGAAATAGAAGGGGAAGATAGGGAGTATAAATAAGAGGAAAAAGGGGGCCTTTGGGCATTTCTTCATCAACAGAGAGGCTTTAAAAGGGAAAACAGCAGAGGGGGAACCATCAAAGGATAAAGGGCACAAAGGGGCTTCAAGGAGGCTGTATTTCAGGGGAAATGCATTCCTTGAAGACTCAGCAACAAATTAGCCCACTAATTTGTTGTCAAAAATTTCATAGGGGGGCTAACAGTGGCTCCACATGGGGATGGCTTCTTCTTGAAGGAGCCAAGAAACCAGAAGATGATCTCTTGGTGTAGGCCAGGTGCCTGCTGCTTGAACCATCCATATCTTTCTTTGATCTGCTGCCACAAACCATGAAGACATCCAATCAGCAGAAACATTTTCCCAACCAATCTACCTACCCAAACTAGAGTTCTAACAGTCTTCCCCATGGGTGCATTTGAATTAGCAGACCCTTTGTATTTATTTTGCAGAACAAAAACAAACCTATTCTAATTCTACCCTTATTGCTCCATGAGGCCAGATTAGACTGTTGGCCTCATCTGCTTCTCTACCTACACTACCACCTGTTGAGATTAAACTGTTCAACAGGTTTCTTCACCTACATTCTAAGACAGGAAATTTAAACACAGCCAAGCCAGGATTAGACAGTCTGACTTGCTGGGAAGAAATTGGAAGAAAACAAAACTGTGAAGGCATGGAATTCCACAACTGTGAAACATCCTTCTTTCTTTCTTGTGACTCAGGTTTTGAGCATGTTTGAGTCACTTCTATCCTTTGCTCCAGCTCTGATCTTAGAGCTGGATGTTCCTTTACTGCTGATCCAGATTTTGAGCTTGTTAGGACCAGCTATTCTTGCTCCCTTTTGGCTCAGATTTTGAGTTTACTAGAGCCAATCCTTTTGCCTCAGAGGTTCATGTTTTGAGCATGTCTGAACCTCCCTTTTCGTCCTATTTTTTTTGGGAACATTTTCTTCACTTTTGCTGAAAATGAAAATTTGCAACGGTATATACAATGGAAATGAAACATGGAAATGGAGAATTAGCAGAAATAGTGTTTGAGCATCCTGCCATTGACAGGACCCCCAAACAGCTCTGTACCATCAAGTTCTTGCAAGAAAAATGCATTAGGACCCACAGTGGCTTGAATGATGAACGGGCCCTGCCACAAACTGTCGAACTTGCCATGTTTGCCTTTATCCTCTCTTCTTGAATCCCACTTCAGGACCTTGTCCCCAACTTTGAAATTTGATGCTTTGGTCCTTTTGTCAAACTGTCTCTTCATGTTTTCCTGCACTCTGATAGCTCTGTCATAAACTTGCTCCCATGTTTGCTGGAGATGGATTGTTTCATTAATTCTCCTTATCATGCTGTCTTCTTCTGATTGGACCTCTTGAATAAGCTTTACTACTGGTATCCCGAGGCTAGTAGGGAAAACTGCTTCTGTCCCGTAAACCAGCTGGAAGGGTGATGTGCCAATAGACTTCTTTGTAGTGAGCCTGTTTGCCCACAGGGCATGTATCAACTTTTTATGCCAAGACCTTTTGTTTTCTTCCAGCAGCTTCTTAATGATTGTAACCAGGATTTTATTTGATGATTCAGCTAGGCCATTACCCTGGGGGTAATAGGCAGTTGAATGTCCAAGCGTAATTTCGTACCTGTGATAGAAATCAATCATTCTTTTAGATCCGAAAGCAGCAGCATTGTCAGTGATTATTTTCCTTGGGCAGCCAAACCGAGACAGGATGAAGTCTTCTAGGAACCTAATGATGACATAATCAGTGGCATTCCTAGTGGGTATGGCTTCAATCCACTTAGTGAAGTAATCAGTAGCAGTCAAGATCCATCTATGTTGCCCAGAGGAAGAGGGGTGAATTTCTCCAATGAAGTCTAAGCCCCATTGCATGAAAGGACCTTCTATGGTGATAGGTTGCAGAGGGAGGGGGAGGAGCTTTCTTTTGCCCTCAAAAATCTGGCATTTGTGGCAGGTGAGGATCATTTTATGGACATCACTGAAAAGTGTAGACCAATAGTAACCAGCCCTGAGTATCTTATTTGCAGTGGTCCTCCAACTCAGGTGGCCTCCACACTCCCTAGCATGGAATTCTTGTTTGATCTTTTCGGCTTCAGTTTCAGACAAACATTTCAGTAAAAGGCCATTTGGATTTTTCCAATATAGACTCTCATTCAAAATGCAGTAATTTCTAGCTTTGAGTTTTATGAATCTGGCCTTTGTTTTGGACAGTTCTGGAGGGGCATTGAGGTGTGTGAGCACGTACAGGATATCAGTGTACCAAGGAGAGTTCTGAAACTGCTCCTCAACAGCTGGATGGGGCAATCCTTCTTGCTCATCCAGGGCATTCATCATGTTGATATCAAGGGCCTGTAGATTAGTTTCAGCCATCAATTGGGCTAGGCCTTGACCTTTGATCAGCTTAGTGGGTTTGATTTCAATGTCATATTCTAAAATCGTGGCAATCCATTTGCCCCTTTTCCCATCTGGGTCTTGGGACAAGATATCTTTGACCACTGTGTTTGGCACATAGGCAATGGTGTGAGAATGCAGAATGTACACCCTAAAGTCTTTTAAGGCCTTAATCAGGGCATAGGCCTGCTTTTCCATAATGTTGTACTTTAAGGGTGCATCTCTTAAGGCTTTACTGAAGAAGGCTATAGGCTCTTCCTTACCTTCCGAATTTTTTTGCAGCAAAACTGCAGCTATTGTGTGTGGGGAAGCAAATGAAAAGATCAGAAAATCTTTTGAGAAGTCAGGGCTGATAAGGACAGGGGCTTGGGTGAGTGCAAGTTTTACCGACTCAAAAGATTTTTTGGCTTCAACAGTCCACTTGATTCCTGCATCTTTCTTTAGCATTTCAGTCATTTTCCTAAGATGCTCAGCAAGATTGGGGATAAATCTTCTAAGGAAATTGATCCTCCCAATGAAGGACTGTAGCTCCTTGATGTTTCTTGGATGTGTAATTTGAAGTATTCCCTCAACTCTCTGGGGGTCTATCCTAATCCCTTTCTCGGATATGATGTGGCCCAGAAGCTTACCTTCTTGCAGCCCAAAAATAGTCTTCTTAGGATTTAGGGACAGACCATACCTTCTACATTTTTCAAAAACTTTCCTCAGATGTTTTAAGTGTTCTTCTTCTGTTTTAGAAAAGACAGTTAAGTCATCCAAGTAGATAACTATAAAGTGTCCAATCTCATCTGAGAAAGCAATATCCATTGCTCTCTGGAAGGTAGCTCCAGCATTCATCAATCCAAAAGGTATTTTCACATACATGAAGGTGCCCCATGGAGTGGTGAAGGCTGTTTTGAGTTGATCTTCTGGGAGTACCAGAACCTGGTTGTATCCTGAAAAACCATCAAGCAGGGAGATTCTTTTAGAACCCACTACCTTCTGTAGGATATGCTCCATTCTAGGCAAAGGGTAGTTATCTTTCAAGGAAGCTCTGTTAAGGTTTCTGAAGTCTATGCAAAGTCTAATCTCCCCCGTTTTCTTTCTTACAGCCACTAAGTTTGACACCTAATCAGAAAACCTTACCGTGACTATAATGCCTGCCTCATACATCTTTTTAATTTCCTTTTCTACTGCAGGCAATTGTTTTGGATTAATTCTACGGAGTTTTTGTCGGAAAGGTTTCTGATTTTCCTTCAGTGGTATCTTATGTTGTATGATGTTGGTGTCATAGGCCTTTAAGTCTTCATAGCTCCATGCAAACACATCAATGAATTCCTTAAACAGATCAATGTATCTTTTCTTCATGTCTGCAGGTATAGACTTAGCCAGCTTTATCATTTTGGGTTTGTCTTCAGTGCCTACGTTACACTCTCCTACATCCGATTCTGCATGTTCTATTGTGGGTTTCTTTGCAACATCATCGAAATCAAAGAGATCCTCTAAGGGTGCTAAGCCTCTTGGTATGTTCTTGTCTTTGGCTTGCAGCACCTCCATTTCTTCTCTATCTGCGTTTTCACGTTTTACGGCTGAATTGCCAGTTTCTTCAGAAAAAGAATTTATTTCTATACTATAAGGCGTTTCTAGTTCATCAGTAGAATCCTCACTTGGGCAGCTGTCATCAGACTTTGAGTCTGAATGAGAAAATTCAAACTCATTTCTGCTCATCAGGAAATCTTCAATCTGTTTGTCTCCTTCAAAGACCTGCCAGTATTTTTCATTGTCTGGCACTGCAGGCCTGAATTTAGTCTGAATGATGATTTTTTGGTCAACTGGGGCCTTAGGATAAGAGCTAGCTAGGCAGGCTAGTCCATTTGCAATAGCGTTTTGACCCCTAGGAATGTATACTAAATCATATTCAATGAATGTTTTCAACAAATCTAGAGTATCGTTCCTGTATGCCCTAAGCCTGGGGTGTTTTGCCGAATACTCACCACTCATCTATTTGATTACTAACTCAGAGTCTCCTCTCACGACTATCCTACGGGCTCCTAATTTTTTCAACAGATTTAAGCCCAATATTAGAGCCTCATATTCTGCAATGTTATTTGTGAATTTGAAATGCAGATTGACAGCGTGGCTCTCCGCGTGGTCATTTTCGGTGTTACGCAACCACACTCCTGCTCCGGCGTTTTGTCTAGTGCAGGACCCATCAAAGTTCATTTCCCACAGGGGCTCTTTGTTTACTTCCACTTCGCTTCCTCCCTTACAGCTCGGTTCGCCATTAGGTTGAGTTGGGAGGTTTGAGCTAGATTGTAAGCTGTCTTGTTGTTCATAGAGGCCGTGGATGTCAGGGATGTGGTTAGCTTGCTGTTCTTGCTCTGTTTCTGTTACGCTTGGAGTGAGCAGTCCACCACAAATCCTACAGGCTTCGTTTCTGGTTTCCTTTTCATTTTCAGTGTGCTGCCCATGATTTTCCTGATCATATTCTTCCAGAGTGGCCATTATATGGAGGTCCATAGGCTCGGTGTTCTCATTTGTATGCCTATTCTGGGACTCTGGCTCTTCTAAGGATTCATCATTACAAAAAATAAAGGAGTCAAGATCGGTATGTACAGAATACAATGGTGAATTTTTAGGTTTCTCGGGGCTGCTGACCAGAAATTTCATTTGGGATTCTCTATACAGTCTTCTTGATTGGCCAAATATAGGGATAGTGGCATATGAGCCATCCATCTGCATAGTGCCTTGCAGCTTGGCTCCCCATGATCTAGATAATAACATGCCATACTTGGGCGGCACGTCTGCCACCACTACATCCATGACCATACATTTCGCAGGAATTTGAGTCAAACTCACACACAGGTCTTTGATCAGGCCAAGACATTTTACCCTACTAGAGTCGAATGAGTATAAGTCTTTGTAGGGTCGGGTGATTTCGAGGCCTAACTTCTCCATGACTACTTTAGGCATTAGATTGTGTGATGCACCGGAGTCATGCATGGCGTTATGGAGGATCTTGTCATGAATGTTAAGACTGATATAAAAAGGTGGAACTACCCCCTCCTGAAATTTCCCTTCAATCTTGGGACCGAATAAGAGGGCAGGCTGATCATCACTCAAATTTACAGTGTCATTATTTATACTCAGATTTAATGCTTTCAAAATCTGGCCTTTATATACATCCTGAGAGGCCAGCTCAGATAATGGCACAGAGATTTTGATTTTTGCAATCTCACTTTCTAAACTGAAAATGGATTGGCTTTTGGAAGTGCTCAACTCTATCTTGTTCGCCACTGCTTTAGAGGCTGAACCGGTTTGTGTTTTCTCATTATGTACATGTGTAGGCACAGTTGTATTAGGAGCACTAACTGAGGTGCTAGTGCTACTGGTTGGTTGAATTTGTTTTTCATTTTTTTGGTTGTCCTTCTGTTGGTTTTTCTCAGAACTCTCCGTTGTTGATTTATTGTTCACAGCAGTGACTTTAGAAGATTTCTCAGGCCTCTTTTTGATAGTTACTTCAGGAGTTTTAGGTTTGGAAGAGTCTTGGTTCTTTTTACTCCTGAGCTCATATTGTTCTCTGACCTGTAACATGGCATTCTCGAATCCCAACCTATAATCCTTAGATTCAAACCATTCCTCCTCCCCATAAGAGGTTGAGGGTTGGTCCTCTTCTGAATCACAGTTCAGGATTGAGTCCTCTGTTTCGAACATGTTTATCACATTCCCTTCAGATTCTTCTATGATTCCCTCATCCTCATCAAGAAAGTTTTGGAAAGGGGGAATGACTTGCTGATCTGACTCTTTCTGTCTGTTGGGAGTGTTGTTGTTTCTTCTAAAGTTTTGGTTTTGGTTTTGATTTTGGTTCCTGTTCTGAGTGATAGCCATCTTTTCGACTACTTGGCATATCTTATCCACATTCTTAGACAATAGGTCAACCCTTGGATCTGAAGTGGAGGCTATAGTGTCATCCTTGTATGTTACTCTCTTTTGAGCTCTCAGTTTGGCCCTTTTTTCAATCAGATTTTCTTCTATGTTTACTGCCCCTTTCTGCATATCCTCCAACGTGGTATATTCTTTATCCCTAAGTTCATAGGCCATGTCAGCATCAAATCCATCAGGATATTTTGCTAAGGCCATACCTTGTGGGGGTTTCATGTGTGGGGCAAGAGCATTGTAAATACTGTTGAATCTGGTGGTGTAATCATGAACACTTTCCCCTACGTTTCTCTTAAGGGACATGTATTCTGCTAGGAGCTGGCGAGGGTTTGCTCTGGTTTCCCATTTGTTGATGAAAGTCTGGTATAACGCAGGGAGATCTTGGATACTACCAGCAGGTAGGCTTTTAAACCACTTCTTAACTTCACCTCCCAAGCTTTGCGCGAAAATTCTCATTTTAATTGTTTCATCATCAATTTCCATATAATCAAAAGAGTCCTCCATTTTATCCACATGTTGCTGTGCTGTTGTAGGCTCTTTAGCAGGGAAATGTGGGATTTTTGATTGATAATCATTTGGTAAGGGCAGTAAAGGCTGGGGTAAAACTAGAGGTGCATACCAGGCTGCCATGATGATGTTCTGATGAGGTATAGGATTGGCTTGAGCAGCTGGTAGTTGGATGACAGGGATGGTAGGACCAGCCGAAGTCTGTTGAGCAGACCTAGGGTGAGAAAGCCCCGAGTTTTGGAGAAAGTGGAGATCAGGTGGTGTGGAAGGAGGGGTTTCGCTGTCCCTAGTGTCTAGCTGGTCTGAAACACTGAATGACCTAGTTCTAGGTAATCTGTTTTGAAGGTCTAGGTCGAAGAAAGGGTCTGATAGAGCTGCAAGATCTTCTGGTGCAGAATTAGCTCTAGGAATGTTGCTGGGAATAGTTGATCTCCTACTCACAGGTGTTCTTTTAAGGATCTTCTCAAGATTATCAACTGTTTCGGGTGGGTTTGGATCAGGGAAAGCTCGTGTATGAATGGTTCTGTGAGCCAGAATGCTTGTTTGTAAGCCAGGCAGCTTATCCCTACTTGTTACTTCTACCGAGGTTAATGTTGTTTTGGGAACTGGCCTCCCTGTGGAGTCTTCATTATGCTGGGGACTGTTCTACCAGTGGAGTCTGATGTGAAACCAAGATAATCAGCAAGCCTACTAATCACCAGTGGAGTCTTTAACGTTTAGGAACAATGGAGTCGCCAGGTGGAGGGTTTAAGATGATTCTATGGTACACTTTCCACCACAGTGCTCACCGTCAACCTAGCCAAAGTTTTAAGTTTCTGAGGTTGTTTGAAATGAGAAGCACTCAGAACTCCCCAGTGGAGTCGCCATTATGTTGGGGTTCCCATGTTTTGGCCAGGTTGACAAAGACCAAAAGATGAGACAACATAGAACCACTTTCAGACCTTAGGATCTAGCCCTCCTAGGTCCAGAGAGGGATCTCTCTATGATTATCAAAGGATATATGTCTTTGAAGTTCTAAATTATGGTTTTAGGCTAGTTATAGGCTCAAGGTTATTTGTTTGACTGTATGAGTTTGGTTGTTGAGAATCAGGAAGGAAGGTTTCATCACAAGACAAGGATGGGTAAAGAAGGAAACTAGGCAAAGGTAGATAACTCAGGGAACATCAAGGCCATTGGGAAATGGAGTCAAGAAAGGATTTACTTATGTTCAATGTGTAAGCTTCAATTGGGCTAGTCATCTAGAGCATTTGGATCTCAAAGACTGATTGGTGGGATGGAACACTAAGTGATGAGAATGAAAGATGAAAAACCATCTGATTCTGTCTATAGATCAGGCCAGAGGTCATTTAACTCCAGGCCTGTTTGGACAAAACCATAGGCAACACGAGGGATCTTGAAAGGTTTATACGGAAGGGAGGTTATGAAGAGGCAGCGACAGACTTTACACCTCTCAATATTCCTAACCTCTTTTAGCTAAATCTTAACAAAAACATCTGAATACTGATTTTACCAACTTGCACATCAGAGAGTAGGCAATAATCATCCACTACACTGGTTTAGTCAATTAAAACAATATTCAGACACACATATGAGCAGAAAACATTCAAGACTGAGAGAGCTGGGATATAAGGTACCTAACAAGGGTAAATCTTATATCATGCATTCAGATGTCAGTCAGAAGAACATGAAATGAAATGGAAATAAACACAGAGATAAGAAGAACATCACCAACTGCTGTAGATCAGGATCTAATGAAAATTGCTTATCATGTTAAACACTACACCAATCAAGTACATCACTGCCCAAAGCTTTTACATTCAGCCTGAATACATCATATTTCTCAGCCTATCATACAACTATTACACAGGAAACTTGGCTCGGGACAAAATGCTTGCAGTTCGCTGATAAAACCAACAACCAAACAACCCAAAACGTTCCCAGGGATTTTATAGGAGAAGAGAAAGAAACAGAGGCAGAAGACCCATTAAATGAGATTCATTAAGTCAGAATGGCGGAAGTGTTCACGCCCATACTGCTTAATGGCTTTATGCGGCGTTTTGAGTACTCTCCAGACTGTTTGGAGGCTCTGTTAAGCTGGGAATTGACCTCGGATATTTCACTGGAGTCCTTTCTGGAGCTTGGGCTCTGCGCTGCCTTCTGAAATGAATGAGATGGATTAAAGATCTGCAAGGCGCTCCATACCTCATAACTGCTGCCTGACCGCCTGGAATGAGCTTCAGTCAGCATATTTAATTGCTTACGGGCTCGAGGAGGCACGGAGAACTCTGTAGGATGGTGTACTTCTGGAGAAGAGTACTCTGTTCTTTGGTGGCGCAGTTATGGCGTGCTGGTGCGCTCTTAGTTTTCGAACTGAGCTTCGATCCTTTGACTTGCGAGGTTAACATTAATTAAATCAGCAATAGTCATTAACCCCTTTTAAATCCTGCCTCTGCTGCTTCGCTGGCCGGCTGGAATGGCCTCTCTGTGCTGTTTCGCATCATAAAATAAACCTGTTAAGAGCCTGGCAGCGGTGGCAGAGAAATGCAGTGGAGGCGGTGGAAAGGTGGTGGCAGAATGGAGAATCAATGGAAACAGCGGAGAGGAGCGGAGAAACGGACTCATAGTGTAAAACCCCAACATTCAGTGTTTGGGCGAATTACCAAGGAAATTACCAACAAACAAGGGGCGGAGCGTTAAATGTGGGGCCGACCAGAGGCGGAGGGCGATTAAACCTGGACCGTCCGATTTGGGAGGAACAGATGGCCACGATTCAATCGCATCATCGCAATCGGGGGTCAGAAGAAACTGTTTGCGATTGCGATCGGAGAGGGGCTTGCGATTGAGCACTGGCCGTTGATCATGGGCTAGATCGGTGGTGGAGAAGTGGATCGGGGGGTGCAGTGTGATTAAGCGCTGGCCATCGGATTGACTGGGAAACGGACGGCCTAGATCCAATCGGCAGGGAGAAAGAAGGGTCACGAGCGAAGACGCGATTGTGCGATATCCGTTGGATCCGACGGAATGGACGGCTGCGATGCAATCGGGAGGCGAACAGAAGGACTTGTGATTGCGATCGGAGGGACAGAGCGATTGAGCGCTGGCCGTTGATCTGACGGGGAGATCAACGGTGGAGAACACAATCGGAGGGGATCAGCGATTGGCGGAGGACCGTCGGATCAGCATGAAAACGGACGGTTAAGATTAAATCGGAAGGCTTCAATCGGGGCGGTGCCAATGCGCCTTGCGATTGCGATCGGGCATGGGTTTGCGATTGAGCGCAGACCGTCGATCTGCGGGAAGAATGGACGGTGGAGATTTAATCGGGGCACGCAATCGGAGGAGGAGCAGAGGGACTTGCGATCAGCGGAGGGTCGTCGGATTGCAGGGCAGATCGACGGCTGGGATGCAATCGGGAGACGGGAGGAAAGACTTGCGATCGATCGGAGGGGGGGTTGCGATTGAACCAGGACCGTCGGATCGCGAGGAGATCAACGGTGGAGACAATGATCGGAGGATCGCAATCGGGGGTTGGAGCAGGAGGGTTGCGATTGCGATCGGGAGGCGGTTGCGATTAGCGGATAGCCGTCAGATCTGGTGATAGATCGACGGTGCAGAACCATCGCGAAACATTTACGTGTTAAAACAACATGCATCGGGACTTTTGATATTACAAAGGGTTTTGCCCCCCCGCCGATGATTCCGATTGCGATAAGCACCGGGGACTTAAGCACTTGGTCCTGGCGCGGGGTCTTGTGGGGAAGTGGTTTGGAAGGGGCCTGCGGCAAGGGGCTAAGGCCTGTATTAAGGTCGGAAAGTGGGTTTTGGGCCCATTTTAATGGATTTTAACGGTGAAGGAGGGGAACGATAGAGAAATAGAGGGGAAAGAAGGGAAAACAAGGGGTATGGGAGAAATTTAAAGGGGAGTTGGGGGGATTTGAGGGGTAAAAAGGGAAATAGAAGGGGAAGATAGGGAGTATAAATAAGAGGAAAAAAGGGGCCTTTGGGCATTTCTTCATCAACAGAGAGGCTTTAAAAGGGAAAACAGCAGAGGGGGAACCATCAAAGGATAAAGGGCACAAAGGGGCTTCAAGGGGACTGTGTTTTCAGAGGAAATGCAATCCTTGAAGACTCAAAGATGATTTAGCCCCCTATTTGCTTGTCAAAAATTTCACAGGGGGGCCAACAGGAGGTTGCTGGAACCAGGTTTCCGCACCCTGGGAGAGAGCAAGTAAATCAAGCCAGATGACAATTATCAGATCTATATGGCTAGAGGTCATTCACAGGAGTTCTAATAAATAACTCGAATACAATTAAGGCTCACATCCACGTGCCTACTATCAGCTATAATCACAGAAAATTATATTCACAGCAGATTAATAGATCACAGATGCATTTACCATAAACATAGATAGTTTGTAGCTTAGAAACAGATCATATAACTCAACTTCGCATCAACCATAACATATCAGGTCCAAATAACATCAAATATCCACAATACTTTCACACATCTATATTATTAGCCAAAATCCTCTTACATTCCCAAATTACCACCTGCGCACACAGCCAACAGGGTTTGTACATAGCAGAATAGAGGATCTCCATGCACACAACTAGCAGGAGTCCTAACGCACACAACCCTACCATAGACTTAATATTTTGCACTTCGCATCAATCTCTATTCATTCCTACCTATGACTCAAAAAAGGTTCATCTATTTATAGCGATTTAGACTACACATCCAATGGTCTGCAAACCATGGTTTGTGGACTCTTGTTCTACCCTTGACCCATTTACAATGCGTCAGGGGCTTTGACCCACCCCAAAACCCCTGCGTTAGACTAAACAATACAAAATTATATGAAAATGGACAAAATTCATAGCCTTTGGGAGACCCTGCTCCAACACCAACCTTGGATGGAAGTACACTCAGTTGACTCAACCTCTGAAACCACTGAGGCTATTGAGTTTGGCCCATCTAGATCTATGAAAATCAAACTAGACCTCTCGAATGGAGAAGAGAGGCAGTTATGCCAACTTTTGAAAGAAAATATTGAAACATTTGCTTGGGATTACAAGGACATGAAAGAGGTGCATCCTTCAGTATGCTGACATCACATTTACATCAAAGAGGGATGCAAGCCTGTGAGGCAACCCCAAAGAAGGATGAACCCCGCTCTGAAGGACATAGTCAAAGAAGAGTTACAAAATTTATTGGATGCAGGGTTCATATATCCTATATCTGACAGTGAGTGGGTATATCCTCTTGTCTTAGTCCCAAATAAGAATCGGATGTGATGATTTTTTGTTGATTATCGAGAACTTAACAAAGCCACCAAGAGAGACCATTTCCATTTTCCCTTTATAGACCAAGTATTGGATGGCCTTGCAGGGAATAAGTTCTTTTCCTTCTTAGATGGGTTCAGTGGGTACAACCAGATTCAAATCATCCCTGAAGACCAGGATAAGACTACTTTCACCTTCCCTTGGGGTACCTATGCTTATAGAGTCCTACACGTTGGTTGTGAACTTCTCTAAAAACCTTTGAAAGATCTCTCCTGAGCATATTTTCTGATTTAGTCCATGACTCTGTCAAAATCTACACGGATTATTTCATGCCATATCGGGATGACTTCCAAGAATCTCTCTCCAATTTGGGAAATGTAATAAGAAGGTGCACTGAGATGCATCTCTGCTTGAGCCCAGAAAAGTGTGAATTCCTAAAGAAAGTAGGGGTTGTATTAGTACACTCCATATCCCAAGCAGGAATACAGGTAGACCCAAACAAAATCACTGTCATCAAAAGGGTACCTGCTCCTCAAAAGCAAAAAGACATTAGGAGTTTTTTAGGCTTAGCTAGTTACTACAAAAGGTTCATAAAATATTTCAGCAAGATGGCTTTGCCATTATTTGGGTTATTGGTCCAGGATTCTTATTTTGTTTGGTCTGGTCCTTTTCAAGAGACTTTCAAGCTCATAAAGAAATATTTGACTACTGCCCCTATAATCCGAGGTCCAAATTTGTAATATTAAAAAATTAGCATGCAACTAATTGGAATATTAATTTTTTCTTTTGTCATTTAGAGAGATGAATAGTGGGTAGGGAGACCCATAAATCTCTTTAACAGGAATAAAATCCCTCTTAATGTGAAAAGGGATCATCTTGATAGTTGGATAAAGCACCTCCATTTGTGAACATGGGATAAAGCATGTGGACAAGGTCAATTATGACCAAATCAACAACGCTGGTATGGAAAGAGTGGACCATCAATGAGAGATAGTGCAGAGTTAATGGGAGTAAGTATGCGTGATAGTAGTGGCTTTAATGAGTGTGACCCAAGGTGAGAAGGCTCACAATGCATATAAGGAAGGGAAGGAAGCCATAGATGTCATGTTAGATGATTATTTATTTTCATCTTTTTAGATCTGGATTTGTCAGGTGACATTTCTATGCATGCTTTTGATGTTTAGCAGGGTATGTTGTGCTATTTAGCACAAGGGTGTTCCCGAGTGGGAATCCCATGCTCATCCTGAGGGGACTTTGAGTGCCCAATTAGGAGAGATTATTGAGCTGTATAGTTCACATTCTAGTGTCAGGCCAAGCTTCACTCTTAAGCTATAGTTTAGTTTCTCTTCAGAGTTGTGTTGTGTTGCAGGGTGTTGCAGTGGAGGATTGTTAGGGCCACTTTGAGTGTATTTCTTTTCAGTGGAGAGGTATCCTTTCCATTGGGAGGCCAACAACGAAGGCCTTAGAGGTTAATTTATAGTTTGGCACTAGGAAAACTTATTTCCACCTCCTAAAGCACAGTTCCACTCTCAAACTGCGTTATTTTGTTGAGCATATGCAGTGGAGGTTTCATTGTTTGATTTGGAGGGTGAGATCTTCAAGGAAGGGATCAGCCTTTCACTTGGAGGATATATTGGAGGAAACACACACAAACACACAAACATACACACAAACACACACACATATATATATTTCAACCACCTACTTTCTAGTATTCAGTGGCAGGTGTTATTCATCCCTAGGACTGCATTCCAACATTTTTCATTTTCAGTGTATTTCCAGAAACCCTTTCATGGTTGTCTTGGAAATGTGTTTGGGAGCCTAGATCTCTACTCCCAGCACTTTGTGAGCCATATATCAAGAGATCCATGTTATTGTGATTTTCCAGTAGCATTATTTCCCCTAAAACTGCATTGTATTGATTCTCTTGCATTTGTATAGCAGCTATGTTTCATATTGTGGCATATGTATTTATGGGAGGCTTGCTTGCCTTGATTATTTGAGTTGTGCCCATTTTTATTGTACTTATTTGCTGGGGATTTACATAATAAAATGGATCCATGTTTGACACACATGTCAGTGTAATGTTATTCACCTATATTTCCATTATTTTGTTCTATATTCCTGTATTTTACATTTTGGAATATTACAATGGTGTCAGAGCATGAAATTTGGATCAGCCTGTGAGTTTAAGCCAATATGCTATAAGAAGAAGAAGCAGAAAAAGGAAATATATCTACAACAATGGAAGGAATAAGTTTTGTCTCATCTCTTTTCGTATCTATGAATAATCTCTCCAAGGAGGTCAAGAAAATGAGAATGGAGAGATGAAATGAGACCTTAAGATTGTTTCAATATGAGGAAGGTCCATGCACTTCCTACCAATAGCAGAAGAAACTAGTATTACATAGAGCTCCAAAGAGATATACTATGTATACTTTCTTGGAAGAGGAATGTGAAAGACATGGAGATGGAGGAAACTTAGATCATGAGATTCTAAGTGATTATCTTGAAGACTACAAGTATCAATCAAGGGATTTCAAGGAGAATCTAACTCTCCAGCAGTTTATTCAGATCAAATAAGAATGGAGACCTTACAGAAACAACAGAAGAAGAAAAAAAAATATTTATATTGTCTACATTTGATGGGTCATCCGCATGCACATCAAGGGCTTGGAGGAGGAAGTTAGATGCATTATTCCTGCTACATACAGTAGTAGAAATAGAAGTTGTTGAGATTGCAGCGCTGCACCATGAGGGTGAAGAAAATATTTGGTGGTTAAGCCATTTAAGACATGGAAGAGTGACTGCTTATGCAGATTTTACTCAAAGGTTAATCAAGAAGTTTGATAAGAAGAAACCGAAGGAAAATAAACTTCCACCACCAGTTGATGTAGGAGTGATTGCATCAGGAGAAGGAACAATTTCATCCTTGCAAAGTGGTCTTTATCTCTTGAAACTTAGAGTCCCATGCATTATTGAGGAGATGCATGAGGAGGAGGATACTTATACCAACGCTAGTGCAATAGTAGAGGAGCAGCCATAATCATCACCAACTGTTTCAGGAGTCATTACACTAGTAGGAGGAACCCTTGTAGCAGTACAAGATGTTCCCAAGGATCAAATTAGCTATGGTATGCAAACAATTCCACCCCATTTTATCTCAGTACATCATATGGAGAGTTGTGGGACATGCCTTCATGGAAATTGCATAACCTAGGGTCAAAGCACACTGCTAATTTGGAGTAGCAGAGTATCACTGCGCAGAGGAACCTTGACTTGTTTAAGGAGGAGATATATAGCCATCTTGGTTACTCATTGTTGAGCTGCACACAACACTTTGGGTTGGAGTGTAGAATTTTGGAGGATAGGATGAGCATAATCCTAATCAATCCAATGCAGAACTATATGTTCAACATTGTGCATGATCATGAGACAACATATGCACCATCATGGAGATTAGTAGTGTTTTCATTGAGTAGCAGTGATGAGTTGGGGGCCTAACTATTATTGGGAAATTCTAATGACCATTACACTTGTGTAGCATTGGATAGAAAAATGGTTGATGGAAGACATCTTATGATGGATGACATCTCCCATTATGATGATGGATCCTTCTTGATGAGAACTTCACAGCTCAATGAGAAGTTCTTACCTACTGCATATTTGGAACCTTATGGGTTTAGCTTGGTCATTGATGAGGGGTCTTCATATGGAGATCTCCAGGATTTCACTTCAACATCTCATGAAGTGCAAAGGTAGTGATCATATTTGGGAGGATAGTATTCTCCATTAGATTAATACCAAATTGGAGCATGGTAGGAGACACCCACATTTGGAGGAATGGGTGTGGATGGTGAGCAATGGGTTGGTTAGCCACTTCGAGATCTATGACACCGGGCAGCAGGAGGCAAGTCTGTGTTGGCTACTCTTGAAAGAGTTTTTCCATCATGTAACATATCCTATTTCAAAGGGTGTGTTAATGGTTGGGACATGGCATGGCACTTGCATGATGTGGAAGCAAGGAGTTTGGATGTATTGGGGTGTTGTGATATTTTTCATATCAATCATCATGTTTTTACTCCATGGTCTATATGATGATGGTGTGAGGAGGCAACAAGAGCTATTGTTGCTTTGGTTACTCTTGGGAGAGTATGGGTTGATTTTCTCCCATACTTTGCATTTTGTTTTAGGAGTAGAGGATGGCACAATCATGGTGCAAAGGGGCTACTATTTATCCTTGGAGGATCAGGAGGTACTTCCACATAATAAGGAGTCTCCCATATGTAGCAGCATTATGATATGTGACTTTTTCATTGGGCATGTCAAAGAGGGAAGTTAGGAGATGGAAGGAGCCTTATTACAAAGGCCAACAACGTGGTCACTTGGGAGTTGGGATTTGTTGATGGAGTGTTCCCAGGATCACTTGAAATATGATGCACTTGATGGGAAAGTAGGATATGAGAGTGATGGAGTCGTGGATGGAGACATCTATTACCATGATATGATCTTCTTGACTTGGATCTCCAAGCATAAGAAGAAGGCCTTACATGCAACACTTGGTTCATTCCTTTCCATTCACCAAGGTCTCATGGAGACATATCAGACCACTATGGAGATATCATTCATAGATATTATTATCATGTTACTCTCAGCACATGGTGAGAGTTTTTTTTTCACTTATTGGTCATCTAACAAAATATTTGCATTCTCTTACCATTTATGTAGAGTGCATTGCTCCACAAGAGGGAAAGGTTTTATTGGGGCTTCATGATATTTTTAAGACCAAAATCATTGATGGAGATAGGCATATCTTGTATGGATTTGGGCAAGTATTGCGCTATTATTTGTATTCTCAATTGATACACAATTCCATCTACTATTTTCTAGGCGGTGAGATAGCATGCACAACTAGCAAATTGTTGGGAGACAACTTGCCACATTATTTTCTGAAACAACAATTAGCAAGACTGCATTGTAACCACTTGGGAAACTGTTGGTACCATTCAGAACCACACATAACCTTTAGTATATTTCTTATTTGGATCCCATATTGTGATGATTTTTTATTGTCTTTATATGGGATGGTTTGGGAAAAACTTAAAGAGGGGGTCTTTAAAGATCCAGTTGCCTTTTTTCCTCTTGAAGGCAACATTATTGTAGCTGAATATCAACAACAACTCTACACTTTTCATAAGTGGACAGAAAGAAACACTGTTACCGATGAAATAGGTAACTGCACTGGTACCTAGTTTTTCACGTAGCAAGAAAAACACCCGATTTTGAAAAGTGGTGATGTAGAATCAATTTTTTTCTTTGAGCATGTTTTTGGCACTTTAATTTTTATTTATTTATTTATTTCTGTGATGATTTTTATGTCTATTTTGAATAGTGGTGGTGTATCATCAACAACGTTTTTTTAGAGGATTGATTTTGACACTATACATTTTCTAATGTCTTCTTCTTCCATGAGATGTTTATTTTTAAGTGCATTTATGTACTTGTGTTTTAAAAGGAAAAAAATATTTTTTTTTTAAAGAAAAATTTGTAATGATATCTTCACTTTTTCACATAGATAAAAAATGAAAAAAGGGTCAATATTATAAAGTTTTTATTTTCTACAAGTTTATGTATTGCGAATTAATTTTTCAATGCACATCAAACAAATTTTTCTAAAAAACCAATATTTTGAACAATATGACAAAAAATTAAAATTTTCAATACAAATACAATACAAAAAATACTCTTTTAGAGACTTTTTTGTTTAAAAAAACATGTTAAATAAACTAATTTTTGGGTAAATCTTAACAAAAAAACTTAAGAAAATAGCATTTTCATTGAATTTTTTGTCAAAAAATAATAGTAATCACATGTTTTTTTGCAAAAAATAAGGATTATTCTCATAAAATATCAAATTCTAAACATTACAAGTAAAACTGATTAATAGATCTCAAAGATGAGCTTTGTTTGCAAGCATAACTTAAAGATCATCAACAATATCAACTAATACATGTTCAACATCATCTAGAACATCATTGATAGCTTCTTCCACAACATTTTCTACTTCATTTTGGTCATTGTCATCTTCTAATGCATCTTTCATGTCTGCAAACCTTCCAAAGTGTTCGTTTCCAATCATTCTATATAATGGTGGTTGAGGTTCCTTTGCTTTTTTTGCCACACATGATTCACTAAAATCCCCTTTCCTCAAACCAACTTCTTGCTTCGCATTTGGAAGGAATTCAAGAGCATCGATTCTTGGTTGAATAAATTTGCATTGCACTGGGTCTTTCTCAATGGAAATGAAATTTCTTCCTTTTGGTAGGCAACATGATAGTGTTGTACCTAATCATCAAGTACAAAAGAAATAAGGAACAAAATTACTATAAAGACATAAAAAGTAAAAAATAAAATATTTTAATTTAAATTTGTATAATAAAACTTACCTGGACTTGAAAATCGATCCAAAACCCAATCTCCTTCATTTGACGGTGCTGCCCGGCTTGCCTCCAGCCCTCGGCTGGGCGGAGGGAAATTTAGAGAATTTCCCTTCCCCTAGCTGGGGCCTGGAGGCAGGCTGGGCAGCCCTCGATGGCGCCACCCGGTTAGCCTCTGCCCACCCGAGGGAGATTCTCAGAATCACCCTTCGCCCAGCTAGGGGTGACTCTCGGAACCACCCTCCGCCCAACCGGGGACTGGAGGTAGGCTGGGCGATGCCATCGAGGGCTGTCCAACCTGCCTCCAGTGCCCGACTCGGTGGAGGGCGATTTTCAGAATCTCCCTCCGCCCAGATGGGGTCCGAAGGCAGGCTGGACAGCCCTCGATGGTGCCACCCAGCCAACTTTTGGCTCCCGACTGGACAGAGGGAGATTAACGAAATCGCCCTCCGCCGAACCCGGAGTGATTCTTGGAATCTCCCTCTACCCAACCAGGGGTGATTCTCGGAATCGCCCTCCACCCAGTAGGGGGCCGGAGGCAGGCCGGGCAGCACCATCGAGGGCTACCCAGCCTGCCTTCGATCCCCGGTTGGGCGGAGGGAGATTCTCGGAATTTCCCTCTGCCCAGCCAAGGGGTCGGTGGCAGGTTGAGCAACCCTCGATGGTGCCACCCAGCTGGCCTCTGGCCCTCGATTGGGTAGAGGGAGATTCTCGGAATCACCATTCACGCGGTCGGGGGCCAAAGGCCAGCCAAGCGGCACCGTCGAGGGCTGGAAATTCTGAGATTCTCCCTCCAACCAGCCATAGGTTGGAGGCAGGCTGGGCAACCCTCGAAGGTGCCGCCCGGCCTACCTCTAGCCCTCGGCTGGGTGGAGGGCGATTTGGGGAATCACCCCCGGCTGGCCTGAGGGTGATTCCAAGAATCTCCCCCAGATTGGTGGAGGGAGATTCCGAGAATCACCCCCGGATGGGCGGAGGGTGATTCCAAGAATCACCCCTGGATGGGTGGAGGGTTATTCGAAGAATCACCCCCGTCTGGGCAGAGGGCGATTCCAAGAATCACCCCCAATTCCACCCAGTTGGGGGCGATTATTAGAATCACCCTCTGTCCAGCCAGGGGCTGGAGCCAGGCTGGGCAGTGTTGTCGAGGGCTGCCCAGCTTGCCTCCGGGCCTCGGCTGAGGGAAGGGTGATTCAGAGAATCAACCCTATCTGGGCGGAAGGTGATTCCGAGAATCACCCTCCGCCCAGCAAGGGGTGATTTTCAGATTCACCCTCTGCCCAACCGGGGGTGGTTCTCAGAAAATCCCTCCCGAGAATCGGCCTCTGCCCAACCGTAGGCCGAATGCAGGTTGGGTAGCCCTTGAAATTTTCATTCGGCTCACCTCCGGCCCTTGCCTGGGCAGAGGGAAATTTCGACAAACACCCCCAGCTGGGCAGAGGGCGATTATTGGAATCGCCCTTCGCCCAGCCTGGGGCTGGAGGGAGGCTGGGTGGCGCCATCGAGGGCTGCCCAGCCTACCTCCGGCCCTCGGCTATGCGAAGGGCAGTTCCTGGAATCACCCTCCCGCTAGACAGGGGCTGGAGGCAAGCTGGGAAGCCCTCGACTGTGTAGCCCAACCATGCTCTAGCCCTTAGCTGGGCAGACGATGATTCCTAGAACTGCCCTCTGCCCAGCCGAGGGTTGGAGGCTGGCCAGGTGGCACTGTCGAGGGCTACCTAGCCTATAGACGGCCCCCGGTTGGGCGAACGATGATTCTCAAAATCACCCTCCACCTAGCCGAAGGGGATTCTCGGAATCACCCTCCGAATTTCGCTCCACCAATGAGCTGATTCTCGAATTTCCCCTCCTTGGTGAGAGGGTGGTCTCCGTCAGCCTCCATACAGCCGAGGCGGATCAGGCCGGGAAATGCAGCCAGCGACTGCCAGCACCACCCCTCCGACCCCGGCCAGGCGGCGTTCTCGTATCATCCTCCATAACCCGGGGCGGGCTTGGGGTCGGCCTTCCCCAGTCTTTCCCTGCCGTGTCCTCACGACCCCTAGGCAGGCGGAGAGATTCTCAGGAATCACCCTCCATCAATCGGGGGGCTGGGCAGTCAGACAGCCAGAGGCTTCAGGGCCTGCCTCGGCCCCTAGCTGGGACAGGCGGGCAGACAACCCTCTGCGTCTTCTTCTCTTGGCCTTGGGGCAGGCGGTGGTCTCAGTGCCTGCAGCCTCCCACCATTCTGGTGCCTTCCACCCCTGTCGGGGCAGGCCCGGGGCTGTCCGGCTCAGTTGGGGCCTACCCAACTGTGTCGGCCCTTTGGGCTGGTGAGGGGAAATTCCTCAGATCACCTCTAGCCAAGCTAAGTCAGTGAAATTTGGACAACCCTTGGCCGATTTTGACCTCGACCAGTAGGCGGTGATTTGAGTCACACTCAGCTGACCGGCCGGATGGTGAGCCAAACAATGTCATCGGGGTTGCCTAACATGGCCTGGCGGGCGGAGGGTGTTCTCAGTCATACCTCCGTGGGAATGAGCAAATGATGCTGGCAGTGTCCTGGGCCAATATCCATTGTTGTGGGCCGATTCTCGGAATCACCCTCCGGCTAGTACAGGGCCGAAGTCCGGCTCAGCAGCGCCATTGATGGCTGCCGAGCCTGCCTTTGGCCGTCGGTGCGCGGCAAATTATTATTTTTTTATTTTATTTTTTTCAAACACAAAATATATATATATATATATATATATTTTTTTTATAAAACAAAAACTATTATAATAAAATAAATGTATTGTTAAATATATAAAAGAAAAACTAGTCAGTTAAAATTTTAAATATAAAAAAGAATAAAAACAAATTAAAAAATATGTTTTAAAAAATAAACACAAACATAAAAAATAAATTATTTTTTAACTTTTTTTAAATTTAAACAAACATTATTTAAGATATAAAAAAAAAAAAAAATTAAAATATGTTTTAAAATATAAACAAACATATATAAGTATATTTTATTTTTATTTTTTTATTTTCTTAAAACTAAAACAATTATAATTTAAAATATAGAAAGACAATAAAAAAAATTAAAAATATGTTTTTATATATAAACAAACAAATATATGAATAATAAATTTTTCATTTACTTCTTCATTTTTAAAAATTGTTTAAGTCATATAATTTCTCCATAATTTCATGGTTCAAGTACTCTGCTTTAAGACTACAGAAACACAGGAATTTAAAACTGTACCAAGTTTTTATACCACTCAATTTTATCTTTAATGATATGGTTGAAAATAATTACAATTTAGGGTTGTTTAGAGTGAATATTTATGTTTCTTTCTTTAATACATCAAAATTGTTTGAAACGGTAGAGCCCCTTTAAATATTATTTTTATTTTACTTAGCTTTATATCACCTCAAAAGATTTTAAGACTTTTCGATTTTCACGTATACTCTATATGGTAATAATACTACATTCAGCTAATGTGTCAAAAGTGTGACACAATGTTTTTTTTTGTTATTTCAGCATCAACTCGTTTTGTTTTGAGGGTTTTTTTTCAATATTTGTTTCAAGAAAAAATTTCGTTTTTAGAATAATTTTATAAAAAGGTGAAATTTGACCTTGAGAAAAAAAAAATGCGTTCTGGAATACACACTTTTTGTTTTTGGGGCGTTTTTTCCTATTTTTTGAGTCATTTTGGGCTAGATTTCCCGTTTTGAGGTAATATTTCCCATTTCATCGATAACATTGTTAGCCTATCATGTTCAGCTATGCAACCCACCTACATTGCAGGAGCCAAAGGTGGAATACTTTTTCCATGAATTACCATTTTGGAGGGTGATTCATTTTGTGTGGATGATAGCTTGGGGATTGGAGCTTCACATGGGAATGAAGGTTCCCAATATTTTTCAGAATCCATGCCTCAAGAAGGCATTTAGACAACATATAGTTGCCTCCATGTATATCCCACTACTTCATGATGCTATCCATTTGGATTTGTCACCAAAGGCTAACTTGTACACTTGGGAGGAGCAACTAGGGGAAATATTGATGAGATATAATCTTGTTCAGTTGAGGACCTTATCATATGAGGATTCCACAAGAGGAGGAGAGGAGGCTCTTAGATTCTATCCTTGCAGTTGGTTGAGGACAAGCAACATTTGGGAGGGGAGGATTTTAACATTCTAATATTTTCATGCAGCTAATTGGAATAGGTGGGTAGGGAGAACCATAAATCTCTTTGGTAGGAATTAAATCCCTCTTAATGTGAAAAGGGATCATCTTGATAGTTGTATAAAGAGCCTTCATGTGTGAAAATGGGCTAAAGCATGTGGACAAGGTCAATGTTGACCAAATCAATAGTGCTTGTATAGAGAGAGTGGATGATCAATGAGAGACAGCGGAGAGTTAATGGGAGAAAGTCTCTATGATAGTAGTGGCTTTAACGAGTGGGACCGAAGGTGAGAAGGATCACAATACATATAAGGAATGGGAAGGCAGCCATAGATGTCATGTTATATGATTATTGAATTTTTTCTTTTTAGATCTGGATTTGTTAGGTGATATTTTTATGCATGCTCTTGTTGTTTAGCAAGGTCTTTTGTGCTGTTTAGCACAAGGGTATTCCCGAGTGGGAATCCCACACTCATTCTTGGGGGACTTCGAGTGCCTACTCAAGAGAGATTATTGAGCTATATAGTCCACATTCTGGCATTAGGCCAAGCTTCAGTCTTTAGCTACATCGTAGTTTTTGTTTAGAGTTGTGTTGTGTTGGAGAGTGTTGTAGTGGAGGAATATTAAGGTGACTTTCAGTGTTTTTTTCAGTGGAAATGAATCCTTTCCATTGGGAGGCCAGAAAGGAAATTCTTAGAGCTTCATTTCATATTTTGGCACCAGACCAACTTATTTCCACCTCCTACAACTCAGTTCCACTCTCAAACTGCATTATTCTATTGAGCATATGCAGTGTAGGTTTCAGTGTTTGATTTGGAGGGTGAGATCTTTAAGGAAGGGATAAAAATTTCACTTGGAGGATCTATTGGAGTATATATATATATATATATATATATTCATATCATTTTCATCCACCTCCTTTCTAGTATTCAGTTTCAGCCGCTATTCAGCCCTAGGGCTACATTTCGGCATTTTGCATTTTGGGTATATTTCTGGAAACCCTTTATGGGTTGTCTTGGAAATGTGTTTGGGAGCCTAGATCTCTACTCCCAACACTTTTTGAGACATATATATGAAGATCCATGGTATTGTACTTTTTGAGTAGCAGTATTTCCACTAAAACTATGATGTATTGATTCTCCTGCATTTGTATAGCAACTATGTTTCATATTGTGGAATATGTGTTTATGGGAGGCTTGTTTGCCTTAATTAATTGTGTTGTGCCCATTTTTATTATACTTATTTGTTGTTGATTTACATAATAAAATGGATCTATGTTTGACACACATGTTGGTGTAATGTTATTCACTGTTATTTCCATTATTTTGTTCTATATTCCTGTCTTTTCCATTTTGGAATATTTCAATATTGGACTTTGTATTTCCATATCCACACTGATGCATCTGAAAAAGTTGTAGGGGCAGCCTTAGGAAAATTGGAAGACAAAACCCCTTATGCCATTTATTTCATGAGCAAGAATTTGTCCAAAGCCGAGCTGAATTATACTGTTATCAAGAAGGATATGTTAGCCATTGTCGATGCATTGAACAAGTTTAGGAATTATGTAACTAGACACCAAACCTTTGTTCACACTAACCATGCAGCCATCAAGTATTTAATTAACAAACTAGATGTTAACTCTAGGATAATTAGATGGTTTTTACTTTTGTAGCAATTTTATTTGACTATTGTTGATAAAAATGGAAAGGAGAATGTTGTTGTAGATTTTTGTCCAAGCTAGCTGTCCCTGCAGATGAAGAAGGAATGATGGATGACCAAATTCTAGATGAAAATATATTTTGCTATATCATCACTCTCACCATGGTTTGCTGATATAGCCAACTAATTAGTTGTTGGAAAACTCCCTCACAATATTTCATTCAGGGAGAAGAGCAGAATCATAAAAAAAAATGCTCCTTTGACATGGATTGAGGGAAACCTTTTCAAGCTAGTCCCTGATCAAATCCTAAAGAGATGTCTGAGGGGGGAAGAAGTTTTTGATATCCTTTCTGCATGTCATGAAAACCCATGTGAAGGCCACTTTGCTGCAAAGAGAACTGCCTATAAAATTTTTCAGGCAAGATACTATTTGCCTACCCTTCTTCAAGATTCCAGAAGATACACCAGCAGGTGTGACCAGTGCCAGAGGATGGGAAAACCCACACAAACGGATGAAATTCCTTTACGCCTTTAGGTGGCTCTTGAGCCATTTGATAAGTGGGGCATGGATATTTTTGGGCCTATCGATCCACCATTCAGACAAAAGAAGTATATCATAGTATGCACTAATTACCTAAAAAAGTGCACTGAAACAAAATCAGTGAGGGTAGAAACTGAGGAGAAGTAGCAGAATTTATGAGGGAGAATGTGTTTTACAAATTTCGATACCTTGGATAAATATTCACTAATCAGGGAGAGAAATTCACCTTCCACCTCATTGATAATATTTTGAGGAAGCACAAGATTAAGCGTAGAACTTCTACTACCTATCACCCTCACGGGAATGGGCAGGTAGAAGTGACTACTAGAGCTTTAGAGAGCATCCTCACCAAGGTTGTGGGCAACAACAGAAAAGATTGGGTAGAGATATTGGTAGAAGCTACTTGGGCCTACAACACTACTTGGAAGACAACAACAGGATTCACTCCTTATGAACTAGTCTATGGTAATAAAGCGCTATTTTTAGTTGAGTTTGAATTCAATACTTTAAGAATGGCAGCTGAATTAAATATTGATATATAAAATTCCCAAAAAGAGAGGTTTCTGCAACTAAATGGATTGGATGAGTTAAGAATGCAAGCACTTCTTCACACAGAGGTAGTTGAGCTACAAAGGAAGGTATGGCATGACAAGAACATCAAAGAAGAGACCTACCAAGAAGGAGATTGGGCGTTGTTGTCTGATTCAAGATTTAAATATTTCAAAGTAAAGCTAATGACAAGATCGTTGGGACCTTACATAGTGGGTTTTTTTTATATATAATGACGCAGTTCAAATCAGAACGATAAACGAGCAAGGAATACCCTTGCTTGTCAATGGTCATAGAATTAAAATTTACAAGAAGCGTTTGTGAAAAGTAGAGTTCATAAATTCAATAACTAGAGAGGTGTATGTGATAGGAAACTCTAGAGTTTCCTACACCTCCTCAAAAAATAATAATAATAATAAAGATTCGTGGGTGAAAACCTCTCTGAGGAATCGAAGGAAAGCTTGTGGGTTGAAAACCTCGATGGAGGCAGCTCACTTGCTGAAAAAAAAAAAAAGGAATAAAGATGCATGGGTGAAAACCTCTCTAAGGCTTCCAAGGAAATTTTGTGGGTTGAAAACCTCCATGGAGGGAGCCCACTTTATTTCAAAAATAAAAAGGAAAAAATAAATAACAAAAAATTCAATCTGCATTTCTGTATTTTTTGTGTTTGCTATTTTGCAAGTTATTAATGGTTTCTATAAACACATGAAGGCATTAATATTATTTTCCATTCTTATGTTTTACCATCCATCAATTGTTCACTCCATTCATTTGTATAAATTCCTCCATCACCTCGAAGCACCACACTCCTCCATTCCTGAGCACAGTGTAGCAAGGACAAAAAAACATAGACTTCTACAAAAATCAAGGAATTCCTACAATACATACACCTGTTCTTGAATAGCAATAAAACAAGGGAGGAGTGCATGAGGTAGACCACATGAAATAAAAGAAGTGCCACCCATGGCATATGGAGCACCCCCACGCAACATCTACAACAGGGAGAAACAACAAATCCGCAGTTCACTCAGAGAGTTGCTCATTCGACAAGTAGCTTAATTAGATAATAGGGAAATAGTGAAGAACGCAACATCCAAAAGGCTTGTCTCCTCAATCCAGCTCCTGAAAACACCTTCGAAATGGAAGGTAAGATTAGGTACAGTCCCCAACCCCTCTCTATGCATTCATAATAGATAGAAATAATTAAATTTGCATACTAAGAGTCTAAGAGTCAGAAAGGTGTCCAATTAACTTGGCCACCACAATGAGGTATGACTGAAAAAAATGGAAGTACATGCCACTTGGGCTAGAAAAAAAAACAGATCAGTTGGAGTGGAGGAGAATGAGAAGAGGAGACATTCAGTATTAGGCAGTTAACAAAAAGAGGGTCCAATTGTCTCTAACCAAAACTAGAGTTGAGGCTGAGTTACATAAGAATTAGTCGCACAAGTCTGATAATAAAGAGGTCCTGTCTCATCCAAACAAAATAATTGAGAATTTTTAAAGGGAAAGATACCGATGAAAGGCCATAGTAGAGCAATAGTGAGCCTCCTTCGCGTATTCTGGGACAACATGCAGTGATAACAACAGAAAAACGTCACCTTACCCATGGCCTGGTCCTCTTTCGCAAACATGAGTAATGAAGCTTTTGTGGCAACCCAAACAAGGCCAAATTCCACTTCTATCCTTGGAGAATAAGAAGAAGAACGAGCAGAAGAAGAAGAACCAGAAGAATAAGAAGAGGAAGATCCAAAGGGCCAAGGAAAAATAGAATATATGGCCATAGAATTCATAGAGATAGCAGAAAGTGGGCAAGACGCAAACTCACAACACAAAACCGCATCCCCTCAATACAAAGATGTAGTTGCCACCTTAGCTCCTCTGAGCGCAAAGAGAAAAAGGAAAACCTCCATGTATTTCAATGATGAAAAGAGTCAGAGGATAAGTTAGAGAGAGCCATAAACTCTTCCCACGAGCATGACTATCATTGAAAACTCACCAAGGGAGGAGGGAAATATCGAAGAAAAAGTTTTGAAGGATCAACTACAGAAGGCACAGGGAGAGAATGTAGCACTGGAGGAGAAATTGCAGCAAAAAGAGGAGCAAGTAGCCACCATGGAAAAATTATGAATAGAAGCCCTTCAGTACATATTCCCTTCTGACTCATATGTTGTGTACCTCAAAGAGAAATGGCTTCTATTTCAAGTCAAAAATCTAGCCTCCCATGGATCACTACCTTTCCAAGATTGTAGGAATTTCATGAATTTATACAAGTAAGCTAATAGGTTTGATCAGGCAAAGATGGCAGAGTTTTATGTGCATAACTTTGTGGTGAAAAATCTAGATATTTGTGACCCCAAACCTAGAATGGGGGATATGCAGTTAATCTTGGATGTTGAATGAGGAAGCTACAGAAAAAGAGATATGGAAGGTCATGGGAAGAAGAAATATAAAACCCTTATATATCAGACTAGAATTTTTCATCCCAAAAGGATTCATCCTTAATGATCAAGAAATTGAAAGGGACCCTGCACTGGTTTAGAGATAACTTCAAACTCAAGCACATGTAATAGGCCAATTTGATGATGTTTATAGGCAGAAATAAGATGAGTGCATTATGGCCATGCAAAGGAGATGGAACAACGTCCCTCACAGCCTCAAGAATAGGGAATACCATACACCAGAAAGACTAAGGGGTGCATTGGAAAGGGCACCATTATACAAGAGGGCCATGCAGGCTAAAAATATCCAATGGTTGGGACTAAAGCTCAACCCACCTTTGCAGCTGGGGCTGACTGATGAAAATGACACTGATGAACAAGATAGAGAATGGGAGAATGCATAAAATAATAATGGTTTCTACCCCTTTGGGTAAACTCCCACACTTCTTCCTTAGGAAATCAGAGGGGCTATCAAAGCCTTCAAGGAAATGCAGGAGGAGGATTAGTTGCTCAGAGGATGAGAAACCATTCAATGGGGGGTTGTTGATGAGCTCCATCATTAGACATATTTGGAGGGGTTAATGGTCACATTTTTTCCTTATTAGATCTATTTTTCTTGCATTTTTATTATTTTTTGGTTTTATGATGCTGGCATAGGTGGTGATTATGGCTAACATACTCTGAGTACATAATATGAGGTTGACTACAGAAAATCATGTTTTATTAAGAATTTTTATAAATATTTCATCATAAAGACTTGGAGGAGACAACAAAGAGAAATTATAGGAGGATTGTCCACCCTAGATTCTCTCCAGCAATTCGAACTCCAAAGGCAGCCAAAGGATCCCAAAGATTCTCTCCAGCAATTCAAATTCCAGAGGAAGCCAAGTAACTCAAAGAGGAGTGTACTCAATCTTTATTTATTGGGAGTCAAGAGAACACGATAACCATTTTCTATGGATTTGTTGGTAGCTACCCTATAGAATAAATAGAGAAGAGCTAGATCTAGGAAGATTTAGCCAATACTAGTCGATTCTAGTCAGGACTTTGTTGCAAGTTATTGAGCTTTTTATAATTTCAGTGATCAAAATTCCAGAGATGTATGAGGTTATACTTTTATGAAATGAGCATACTGTTTTCATTTTACTAATTTAAGTATCAGAGAGCTAGGCTTGTGGGTTACAACCCAATCCATGTGCCTCAGCCTCTCTTATGTATTGGTTCTTTTCTTTCTGTCATTTCATTAGCTCCGCTTCTGATAAATTCATTTATGCTTCAAGTTGCTACTTAGTGTTTTCTTTCAGTTTGTTGTTGTAATTTTCCATTTCTTGTGAGTAGAAGAATAAAGGGAAAACTCAAAAATCTATGGTCAATCCTCCCCCTCTCATCTCTGTCAATAGAGTTCAAGCAGGGTAGACCTTCCCATAGGGAAAAAATTTCTTTCTGTTTGAGTTTAGGGAAGAAATTGCATTACCAGGTCCAAGTCTCTCTTTCACTGTTGTTATCACACATTTTTGTCAGCTTTCCATGCATGAATCTGTAGATGTGTTACACTTCTAAGCACTGTTGGTGTCCCTTTATCCCATCCTAGTTTCTGCTTATTTTTACTACTACACCCTACCTTTTTCCCTAACCAATCTCCTTTGCTGATTTCCTGCCTTATTTGTAATATTTCCAAATTTTCACATCATATTTGGAATATTAGAGTTCTTTATTTTCTTAATAAATTATGTAAATAAAAGGGTGGAGGGACCCATAATCCTCAATATGAATAAATATCCACTTTTTGTGTGTGAATGTGGATTAATTAAGCCTAGATATACATAATGAGGTAGTTGAGCAACTACTAACGTGAATGGAATTAGAGATCATGTCTCATTAATGAGATAGATCATGGAGGTTCACATAGTCAACTAAGATCTCAAAGAGCTCAAACAGAAGATCATGGAGCATTCATGATGAGATGATGGAGGAAGTTGTACAATTAATGCACACATGATGGAGAGGGTGTACGTTGCACCTAGACATGATGGATGACTTGGATAGACAGTGCAGTCAAACATGGAGGATCTTGTCCAGATGCACAGCGCAGTTTAGATGAGGGCCAAGGCATGGGAAGGCTCAAACATTATATAAAGAAGATGAAGGCAAGAATGAAGAGATGGTTCATATTATTAATGTTGAGGATCTATTTAGATCTGGAATTGTCATGTGACATTCCATTTCTTTCGTGGGCTGTTTAGAAAAGATTGCAAGTGTTGTTTAGCACAGGGTGTTCCTGGTCGGGACTCCCACCTATTTCTTTGAGTATCTCTGGAAATATTATTGTACTTCATTCTACATCAGGCATTGGTGCCATATATCTTTTCCTACTTTCTCCAGAACATTCCTATTCATAAATTGCAGATTTCTGAAAATCAGTTTGGAAGGTGGAGGTTGTCTTAAGTATTTTAGCTGGAGAAATGGTGAAGGTTTATTCCTATAATATTGGGCTTAAAGATCATCCTTCCGAGAGCTTCATATTATATCTGGCATTAGGCAAAAATTTCTGGACCTCCTAGTAGTAGTAATCCCTTCAGGAATTACGTTGTCCATATTGCAGATCCCAAAGGAGGAAGGAAGTTGCTAGAATTTCAGCTAGTAATCCTATGAGGGATCATCCCATCACCTTGCCATCAATATTTCTATCAGCTTGGAGTTTATTGCAGCATATTTCGGCAGGCATAGAGCCTCTCTTTCCCTTACAACACAACTTTTATGAGCAGTTGTGTTGCAGCGGCTGTAATAATCATTGGAGGATTGAGAAGCTAGATCTAGAGCTTCAAACTTGCAGATCTAAAGGAGGGATCAAATCTTCAAGCTTAGATCTGATATTGTGACATATTTCAGCCATCTATTTGTCATATCTAGCTTCAGATCTGTAATCCCAGTAGATTAAGGATCAAACCCTAGGAGGGTGATTTTCCAAAGTTGTAGATCTGGAAAATCCTTTCTAGGTTATCTTGGGAACCCATCACGTTGGCCAGATCTTGAATCTTGGCATCATCAGAGCTTTTGAGCTCCCTAGATCTACATTTTCCTTTACAACATTTACATGTATATCAGTAGCAGCAGGGAAAGTGCAGTATTTGTTCTGTAAGCTCACCAGTTATGCAGTGATAGTTGCCACACCATTGTAGGGTGATTTTAGGCCTTCTCTTGGGCTAGATCTAGTCATTTTATGAACATTGTGTAACTGATTCACCTCCATATAATAAAATTGCTGAGCTTCTCTGTATATTCTAATGTTGTCTTGAGATTTATTTTTTTACTTAGTTGCACTTCTTATATTGTGTTTAAGTATTACTGCATTCTCCCTTTTGGGATATTACAGTGGTATCAGAGCATGATCTTTGGCTCAGCTTGTGGACACTTCATATTTTGCATCAAAAGAAGAAGGAAATAGATGAGATCTATCAAGAAGGAGGATTATTTTACCACTCCTCGCTTTAGATCCATGTAAGATCTCTCCAATGAGGTCAATCAAATGAAGAAGGAAAGGCAAAGGAATAATCCAAGAAGAAGATTTGAAGAGGAAGGTCCAAGCACTTCCTATCAGCAGAAAAGAAAACTGGAGAATCATAGATCTCCTCATAGATATACTATGCCCATTTTCTTTGAAGAAGGTGAGAGGTATAGGAATGAAGAAATAATAGAACCCAAGGCTCATGAGACTCTCATTTTGTATCTTGAAGAGTACAAGGAACAATCTAGAGCTTGCAAAGAGAGTCTAACTCTCCAAGAATTATTTGAACTCAAATAATAAAGAAGATCCTATAGCAGAAATAGAAGGAAGAGGCACAATAGATTCTATTTTCCTACATTTGATGGGTCTTACTCAAGCAATGTTAAGGCTTGGAGGAAACAGTTAGATACATTTTTCATGCTATATCCTATGGCTGAAAAAGAGGTTGTCCAAATTTCAACACTTCATCTCTTAGGTGAAGCCAAGGGTTGGTGGTTTAGTCACATGGAGCATGCAAAGGTGACTAAATATTCATATTTATTTCTCAAGTCGAGGAAGGAGTTTGGTGTGAAGAAGACACAGATGTGCCACAAAGAGACATTTCCTAAGGGGACAAGGGAGAATGTCACTCTTGTCACTCTGGACAAGAAGTCACTACATTCACCACCAGCTGCAAAAGTGCTTACATCTGGAGAAGAGACACTTGCTACCTTGCAAGATAGTCTTGAGATCTTGACACATAGAGTCCCATGCATGATTCAGGAGATGCATGAGGAAGAGGATGAAGATTTCAGAGTTGGTACATTGGTACAAGAGAAACCATCTCTCTTACCAGCAGTTGGAGACATCATTGTTCTGGTTAGAGGAACTCTTATGTTCTATCGAGAGGTTCCCACATATCAGTTGATCCAAGGTATGCATACAAATTCATCACCTATTGTTTCAGTATATCTTATTGAAACTTATGGGGACATGCCATCAGGGCCAATGCATAACCAAGGGTTAGATCTAGATGTTGATTTGAAGTAGCATCATATCATAGCGCAGAGGACCCTTGATTTAATCAAGGAGGAGACGAAAAGATATCCATGTTTGTCATTGATGGACTACATTAAACCTCTTGAGTTTAAGTGTAGAGTTTCAGAAGAAGGGATGAGCATGATCCTATGTACAATGACTGGTTATGAGATCAGTATTGTACCTTGCTTTGAGACAGCATATGTATTACCCTGCAGATCTACAGTGCTCTCACTTGGTAACAGTGATAATGAGGAGGCCCCGTTATTCTTGGAGCATTCTAAAGGTAGCTTCACTCATAAAGAAATGGAGGATAAGATGATGAATGGTAGACATCTTGATATGATAAATCTTTTCTCCTTTCTTGATGACACTTTCTCAATGAGAATTTCACAGCTCAAAGAGAGACTTCTACCTACAGAAGATCCAGAACCTCATTGGTTTTGGAAGGCCATGGATGAAAATAAGGTCTCATTAAGAGATCTCATTGGAGGTGCACTTCAACATTTCATGGAGTGCAAATTTCTTCATCAATTTGAGGAGGTTGGTGTCCTACAATGGGGGGATGCCAAGTTTTTGCAGGATGAGATTCATCATCCACATTGGGATGAATGGTTGATGATATGGAGTAAGTGGTTGCCAAACCACTTGTATATCTATGATACATGCTAGAAAGAAGCATGGCTGTGCTGGTTACTCTTGGGTGAGTATGGCTACCACTCAAGAAGTCCTATTTTGCTGATTCATGCCTTATACATAACAGGAAGAATGCATAAGAAAAAGACATGGTTACTTTGGTTATTGATGAGAGAGTTTGGAAATCACATGTTATATCTTATGTCCTTGTATCTACTCCTGTTTGGGATATGTATCATGTATTTACATGTATTTTTGTTTGGGATGTAACTCATGTTCATGTATGTACTTGGGTTTGGGAGAAAGTGTAACTCTCATATGTTGTGTCATAAAGGAGCTTGTTTATATTATCTTGATGAGACATCTCAGATGTCCATTACTTTATTGTTGCTCCATGACTTGCATCATGATAATGCAAGAAGGGATCAAGAATCCTTGTTGCTATGGTTACTATTGGGAGAGTATGGGCTGAATTCTTCCCATACATTTGATGTCATTGTTACACGATGGAAACAGGAGGCCTTACAGCGTTGGCTTCTGTTAGGATATTTTGGTCATTGTACTTGGTATAATGATGATGTGATGGGGCAGAAATATGTCTTATTGAGGTGGATTCTCTTGAGAGAATATGTCCACTACATTTGGTACAATGATGATGTGGTATGGTGTAATATCCAAAAATGGGATCTGCTAGCAAGGCATGACTAGAAAATGCATTTTCCAGGAATGGCTGCTATAGGATTTTAAAATAGGACCTGGATCCCTTAGGTCAATGTATCTAGGACTGAAATCTAAGAGGAGGTTAAAAATAAATCCCTCTATGTGGGTTAAATAGGTCTCCCACACCTAGTTACCTTGTAAAAATGCCTGATGAAGGGACTGTAGCAAATGCAAGCACATATAATGGAGCAATAGCGTTATTTTAATGAGCCTAAGTAGATGGAGACGAAAATAGTCAAAAAGTGATGTTATAGAAGTAAAAAGAGTACAATTCCTTGAGGAATCAATCATTCAAGCAAGGCAATGCAAGCCTCAACGATACATGTACTAGGAGATGAAGAACAGTGCTACATATATGAAACCCCGGGCTATTACAGCGCAGTCTATTATAAATAAATGCTAAAAATGTTAGGTAAACATGACTCTGGGTAGATTCAATGTTGACTAGGGTAAATAGTAGTGGTTTTGGGGCACATGGTTTTGTGCACCCATGGTTTTGGCCCATGGTATTGCATGTAATGGAGCCTATAAAAGGCTGGGAATACTTCATTGTAATGTAAGGCCTAGAGGTGAGTGGTGAAGGCTCACATGGCTGGAGTGGCAAGGGTTTTTGGCCAATGGTTAATGAAATTTCGTTAGGATGGGTTTTTCCCCGGATTTGGGGTTTTCCCAGATAAACATATGTGTTTATGTTTATGTGCTTTGTTGCCGGGTTTTTTAATTATGTGTATTCCTCTCGGTAAATGTTTTATTTATGCGGTAAATTTATAACAGAAAAATGATGTCACGACATGGATATAGAAGTGAACAGCTCAAAATAGACGACAGAGCAAGATCTCAACCCCTGGAAACAACAATACAACAATCCTTAAAAGGATTGGCTGAAATATGCACAAAATGGAAAATCTGCAAAATTTTTGGAGTTGCTGGGTAGCGGGTGCAACTAAAGAGCTGGAAATGTATGGAGAAGGCTGAAGATTCTACATATGTTGAATATATCTCATCCAATGGATCCTTCAAGTGAAAGGTTGATCCTAACACTGAAGATCTGACCCTCCAACCCAATACTGCAACCCTCACTGCAGATACGCAATGAAAATAACACTGTCAATGAGAGGGATTGTGCTATGGGTGATGAAAAATTGTTAGCTTGATGCCAAATATGATGGGAATCAGCTAAAATTCTCCCTCACTGATCTCTCAAAGGCAAGGAAACTCCCTCCTCTGAAAAATAGCTCCAAAAGTGGTGTTGTAGGACCTCCACTGCAACACCCTCCAACACAACGTTATACTTGAGAAGAAATAAAATTGTAGTTGGAGGAAGTAGCTTGGCCTCAAGCCTAGATGTGGAGAAAATGAAGAGAAACTCCTTCAGGAGGCCTCTCTTGGAAGGAGAAGGAATTCCTAAATAGGAATGTCTTGTGCTAAGTAGCACTGCAACTCTGCTGAACAATAGAAGAATGCACAAAGTCTAAAGAGACAAAGAAATCAATAATTTCCAACATGAGAAACAATGGCTGCCTTGCCCTCCTTTTAAACAAGTGAGATCCCTCTCACCATGGGTCCCACTCATCCAAGGTTTCATGTTTCAATATTGAATTTCACATGCAAATTTGGAATATTACGGTCGTCCCACCCAAATGTTGCTTGTCACTCAGTAACTTGGGCCGGCCCGAGAAAGTTGCCTCTAAGGCACGGAAATTTGGCGAAAAATTAGTGGAAAACATCTTTCCCTAGTGGATATCCATCCCAAACTATCATCCATACAAAGTAGTCACCCTCCAGCAACTCGAAAATGGCACTACCTTGAGCTCATGTGCAATGTAGGTGGGCTAAAAATATGATCATGATATAAATAGAAGCCTACCCCATGTTTTCCTCCTCTCCACTTATGATAAGTGTAGAGAAAATTTTGATCCTGGGCTACAAAATAATCCCTCAAGTGGCAAGATGAAGACTAGATCCCCAAAGATCTCTCCTCCAACGCTGTGAATCAAGATGACCCAATTCAACCCATAAGTGATGGATAGGAAAACATCACCATATGGAATCCCAACAATCATATGGTCCATCTCAACAAAAATAAACAAGTTTTTGGCAGTGATGGCCATATCTCCTCTCATGCTCCCATTAGAACGTGCAATGTAGAAAGTGTGGGAATCCTCTCCCCCAAAGGACACACCCAACTCATGTGTCTTTCTCCCAATCATGCTTCCAATAAAAATCAGATCTATATCAGCCAATGAAATCATGATCAGCAAAAAAATGAGGAAAATTCTAAAGGTTTCATGTGGTTCAAGAAGGTACCAACAGTTTTCCCAATAGTGACATCGCAGTTTTCCAAACTGCTGCTTCAGAAAATTACATGGAAAGTTGTTTTGTGTTACATGGATAATTATTTATGTCATGACATATAATAATAAATAGAAAATGGCTAGGCACATCAACTGAACATAAATGAAATAAAACACTTGCCCAAGGCCATATAAGAGATGGTTGCCTCCATCATACAATTTGGCCCAATGTTGGCCATGGAGCTCAATGAAAAGCTTGCCCTCTTGTTGAGCAATGCACTGAATATGAATGGTAAGAGTATCCAAATGTTGTGTTAGATAATCCATGGATTCAAAAAAAAAATTCTTGCCATGTGTTGAGAGCAAGATGATGCATATGTATATGAATGACTCCTCCATAGTGGTATGACACACTCCCATGAATAGGAATGAACCATATGCTGCATGAAGATCACCCTTCTTATACTTGGAAATCCAAGTCAAGAAGACCATAGAAAGTAAGATCATACCAATGTAATAGATGTTTCCATCCACTAATCCATCATCCAAACCTCCTCTTTTTATACCAAGTGCATCAAGTGTGAAGTGATCCTGGGGATACTCCATCAATAACCCCAAGCTCTCAAGTGACAACGTTGTTGGCCCATGCAAATAAGCTCCTTGTTTGGGGTCTAGTTGATGATGTCAATCAGAGTTCAATTAATGTCAACCCGGTAAGGTAAACTTAGAAGTGCCACCTATAGGTCTAGAAAGATTCCTAATTTTTCTGAGATCTATGATTTTCTTACAAGAACATATTCATCAAGATCTCTTCCAATAACTAAACAAACCTAAATCTAACATTCGTCAAGATCCTAAGGTTCCCTTACAAGAACACATGAATTTTAGGATCTCCTCCAATATTAGAACATCTAACAAAAACTTAAAAGTTGAAATGAAATAAAACATAAATTAAATTATACCTAAAATAAGCATGCAAGTGAGACCATGGGGGGCCTCCATAACTCCACAAGCACACCTCTTCAAAGGAGACTCAAATGTAGAAGCAACAAAATCAAAGTATGATTCTTTATTTCAAAATCTTCATCATGATATACAAAACCAACTCTAGGATTACAACTCTAAGGTTACAACTCTAAGATTACAAATGGAGGATATTGTACTCCTATTTATACAATGCGATGAGATAAAAAACTCATAATAATGATCCACTAATCTCTCTTTAGTTCCATACATATCTCAACCATCTAGACACGTAACCCCTTTTTGTCCTTGATCTCCTCCATGAGATCATGATCTTCTCCATAAGGCTTATCTTATCAAATTCGAAATTGATCATTCAAGGCCACATAAAGGTGTCTTGGAAGCTTCCTTGGAACCTACAAATGTCACAAAAACAATCCACTTTCCATATATGAAGTAAAATATATTATTTTCTAATATTTAATCAATAATTTCTCTAAAAATGCTTGAAAATAAATAATATTTAGAAGATATAAATGGGACCCATTAATGATGAGTAATAGGGAAAATGAAGTGACATGGTAGTGAATAATGAGTGATATAATGGAAGAATAGGTGAAAAATGTATGGTAATGAGTGATATTTGTATGAAAATTTTGAAACCCAACATACCCCCAAACTGAAGCTCTTGCATGTCCTCATGCAAGCTACTACAATGACTTATTTGATTTGATTATTAGATGAGCTTCCTTTGATTGAATTACAAGATGTTTGGTTCTTGTGTAACAACCATCTTTCAATCATGGACTTCCTTCTAACTTTGCACATCTTTTGATAACTTTTACTTTTGCAAAGCATTTTCATCTTTGAATGATTGGTTCTTGTGTTACAATCATTATTTACTTTTCTAAGATCAATCATTTTTAATAAGTAATTTAATATGATAATAATTTTGTAGTAGCTTTTACTGTGGGAAGAATATGTGGGTTAATATTTAATATGAATGAGAGAAAGAAATGAAGTGTGCAATTCCCCCCCCACCACCCCCCCCCAATTTATGGTTTTTGGCAATTTTTAATGAGAAAGGGAATAGTGAAATAGTGGAATATTTTCCAAATATCATCATTTTAGCATTTAAAAAGGATTTCAAGATTAAAGGTTAGAAAACATCATACCTTACTTACCTAAATAAGTGGATGAATCATGCATGTTCAGCTGCTGCAATTCTGATCTGGAGCTTCTTCTACAAGTTGTGGATGAAAGATGGATCTGTATTGTCATATCTGTTGCTGGATCTTCGGCTGGATAGTCTGATGAATCTTATGAATCTGCTGAATATGACTGAAAATGTATAAGGCTTGGAAGGTATAAAAAATATAGAAGTTATATTTTTTTCAGCCTTATTTATTGTCTTGTCCTCAAGTCATTTACAAACTGAAAAATAAGGAAATCTGTTTCATCTGCTACAAAATATGGGTCTTCAAGTCTTCAACGCTTGATGGCACAAATCTTGCTATGTGAATAAATGTCTTGTTTTCGAACATAACAAGAAGTTGTTAACTTAGTGGCCATTAATGAATGCCACTAGCCAACACGAGAGCTCCCACCATTGATTCCAATGGGAGTCAAGATGCCTAACACATCTTTGTACGTACGAATAAATTTGTTGTGGTCGAGTCACCTACAAGATCCAATGAACAAGGAATATTAATGTACTTCCATTGTTCATTCACAAGAGTACTTTCCATTAAGGTACGCAAGTCTCTAGGTGTTTTTTTTTAAAATTATTAGACTCTAGGAATTTGACTCAATGATGCATAGAAGCAGGGTTTTATTGGTGGAAATTGAAAAATGCTAGGAAAAGGGAAGTGGAAATGGAAAATGGCAAGAAGTTTGTAAGTAAACTTCTTTGCTTTTATTGGTGGGTTAGGGATGGAGAAAATTTAATGAAGTGTACGTGGTAATGGAAGATGGATAATGACTCTTGCTAGAATTATGGAATGAAAAATCTTAAATATACCAATGGAATGCAAACTCTCAAATATAGCAAATCTGCTCTTTAATTCTGGACTGCTTATTAAAATAATTGAGTTTGACCAGTGTTGACGAGCCACCTGTAGACGTCGAATTTAAGTGTGGATAGGTATTTCACCATCCTTGTACATTTAGGAACAAACCACATGTCTTTTAATTTTTCTATCTGTCATGCAACATGTCAAAACATTAAGCTATTATAGGAAGTTGCAAAAAGTTGTAATTTTCTGGAAATTTTGTTTATGTTCATGGATTTGTTTTTTTTAGAATTTATCATGAAATTAGTCTTCTGAAGAAAAACTGTGCACACAAATTAATCTCCTTACTGATAACTTTATTAACCTGTAACCTACAAAATAAACTTGGCAGAAAGAAAACATAAGTGTGTTCAAGAAGAAATGGCCATTTCCTTCATGATTCTTACGCAAACATTTCATACCAAATAAAATAGATTTAATAAAAATAAAAGTGTTAAAATTAACTCAATTCATGATATTAGTATCAATCCATTCTTAAAAATAACCGTGAAAAGTAATACTCCCTGTTTGTGTCAGATAACCCATGAAATGTGCTCGCCAAAAAGATTGGCATTAGAAAGATCTTTTGTGTTCTGCATATTAGTATGTCACATAAAAGCATTCAACAGAAAGATTGTATGAGTTTAATGCCAACTTGAAGCTATCGAAACAAGATAATCATCATCTATAGAATCCTCCAAATGTTTGATAAATCGATCCTCGAAATTTGTTTCCAAGTGTTCCATTATTTATTTTCAAACCTGCGTGATTTTTGTGGAAAGTGTTTTTTTTTTTTAAATTTAATTTTGCACCTGTACCAACTTTTGTAGTTTCAACCAGTTCCTGTAATTCTCATGATTCTCTCAATTTACATACCACCAAAGTTTTAAATCCTTCAAAACAATAACTGTCACAAAACACAAAAAATATTTTTATTTTTATTTTTATTATTTATTATTATTATTATTATTTTAAATGATAAAAAATATAACATAATAATCATATCTAATATAAACAATATATTAATACAATCATATATTAATATATATCCTAACAACATAACAAACATTAAATAACAAACATATACAACAAATTACAACTATAACAATTAATACAATTATAACAACAAACATTAACTATAATAAGAAATTCTAACTAAATCAAATCAAAAGAAATGCAAAATAAAACGCAAAAGAAAACACAAAACATGGGATTGAAGGCATATGGAGGTTTTTCATTGAGGCAGGATATGAACGTGCTAAGTGGGATCACTGCTGCATTTTGAGAGGGTTTTCAGAGGTTGTATCGAGAGGAGTTGTGCTGCGTGGGTATTCCAAGCTGATTTCCTTCGTTTTATTTTCTGTGATAAGCCAACAGTCAGTGCCAGTGTTCTGCGATGAAGATAAAATTACAGTATGCAAACTTAGGTGAAATACAAATTGCGAGATAAATCCCACATTTCAACATTTGACTGTAGCCTCTCTCCCATAAACTGCCAGTTGTCTACTATGCAAATCTTCATCTATGTCTACATCAGGTGGGTTACTATCACCGGCGATGTTCACGTAGTGCTCTCAGGACGTAGCCTCTTCATTCAATTCCCTATGGCTTCACTCCCAGTAGCTCTCTTTTCGGATACCATATAGTGCAGCTAACTGGTCAAAAGGGAGCCAAATTGCACCAACAAGGCATCGATTTATAAGACCCTGATCTACAGATCTGGAAATTTACATGAATGCAGGCTTGGCATCGGCCAATTTAGAGAGCCTTTACGCTGTATGTACCCAGCGCCAGCTGAGGATTCAGTCCTTTCATTGTTTTCTTCTTTTTAAATGATTTTGTTTTGTTTTTAATGTTTTTTTTTGTTTAATTTTTTGCATTTTTTTATGGTTTGTATTTCATTTTTATATTTTTTTTATTTAGTTTTGTTTTATTGTGAAAAATTTTATTTACATGACTTTGTTGGTTGGATTTTTTTTAAAAAAAAATTATATTTAAAAAAATGAAATTGAACCTATCTCTAGAAAAAATGGTTAGTTTTCAAAAAAAAAAAAAAAATTAATAATATTATTTTGTGGGAATTTTTTTATTTTTTATTTTTATTATTTGAAAAAAAAACAAAAAAAACTAGATTTTATCTAAATTTTTTTAAGATAATGTTTCGCTCATTCACATAATTCTTTATTGTCATATCGCAGATTAATTTTCTAGCGAGAGTATTTTTATTTGAAATAAATCGTTAGATTTTCGGATCTTCTTGATCACATGAAGTGCAGGAAGAGAGAACACTAATCTCTTGATTTGTTTTTATTTATGCGGGTTTGCATGGATGGATAATAAACACAATCAAGATTTGCGACAAAACCTCACATTGTCATACTCTTTCTGCAATGTCGCGGGGGCGTTTAGACTCTCAGAAGACAAAGCTTTTCGATAATCAAGCTCTTGGCTTACCCGTGATACAGAAGCAAGATATAGAAATGCGAAGATGAAGTAACTCTTACTGTGCTACTGAATTTATTCATTTATTTATGATGATTTATTATTTTTATTTTTTGAAAATAAGACTAAAAAATCTTAATGATAATGACTACTAACGATAACGAGCTCGTTTTACTTTCCTAATTTATTCTACCTTAACTTACTTGAAGGAATTTTTTTATTTCCTAGGTAAAAGAATGCTTCCAGTGAAGCCATCTACGGATTAAAAATTCAAAAATGCTCACATCAAGATTTAAAATTTTTACGTTATGTTTTACAAGTATGTGAGTAACCTGTCTTAGAGTTGGATCAAGGTTATTATCCTTGCTCTCCAAGAAGTACCTATTCAACATTGTAAAATTCCTCATCCGTAGATGGATTAGTGAGAAATGGGGGGTTTAAAATAAAAACTGAATTTAAATTAACTATGTGCGAAAATAAAAAAAATGCTCCAAAATTTGAACTTCCTTTATGAACCTGTTATCACCAAGTTCCACAAATTAGTCCATAAAAACAAATGCATAAAATAATTACTAAATCCTTATAGTTGCACTTCCCCGGAAACGACACCAAAATGTTCGGGGTCTAATTGATGATGTCAATCAGAGTACAATTAATGTCAACCCGAGAAGGTAAACTTAGAAGTGCCAGCTATAGGTCTAGAAAGATTCCTAATTTTTCTGAGATCTATGGTTCTCTTACAAGAATATATTCGTCAAGATCTCTTCCAATAGCTAAACAAACCTAGATCTAATAATTGTTTGAGATCTTACAGTTCTCTTACAAGAACACATGAATTGTAGGGTCTCCTCCAATATTAGAACATCTAACAAAAACTTAAAAGCTAGAATGAAATAAAAACCAAAATTTAAATTATATCTAAAATAAGCATGCAAGTGAGACCATGGGGGCCCTCCATAACTCCACAAGCACACCACTTCAAAGGAGACTCAAATGTAGAAGCAACAAAATCAAAGTATGATTATTTATTTCAAAATCTTCATCATGATGTACAAACTAGCTCTAAGATTACAAATGGAGGAGATTGTACTCCTATTTATACAATAGGATGAGATAACAAACTCATAATGATGATCGACTAATCTCTCTTTAGTTCCATACATCTCTCAACCATCTAGACACATAACCCCCTTTTGTCCTTGATCTTCTCCATGAGACTTATCTTATCAAATTCGAAATTGATCATTCAAGGCCACATAAAGGTGTCTTGGAAGCTTCGTTGGAACCTACACATGTCACAAAAACAATCCAATTTCAATATATGAAGTAAGATATATTATTTTCTAATATTTAGTCAAGAATTTCTCTTAAAAATGCTTGAAAATAAATAATATTTGGAAGATATAAATGAGACCCATTAATGATGAAAAATAGGGAAAATGAAGTGACATGGTAGTGAATAATTAGTGATATAATGGAAGCATAGGTGAAAAATATATGGTAATGAGTGATATTTGTATGACATTTTCAAGTCCAACACTCCTGCCAACTCATATCCCCATTCTTGGACATGCTCCCTGTCAAAGACATGTCCCATAATGCTGCTATCCGTAAGAAGTCCTCCCCAAGGTGGAAGTACCTCTTGATCATCTAAGTCCAAAGAGATAATGTCCTCCCCTCGTCCTGCAACATTATGCAAAGTGTGAGAGAAAATCTACTCTTGCTCTCCCAAAAACAAGCAAAGCAACAAAAGTTTTTTGTCGCCTCCCCATACTTCGATCATACAAATCAGGTGATGAAAACATAATGGATGACATGGAGATCATATCAACACCATGTATCCATACTCTCTGTTGCTCAAAGATGCAAGTATCCTGCCACATACCCTTAAGAAGAGGATGAAGAGAAAAATCTTTCAAGAGTAACCGGCGCAGCCAAGCCTCTTGCTGCCCGGTATCATAAATTTGGAAGTAGCTCACCAGCTTCTTGCTTCCCATCCACATCCAATCAACCAATTGTGGATGTCTCTTTCTATCCTCCATCTTGGTACTCCTCCCATGTGAGCTACCCTCATCCCAAATTAGATCTCTGTCGTTGCACTTCATGGGATTTTGAAATGCAATCTTCTCAAGGATCAACTTGACCCCATAAAGACCCAAATAGGTGGTAGGAAAAAACCTCCCATCATGATGTGTGTGGATCAAGGAGTGTCGAACAAAAACATGAGAGATGTTACCCATCCGAAGATGTCCTCCATCATCCATCTATTCCTTCTTGAATCCATGAAGATCCAAGTGTGAGAAGGAAAGAAAAACCTTGCACTCCATGATGTGTTGAAGTGCACTTCTAATGAAATCTCTCCATGAGATCTCCCTCTCAAAAATATTCCTCCAAAACCAATGAGGTCTTGGATTTGCTGAAAGTAGAAGTTTCTCTTTAAGCCAAGAGGAGCTGATTGAGAAAGGGTCATCTAGAAAGGAGAAAAGGTTTCTCACTTCAAGATGTCTACTATCTTCCATCCTTCCCCTCAAGTATTCAAACCCCAACCTCAAGTGTGATATATAATCGATGGTTTATTTCCTCCTTGAATGTTTTCATGTTGCACAGCGTAGTGCAATCTTGTTGCTCTAGGTTAGAATGTAGGTTGATTCTTGGTCATTTAAATATGAGTTTCCACAATCCTCAAAAGAATTTGCTGAAATAGAAAGTGGAACTTCATTCATACCTTGATGGAATTTGGGATCTCCTTGTATGGCTCCAATAGTTCTTTCCTCCAAAGTGTTGGCTGCCCCAACTATTGCTACAGGTGGCTGCTCCTCCATGAGTGTGACAGCGTTAGGGACAAGCTCCTCAAGTGGTGGTGAGATATTTCCCTCCTTTTTTCTTTCTCCATCAAAGGTTTTGATCAAACTTTGAGTGAACTCTGCAAAAATTTTCACCCTTGCATGGCTCAAGTGGCTGAACCACCAAACATAGGCTCCCAAAATCCCTCTAGGTGGGTTAAACAGGTCTCCACCTGCAAATGATCCTGTTCAGACATGAGG
>CM076577.1:1224976810-1225160555 GCA_034641835.2 Pinus albicaulis | reverse complement strand
TGTGAAATCCAGCTCCAATGATGATCCATTTTCATACTATGAGGGATTAAAATCATATTTTTACTATGCATGGGCCTCTTTACCCATTTATTCTCCTCCTAAGTGAAATCAACAAAAAATAATATTCCAATTTGCTGCATGTAAATTTTGGAATATTACATATGGTAGCAAGAGGCATTGCTGAGATGGATACTTTTGAGAGAGTATGGATCTCATATTCTCATTTATTATTTTCCATGGCAACAAGAACCATTGTTGTAGGGGCTTCTTTTGAGAGAGTATGGCTCTCTTACTTGTTTTCATGATGATCTAGCATGGCAGCATAAAGCTTTGCTGCGTTGGTTTTTATTAGGAGAATATTGTTTGACATTGTTCATGTTTTACCATATGTCTCTACTTCTTTTTTTTCGCTATGATAATGTGATGTTTGATTCCTACATGGCCAACATGGCTAATGATGAGGGCATTGATATGTGTAATATACTCTATGTATCATGGGTTGGAGAGATAGTTCATGAATTGGGACTTTCCACTTTGGGAATGAACCACTTTATCTTATGTATCTCATGTATAGAGGAGAACTTTGGTCATCATATGGTTGCCATTTGGAGATTCATTGACGAGGAAAGGTATCTAACTTTCCAGATGGAGGCCATTCTAAACATTCTAGAAACGTAGCTTTGGAGCTGGACATGCATAGCACATTGTGACAGATGGGGAGATCTTCCACATGAGGATGCCATTTGGAGGGAGGATGTTTGCTGTAGCATCCAATTTTGTAGTTGCTTGAGGAAAAGCAACACTTTTCTAGGGAGGACTGTAATATTCCCAAATTTTCACATCATATTTGGAATATTAGCGTTCTTGATTTTCTTAATAAATTAAGTAAATAAAAGGGTGGAGGGACCCATAATCCTCAATATGAATAAATATCCACTTTTTGCGTGTGAATGTGGATTAATTAAGCCTAGATCTACTTAATGAGGTATTCGAGCAACTACTAATGTGAATGGAATTAGAGATCATGTCTCATTAATGAGAGAGATCATGGAGGTTGACGCAGTCAACTAATATCTTGAAGAGATAAAACAGAAGATCATGGAGCATTCATGATGAGACGATGGAGAAAGTTGTGTAATTAATACACACGTGATGGAGAGGGTATACATTGCACCTAGACATGATGGATGACTTGGATAGACAGCGCAGTCAAACATGGAGGATATTGTCCACATAAATAGCGCAGTTTAAATGAGGGCCAAGGCATGGGAAGGCTCAAACATTATATAAAGAGGATGAAGGAAAGAGTGAATGGATGCTTGATATTATTGATGTTGAGGATCTGTTTAGATCTAGAATTGTCATGTGACATTCCATTTCTTTCTTTGGTTGTTTAGCAAAGATTGCAAGTGTTGTTTAGCATATTTCAACAGGCATAGAGCCTCTCTTTCCCTTACAGTGCAATTTTTATGAGAAGTTGTGTTGCAGCAGCTGTAATCATCATTGGAGGATTGAGAAGCTATATATAGAGCTTCAAGCTTGTAGATCTAAAGGAGGGATTAGCCCTTCAAACATAGATATGATCTTGTGACATATTTCAACATCTATTTGTTAGATCTAGCTTCAGATCTGTAATCCCAACAGTTTAAGTATCAAACCCTAGGAGGGTGATTTTCCAAAGTTGTAGATCTGGAAAATACTTTCTGGGTTATCTTAGGAACCCATCACATTAGCCAGATCTTGAATATTGTCGTCATCAAAGCTCTTGAGCTCCCTAGATATGCATTTTCATTTGTAGCATTTACATGTATATCAACAGCAACAAGGACATTGCAGTATTTCTTTTGTAAGCTCACCAGTTACACAGTGATAGTTGCAGCACCATTGTAGGGTGATTCTAGGCCTTTTCCTGGGCTATATCTACTCATTTTCTGAACATTGTGTAACTGATTCACCTCCATATAATAAAATGGTTGATCTTATTTGTATATTCTGATGTTGTCTTGATCTTTATTGTTTACTTAGTTGCAGTTTTTATATTGTGTTTAAGTATTACTGCATTCTCCCTTTTCGGATATTAAATTATTCCTTTGTTCTATCAATCGTCGTCTCCAAACTCATTTTAACACAAAAACCCTTGAAAACCATTGAAAACACGACCTCTACCTTCCTCCTCACAATTCCTTACTGAAATTCGCATTTCACACTCCACACGGTTTAATTTACTCTCGTTAACACTTACCACTTTCCAACATCTGATGCGATATCCACTACATCACAAATCACTCATCGCACCCTTTCCTTATTTCTTGAAGACTTACCACTCTTTTCTTTGTCAATTTCTATATTGTAACGCAACTCTGTCGCTTTGAAAATCACTCATCTCACCTTTTATCTCTTTAACGCTACCACTCCAACTCTGCGATATCGTGATTTCCATATCGGCCCCAATGCCACGTCACCTCTCCACATCACAAATCGTGTTTTTGTTTCTTTTTTCATTAACACTTACCGCTTACATTTGCTGATTGTGATAGCATTATTGTGCTTCACTGCCACATCACAGATCGCAAATCGCATTTCACAAAACTTACCTCATCACACTTCGCTACCTCATTGATCAGGAGTTCATAATTTTTTCTCAAAATTCAAAGTTACATGATTTGGGTGAAACCAAGATGGTTGTGTAGATTTCGTCTTTCTGATTCTGGCACCGTGAACGGTTTGAAAAATCGATGTCGTACAAAGGATCTATCGCGTTCTGATCAAAATTCCAAACAAGTAAATTTTCGACAGTTTGACCAGGTTTGACAGGGATGCACAGTCAACAAGGTGGAGCTATAATCAGTAAAAAAGGAATATTCTCGAAATATTCCTTTCCCTAGAACTAATAAGGGTTTCACAAGTGTCGATTTTTCATTTGGTACATTTTGGAGAGGGTCAATGAGAAGGTGACACATGGCCAACCCTGATGTTTCCATGTGTCCCTGAAATGGCAAGTAAAATTTTGGTTGGGTCCGTAGGAATCGACCCCACAACCTCCCGCCAGGCATGCAGAGGATCTACCATCTGCAATACAAGTGTTTCTTAACATCTATGGATGTTGGGTTCTATATAAAGTTTATAACATTCATGTTTAGGGGTTGGGGACCACCGGCGGTCCCAACCCGCCAACGGTCCACGCGTGGTATGATCAGATAACAAAAAAAACCATTAATGTTAAACTCCTCTGCGAATAAACATCAAGCAATAGCAGTCTCTGCCAACGGTTCTGCGTATGTTGTCACATGGCTACGATTTAAACTATAACAACTTCCGCATGGTTAGTTCTAACCACCACAACTCAACCCGTAGTTTAAACCTCAGACCACAGTTTATGCTGAGTTCTGCTGACAGTTGCGGTTTGCAATCCGCGATATTGGGTTGGAATGTGGGCACACTAACCATCAAGTTAAATTTTGTGGTTAAATTCGGTAGCAGTTTAGGGGCGCACCTAAAAAATGGTGGAACTTGCTATTTTATCTCCATTTAAGTGGAGTTCTCCACTTTTAGTGGAACATTTCTAGGTGAAACTAGGCAAAAGAGTAGGAGACTCAAACTTGGCCCATTCTGAGTGAATGAAGAGTCATTTTTGGTTAATTGGAGGATTCTAGAGCTATTGGTGAAGATAAAACATCCATTAGAGCATTGTAACTACATGTAATAGAAAAAAAATTAGCATAATGAAAGATGGACATGCCATTGGGAGCTGGACCAACAGATGTAGCTAATGAGGGGTGAAATGCTTCATCATGCCTACTGTGTAAATTTCATGTGGTGACTTATTTCTTTGTTTTACACTTCTGCTTTGTGTTATTTAAGCTTTTTTTATGCTTCTAATTCACTAAAAATCATCTACAATTCATGGTTAAAATCTTCAATCCTTATGCAAACTAATGAGAAAAGTATGCACATGTTTATAATTTCATATCAGATTGGTATCAAAGCTAGAGTTTATTCTCTGGTGTTGTTTAGTGCAAATAATTGTTTAATTGTTTGCAAGTTTTAGATTCTTACTAGGCTCAATCTCAAAAGAGGAGAAGGAAAATTGGTAAAAGCAGAAGGGTCTCAAGAAGAGCCAAAACAAAGGAGAGCAAGATTGCCACAATCTCCACCACCTAGTTCACCTCCTAAAGAAGCAAAAGATTCATTAAGCATGCCTCAAGAGGAAGGAGAATTCCATGAAAAAATTGATCCCAAAGAGGAAGAAAGAGTGTTCAGGAAAGCATTGCTTGACATGATTGAGATGGTTAGAATCCTTTATCAATAAAGGAATGAGAGATTGGAAGGAGAATGATCTAAACTTCACAAGGAAGGAAAATGTTGTTTAGGAGGTCACCATGATGAAGATATGTCAAAGAAGGGAAATTGAGGAAATGGAGGCAATGGAGAGCCATCATCCTCACGCTCATCATCATCATCCCCTACTTCTTCTTTAGTACATCAACCACACAAGTCAAAGAGCACTGGTAAAAGTCCTTTTTTAAAACTTGATGTTAAGTTTGAATTGCCAATGTTTAATGGTGAAGTCAATGCAGAAAAGCTTGATAATTGGATTAGAAAATTACAGGTCTATTTGAGAATCCAGAACCTTCAAGATGATGATACCAACATTCAATTAGCTTCATTGAGAATGGAAGGTGCATCACTTGTTTGGTGGGAAGCCAAGAAAAAGAAGGAAATAAAAAACATGGTAAGATTATTCTATCATGGTCAGATTTCATTACTGATATAAAACAACAGTTTTATCCATTAGTTAATATGTAGAAAGCCATCATGAAGTGGTAGAACTTTAGGCAATTAAAGGGACAAAATGTGCAAGAATACACCCAAGAATTTAGGAGAAGAGCTCTCTTATTAGGAGTGGATTTGTAGAGCCAACATATTTTGCTCAAGTACATAGGAGGCTTACATAGCTACCTTAAAAAAATTATTCTCATATTTAACCCCACCAGTCTAGATGAAGTATGTGTTCAGGCCACCCATCTAGAAGCTAGAGGGAATAACATTTTTGAAGAGAGTAGAAATAAACCTTTTAAGGGTAAAGTCAAAGAGAAGACCTAAAAAGGTATAAAAAAATAATGAATGCGTTAATAAAGAGGGAGAAAAATTAGTTGTAAACATTTTTCAAAATAAGGCCACGATGAAACTCATTGTTGGAAATTACATCCTGAATTGAGGCCAAAGAAACCCAATAATAAAGGGAAACAAAAAACTACTGCTACAACTCAACATGATTTCGGATATGATTCAGGTGATTAATATAATATTACAACCATGGGATTTATTAACATGAAGGGTAAATAAATTGAAACTAAACCTAATACCATTAGATCAAACTATCACATACATACTCCAAATGAAGAAGAAAGAATATAATTGTTTCATGTGAGGGTCATATCCAGGCATACCAAGATTGACACACTTTTTGACAATGGGTCACAAGCAAACTTAATCTATAAAGAATTGGTAAAGAAGCTTAACCTTGATACCATACCACATCCAAAACCATATCCATTGGGTTGGATTTGTAAGGATGCAAATCTATAGGTTTCAAAGAAATGTATATTGCGGTTTGCAATCACTACAAATTTTGTTGACACAGTTGAATTAGATGTGGTTCTACTTGACATAACAGGCATTGTATTAGGGATTCCTTACATGTATTACAGAAAAATGATCTTATATTTCCATGAGGACAATTATCATTTATTCAAATATGGAAAGCAGTTCATTGTTATAGCACATCGCAAGAAGACAAACATTGCTATGGTAAATGTTGGATAGGTAAAGAGGCTGGTAAATTCAAGTAAGAATTTTTTTATTCTTATGATTAAGCCTAAAGCTGATATTAATCATGAATCATTTAAGGGATGTGATCATAAGTTGAAATAAGATTTATATGATGTGGTTAATGCACATCACGAGATGTTTCAGGAGCCAATAGGATTACCTCCAAAAAGGGAGATTCAACATGAGATTCAGTTGCAGCAAGATTTTCCTATCCCAAACATCGGTATGTATCAAATGTCGATAATGGAGAATGCTAAAATAAAGAGTAAAATCAAAGAGATGTTGGAAAAAAGAAGCATAAGGCCAAGCACCTTGCCATGCGGTTCACCCATAGTCTTGATACCAAAGAAAGATGGGACTTTGCTCATGTGTGTAGATTTTCAAGCTTTGAACAAGATTACGGTAAAAGATCGTTATCCACTGCCAAGAATAGATGGTTTGCTTGATCAACTAAAAGAAGAAATTTTTTTTACTAAGTTATATTTATGAAGTGGATATCATCAAGTAAGAATTTCAGAAAGTGATATATGGAAAATTGCACTCAAAACCAAACAAGGACTCTTTGCGTAGCTAGTTATTCCATTTGTTTGTGTAATGCACCAACGAATTTCATGCATGTTATGGAAAGTGTTTTGCATCCATTCCATGATGACTTTATGATTTTCTACTTAGATGAAATTTTAATTTTCAGCAAAACAAAAGAAGATCATGTCTTTCATTTGAATAGAGTGCTTGATGTTTTGAAGAAATAGAAATTATTTATTAAGATGTCAAAGTGTGAGTTTAGAAAGACTTATTTGGTCTATTTGGGACATATTGTAGGAGGATGAAAATCGAGAATCAATACTTCTAAAGTGGAAGCCATTTTGAATTGGCCCACACCCAAAACAGTTACCAAGGTAAGAATTTTCTTAGGTGCAGCTCAATATTGGAGAATGTTTATTGTTAACTTTTCTTCCATTGCATCTCCTATGCATGCAGTGACAAGTGTGAAGAAAGGCTTCCAATGGGGAGGAAAACAACAACAACTTTAAAATCTTTAAAAGCAATATCATTTCATCTCTAGTCCTTGCATTACGAAATTTGAGACAACCATTCGATATTCAAACCAATGCTAGTGATTATGCCATGGATGCAGTACTTTTGCAGCATGGTAAGCCTATCACTTTTCATTATGAAACTTTTAATGGTGTTGTAACTATCCTATATATGAAAAAGATCTATATGCATTGGTACAAAGTGTCAATAAGTGGAAACACTACTTTATGGGTAAAGAGATTATTGTACATACCGATCACCAACCATTACAGTACTTGCAGTCGCAACCAAAATTACAACAATCAAGACATTTTAGGTGGATGGGATTTATTCAACAGTTTCACTTGGTTATAAGGTACAAGAAAGGTATTTTCAATAGAGTTTAAGATATATTTTCAAGATCAATTATTAGTGATTCTACTTTACTAAAAAATGACTTTGTTGTACATGAGAGTTACATAGAACAATATGCACATGACATTGATTTTCAAGATGTGTATGTTATTTTGAGTGAAGGCAATCAAGTTGAAGAAAGATATTATCACATGCATAAAAATTTGTTGTTTCAGTTGGACAATCTATGTATTCCACGAGGAAAGAGGCTAAGTTTAATGAGAGAAGCTCATTCATCTCTTATTGCTAGACACTTTGGGGTAAGAAAAATAGTGGCACATCTACAGAGGTATTGCTATTGGCCTCACATGATAGATAGTGTGTAACGTTTATAAGAGGTTGTTATATGTGTGTAACAAGTAAGCCTAGTAATAGGAAGATTGGATTGTACACGCCACTACCGATCCCGTCAAGGCCATGGGAGAGTGTCTCCATGGACTTTGTTGGAGCTCTACCTATGTCAAGAAAGAAACATGATTATCTTTATGTAGTTGTGGATAGATTCAGTAAAATGTGTATACTTATGCCATGTAAGAAAACCATTACTGCTAAACAAACTGTTGAACTTTATTTCCAACTTGTTTGGGTTCATTTTGGATTGCCAACTTTTATTGTTAGTGACAGGGATTCCAGTTTCATTGGGATTTTTTGGTCAAATCTATGGAAAATGATGGACACAAAGTTGAAAAAGAGTATCATTTTTCATCCACAAATAGATGGAAAAACCGAGGTGGTGAATAGAACTATTGTATGTCTATTGAGAGGATATTGTAACAAACGTCCTAAGTTTTGGGATGAGCAACTGCATTGCATTCAGGATGCTTACAATCGGGCAAAGCACTCTTCAACACAAATATCACCTTTTGAAATATGCTTTAGGTATTTGCCAAAATCTCCATTAGACTTCATCTTTGGGGAGGATGTTGCAAATAATGGCCATAGTGACATTGATAAGGCTCGAAATTTCATTGAGCAAATTCAGATTACACATCAACAAGTTCAAGAAAAACTTGAGAAAAGTCAAAGAAAATACAAAGAGAGGCATGACAAATATCGAGTTGATCACAAGTGTCAAGAGGGAGATGAGGTGTGGTTGCACATTAGAAAACAAAGGATCCAAGGGAAAGGTAGAAAACTCAAACCCATATGCTATGGTCCTTTCAAGACCGTCATAAAACAAGTTGGTAATAATGCATTCCAAGTTGACTTACCTTCCTATATGCAAATGTATTCAGTTTTTAATGTTGAAAATTTACGTTTGTATGAGCCACGTTTGATCGATGATCAAGGAAGTTATGTTAAACTACCTTCTATTGAATATTTATCGCCATAATTTCTGGATTAACTCAAGGAAGATACAATTATTGACAAGAGGATAAGAGCATCCAAGAGGGGAAGTGTTGACTATCTTCGAGTTGGGCTCAAAGGCACTAAACCAAGCAAGAAAAAATGGATGGAGGTTGGAAATGTGAGGGAGTTGCACCCTCATCTACTGAACAGGTAATCAAGTCTTTTGCGGTCCAAAAGCTTTCCAATGAAGAGGAGTGATCAGGAGTTCATAATTTTTTCTCAAAATTCAAAGTCACAAGATTGGGTTCAAACTAGGATATTTGCGTAGATCTCATCTTCCTGATTCTGCTGCCGTGAATGGTTTGAAAAACTAATGTCGTATGAGGGAGATATCTCGTTCTGATTGAAATTCCAAACAAGTAAATTTTTTATAGTTTGACTAGGTTTGACTAGGATGCACAGTTAGCAAGGTGGAGGTACAATCAACAAAAAAAGAATATTCTCGAAATATTCCTTTCCTCAGAACCAATCAGAATTTGACAAGTGTTGATTTTTCATTTGGTACGGTTTGGAGAGGGCCAATTAGAAGGTGTCATGTGGCCAAACCTGAGGCCACCATGTGTCCCTGAAATGGCAAGTAAAATTTTGGTTGGGTCCGTAAGAATTGACCCCACGACCTCCCCTCAGGCATGCACACGCTCTACCATCTGCGCTACAAGTGTTTTTGAACATCTATGGATTTCGGGTTCTATATAAAGTTTATATCATTCGCGTTTGGGGGTTGGGGACCGCCAGCGGCCCCGCGTAGAATGATCATATAACAACATCAACTGTTAATGTTAAACTCCTCCGCAGATAAACATAAACGACAATAGTCTCCGCTAGAGGTTCTACATATTTTTTCACATGGCTATGATTTAAACTGTAACGAATTCCGCGCGGTTAGTGGTAACCACCACAACTCAACCTGCAGTTTAAACCTCCAACCATAGTTTATGCTGAGTTTCGCCTATAGTTCTGGTCTGTAATCCGTGCTTTGGGGTTGTTATGTGGCCACCCCAACCGTGAAGTTAAATGTTACAGTTAAATTTGTGGTAGTTTAGGGGCGTACCTAAAAAATGGCAGAACTTGCTAAATTTTATCTCCAGTTAAGTGGAGTTCTCCACTTTTAGTGGAGTTTTTTTAGGCGAAACTGGGCAAAAGAGTAAGAGACTCAATTTTCTCCCATTCTTAGTGAATGAAGAGTAATTTTTTGTTAATTGGAGAATTCTAGAGCCATTAGTGCAGGGAAAACAACCATTAGAGCATTGTAACTACATGTAATAGCAAAATTTTGATTATAATGAAAGATGGACGTGCCATTGGGAGCTGGACCAATAGATGTAGCCTAGGAGGGGTAAACTGCTTCATCATGCCTAATGTGTAAATTTCATGTGGTGACTTATTTCTCTGTTTTACACTATTGTTCAATGTTATTTAAGCTTGTTTTATGCTTCTAATTCACTAAAAAACATCTACAATTCATAGTTAAAATCCTCAATCCCTATGCAAACTAATGAGACAGGTATGCACATGTTTTTAAACTAAAAATATGCTTAGCACAACAAAACTAATACAACCATTTCATATCACTCATCGCACTTCGCTCCTACTCCTGGACGACCTTTATGTTATCCCTTTAAACTTGCGATATTGCGATTGCAGCATCACATATCACAACTTTTGTCTCCATCGCACCTCCACCATCGCACTTTTGAATTCTTTCGACTCCAAATACATTTCTTGCACTATAATAAAGTTTCATAAGGTTTTAACCCCCTCTTTTTGCTTCTAAGCCTAGTTTTATGTGTTAAGCCCTCCATTAGTCTCTTTAGCGCTTTTCTTCCCTCCAAGCTGCAAATTAACTCTTTTTCAATTAGAATTTAGTCATGGATAGCGTAGTTGCATAGGTAGGATCATGGTAGATAGACCATAGGATAAATAAATTGGATTTAGCCGTTTGGCCAAGTTAAGTGTGGTTTATAATTAATTTCCTTTCTGCAATATCTTTTCAAGCAATTTGATTTAGTTTTTTCTGTCATTTTCTTTCTGCACATTAAATTAGTTTCATTTCCATCATTTCCTTTTTGCAAATTAAGTTAGTTTCCTTTGTGTCATTTCCTTCCAGCAATTTACTTTTCAGTTTTTGTCATAGTTTAAGAAATAGCACCATTTCGTAAAGGAGAAGAGGATGACATTAACATAATGCATCTATTGTGTATATAACATTGTCACCTCCAAGTCTATATGAACCCTGGGTTGATAAAGTAAAGTAGGGCAACCCCTGGGAGTTGCAGCACCCTTGGTGCAATACAAGGGCTCACCAAACAGCAGAATGGCTTCCTTAGTCACATCAAACAACATATTCCTTGTATCCCGTAGACTAAGCTTCCAGGATCTAGTGCGAAGGATCTAGCTCTTGTGGATTCATGTGACAGTTAGCACCATGATGATTTTATGTCTATTTTGTCTTTTTATATATGCAACATCTATAGACTTTATTGTATGTTTTAAGTTATTCAGAGTATAGGAGGTATACGGACAATGAGACATATATAGCATTTCTTAACAAGGTTATATTATTTTGTTTTTTGACGGCATATCATGCAGTTAAGTGGCCAACAGATCTGGTTTCCCTCTGAGCAAGTTGAGGTCATCTAAACATTTGATTTGTGGTTGTATCTTGCCCTTTTTTGAAAGAAAATGAATGAAAAGGTCATGCCAAACTTATATATATATATATATATATATATATATATATATATATATTCTTTATAATTATTTCCATCATTTTATTTCTTTAAAAAATATTATTGTTTTTAATTTACGAAATTATAATTAATAAAAGAGACATCATTTCATAAGGTTTAATTTTAAATATGCAATGTCATTATTCCCTAACAATAACCATTTTTTTAATTGAAAATTAGATTACCTTCTAATCAATCAATAATATAAAAACTAATAAATTGCTTTGGTCAGTGCCAAGGGACTCGCGAGATCCAAAATCAAGTTGACCAAAGAGTACATGAGATCTAATGGATTTGGGTTGATTGGCCCCAAAATCAAACTCTGAATATCACATCGCTAGAAATTGAAATAGCCATATACTAGATATCATTTTTTGGGATTTAACTACGTCAAGTCATTCATCTATGCCATTTCCATGAGAGCGTTAAGTCATTCATCTATGACCATTTCCATGGGAGGTTATTCATCTATGACCATTTCCATGAGAGTGTCAAGTCATTTATCTATGACCATTTCCATGAGAGGTAGTTGTAGATGACTAATTTCTGATGACTTTTTAATAGTCCACTTAGCACTCATTGCATTGGGTGAAAAAGTGAGATTGAAACTAGTGAAATGAATCACATAGGGTCAATCATCACTTACAGGCTTGAACCCAATAAGTGAGATTGAAACTAGTGAAATGAATCACTGAGCAGGACTTCGCTGAAGGTCACCCATCCCGAATTGTGTGTAGCTCAAGTGCGCTTAAGTGTAGAGTTTTCCCCATAATCAAATAAACTTGACTTGCTATCCCATTTACAAGCTAATAATAGAGATATCCTCCTAATTTCTTTATCTATAAGAGGGACGGGTTCTCGGTTGAGTGCGTGCTTAGAAAGGATATCTAGAGCAAGAACTACTTCAGCTTGTGCGCAAGTAGAACCCTTAACCCTAATGTCATTCAGAGTCCTGTCTAGTGGCCGAGAGGCTGCTGAATATGATTGGCATTCCAACCCTAATTTCCGCATTTGAGAGGCCTGCTGGAGCAACCATTTTGGCCGGAGAACCCGATCCCGCGCCGCTCTTCCTCCCGGGACGGTCACCCTCACGTTTCCTCCTCTGGCAACATATTCTCTCTCGGAAAAGGGCTCCCGCTATGTAGAGATCCCCCTCAGCGGCCGAGAGATAAACCCTGCCACATTTGCTCAAAAAATACGCCGCGAATTTGAGCGACTCCTTAGGATTTCGGGTCTCCATTTTGTTCTTCTGCGGTAATGGGAATGGAGGAAGTAGAGTTCGCTTGGGGGGCTGCTTCGACCGACATACAACACAGAAAGCAGCGAGGCCGTGAGAACCAGGAAGGAGCTTAACGGTTCGAATCACTTTCTAAAAGATAATTTCGTATAATTAAAAATGATTAACAATACTCAAATTTTATATATCACGTTACATGCAAAAAAACCATCGTTTTGGTTTCAAAATTAATAACAAATGGGCCATGCACGGCTATTTCCAACTCCTTTTTGCACTTGAATTTTAATACATCTGATATTTAGTTCATTTATCTAATTAACACCCTTTTACTAGATATATATTTTATAAACAATTTTTTATAATACAATTGTATCAATCATTATAAACATTTTCTTTCTAAATATAATAGAAAAAAAATATAAGAATTTGAATAATAAAATTGATTTTTCGAAAATAAAAATTACTTTAAGAAATCATTTAAAAATGAAAGCTTTTGCATTTTATATATTTGTTTGTTCTTAAATTTGGTGCAAATACAAATAGATATAATCCTTTATGCGTTAGTCTAATTAGATTGTTGTTTTGCCCTCAAAATCATGGAAATTTTGGGATGATTTTAAGAAAGTTTTTGTAAATCCACATTATAACTATTAAACTTTAGTATTTTGGGTGTCCTAGAGGTTTTTGATGTTGCTGAATCCATTTCCACCATCAAAATCATGATTCAAACACTGTTATTGTAAGATTTCTTAAATTTTTTCGGCCCAAATTTTGGCCAATTTTGGCAGTCCAGACAATTCCTCCATCTCGTTAAACAACTCCATCTTTTGTTATACGATAAATAAGCATCGAGATATGAAAAATATATTACATGATCATCTACTTCATTTGCTTTGGTTTAGTATTTCACTTCATTGTTTGATGCAAACTAAAGCTCCCACACCCACATCTACACATATAAAATGTGTTTTCAACTTAAAACCCCAAATAAATCTCAGCATGAGGTAACCTTAATGCGGAAGCTCTTCCTTTTCCCAAACCTATGGTTAGAACCATATAATAAAACCCATTTCATGAAATGGGAATCAATATCTATAACCTTGGGTAAATACCGATTTTTAAACATCTGCCATATATTTGAGCCCACGCTTTTTACTTTGATCTAAAATCTCGACTTTTGTTAAAACCCAAAGCACCAACATAATAACATCTGGCCCCACAACTTACCGACCACCTTTCCACCATTCATCAAATATTCTCACCAATCCACTACCAATAAACATTAATATATATTCGCTCACAACATAATATTTCATTTCATACCAAACTCCAACTTTGGTTGAAAAGCCAAGTACCTACATATATTAATGTTCTGGGTCCCGCAACAATTTTCAAACGTACCTTTCATTAACCTCCACACAACTACGGTTGCGAATGCCATCGGATCTCCGATGGCTAGGATCGGACGATTATCACGTTAAATTTGCTACAGCGCTTTATCGCTCCAACGCAACGCGAAATTGATGGTATTTGAATTCCGTCGATTGCTACGTGTCACACGCTGACCATTATCGCGCTCAAATAGGGATTTACCACTTACCATTCTTGAGTCATGCGAAAACCATTAGTGGTTTTAAAAACTACCTTCACTGTTCTGCTGTGTTAAAACTTAACTCATGGTTCCACATACACTCAGCTTTCTGTTCCACATCAACTCACGATTTCTATTGAATCATGCTTGCTTATCTCCAAGCCTATTCTCGATCTTGATCCTAAGATCTATAAACTCGTTCTCGACCCGAAATCTGGTTCCAACAGATTACGAAACTCCCGAGCAATCTACAGAAATAACTCTAATAGCAATTTCTCGATTCTTCGCAACTCCTGACATGGTTCCAAAAGCATGCTTCATAGTTCCAAAGTATAAAATTATGTCCAGCTCATTCACAATTCCACATTCCGGCCTGAATTATAAATCATAACAGGCTTTTATCTCATTATCGTAGATTAATTTTGATCATCTATTAAACCCCGTAAACACAACAGTTTAAAAATAAATAAATCCCACAGAAATCCAAATATTTATAACCTTTTCAATTCTAAACACCTCAAACATTCATTCATCTGAGATATTTCGATTGGGGTTTTACTCTACAGTTCCTTAATTAACCATCCACAGATTTTTCAAGGCATAGCAAAACAAAAACAAAATATACTCCAATCAAACCTTCATTAATTATGAATTATACAAATACCATCAAACCCTTTTTACAGTCAGGATTTTGGCCTGATATGCCCTTACATGGCCTTTCTCCTCTTTTTTGTCAAAGCCCGTAGGCTTTAAAATAAAATTCCTTGTATCATATATCTCACTCTCCTTCTCTATGTCCCCCTTATAATACTTCAAAAAATCCAATTTTATAAAAGAAAATGATTCATGAACCAATTTAGTTCAAATCCAAAAATCTCTCACTGTCTCCTAAATTATCTCTTCAGCTCCTCTCTTTATTCAACAGAATCCTAGATTATATTTTTGTTTAAATCACTCAAATACTCACTATTCTTAGGATTCCTTACTCATCCCTAAGATTTTACAACTCACGAGATATTCTCCATAAATCAATTTACAATTTAAATTTCCTCAAACTCAACTAAACTTTAGGAGAATAAATAAAATGATTAAGGGAACCCACTCCCTTTAATAAATGAGAAATAAGACTCATGGGTTTTATAAATTTTGAGTAATGCCCCTGCATCAGACTTCATAGGTTGAAAAAATTCATGGACTCCTGTTCATGAGTCACCCAACTGTTTCTACTGTAAACTTCATCCAATTTCATCTTCCAACTGGCTGTCTGTCCTCTTTCAATTGCAGGTGCATTTGTTGCTTTCTCTCTTTCTCCTGGATGCCAAACTCTGTATTGTAAATGTCCTTTTTCTCTGTTTTCATAACCATCTCTTCTGCATAATGTTTGGATGCTGATATCCTGCATAAACACCTTCTCAAACAATATAAATTTCTGCTCCCTGTTCTGTTGTTGTCTTGCCATTATCTCAATAAAATTGAGTTCCAACTTTATGTATTTTAACTTGTCCTGTACCTAACTGTTCATTCTGATTCTTGACCTGATCACCAGCATTTTCTTTTGTCCCCAAATCATTTCCTTTATGTTTTCCTCTATATTCTTCCATCTTTCATTGACTTGCTGATTTTGACAAATTCTTATGCTTATCCAACAATTGAAGTAGCATCTTTCCAATCTCAAAATAATATTTTTTCTTGTTTGATACAAGAATGTATAACATCCCAACTACACACTGTCCATCAGCTGCAAATAATTCAGTTATTGAACTTGGTTCAAATACTTCTATATCTACATAAAATATGACTGAATTGTTCATCCAAATTTTTAATTGCAAACTCAAGATAAAGTCTTGAAATTCAAACCTCCTTTGAATTAAAAAAAAAGAAATCCATCTGTGGACTGTACTTTTACATCTTCTGCAACCTTCTTTCTCTTCTGTAATGATTTGTTTAAGAGTTATACCAACTATCCTTCCTTCATCCTGAATTTTTGAGTCAATCAGCTGTTTACTATCACCTTCTTGTTTCCATAAGGAAAACTGGCTTTCTGCATTTCCAGAACATACATATTTCTTCATGTTTGCATAAACAAACATATCTCCAAGGTAGTTGGTCATTCATCCTAGAAAACACACTCAAAAATTAAAAATTAAAAATTAGAAAATGCATTACATTTTCCATCAATTCTACTCCATAATTTCTCTGATTTGTCATCCTCTTGATGTGCATATGACATATCAAAATTGTCATATCTTCCATATTTCCTTCTCTTGAAAAATTCTATTTTGTTTTCACTTTTCTCTTAATGCTGCCTAATTTCAAAATTCTATTCTCTGCTCTTTTCTTTAGCCTTCCTTCCTTTCACACTTCTTTTCATTCTTCCTTCTTCTCCCTTACAAATCTGTAAGTTACTAAATTGTCTTTTCCATGCCTCTTCCTTTTCAATCAAAATCTGCCAATCTCTAATCCTTTTTCTTTCTTTACATGAAACAAAATCATATGTAGCAGATTTTTCCTTCCCTGATAAAGTTCCTTTTAGAATAAAAATTACTATCAACACCATGAATATCAGTTTCCATTGAAACTCTTTTCTTCTCACTGTAAATACATTGTTCATGAAAGCATACTTACCTCCATCCTCTGAGATTGCCTGTCTCTCACCAGTTTGTTGATTACATTTACCTTTAGTCTTTTTGCAAGTTGTACAAGTAACATTGTCTTCAAATTTCTATTGTGCGTTAACCTTTACCAACTGATCCTTATGTTCTTGACTGCCTTCTTTTTCTTTTCTCTTAATAGCCTTTTCTGGACTCGTTATACCTCCTTGGACTGGATTCTTCTTATAAATCTCTGTTCTACCATCTTCCATAGTACAATCTTTAGTAAGGTCCTTTTCCATTAATGCTTCATTATGTTCTTCCAAGACAATTTCTTGTCCATTAACTATCAATACAAGTCCATAATTTTTGAGAAAAAATGAAAGATATAATCCCATTACCTCGAATGGTTGCACTATACACATACTTTTGGTTGTTCCTGTCACAAGGCTATCTTCATACCTCTGTTTGGCTTCTTCTTTTTCAATCTGCAATTTCCTTTTGTCTCCAGATTGTTTGTCCTTCCTTTGCCAAATCTCACTAGGTTCATTACCTCCAGTTTTCATGGTAGTTTTCAACATTTGTACATCTGTAGTGTCTTTAAACACATGTTCATCCAAGAACTGTTCCATTACAATCACCTCTTCTAACATATTCACTTAATACTGTTACCGATGAAATAGGTAACCGCACTGTTACCTACTTTTTTTTGGTAGCATAAAAGCACCCGATTTTGAAAAGTGGTGATGCAGAATCACCCCTCTTTTTTTTTGTGCACATTTTTTACAGTCTAATATTTTTATTTATGAAGTACGAATATTTTTTTTAAAAAGTTAGTGATTTTCACGCTAATTTTGAAACGTATTGATGCAGCATCAACTTTTTTTTTTTAGAGCGGTGATTTTCATGCTAACTTTGAAACGTATTGATGCAGCATCAAACTTTTTTTTTAGAGTGGTGATTTTCATGTTGGTAATAAAACACAAAACTTAGATTAAAAAAAGTATATAAAAATAATAAAAAACCAATAAAAATGTAAAAAACAAACAAAATTAACTCGTAAAAATAAAAAATTTAAACAAAAATAAATAAATTAATTAATTATATATATATATATATATATATTTGAAAATTATATCGAAAGAAATGACAAAATTTGAAAAAAAACACATAATTTAAAGAAAAAAAACAAAAATTAACCCAAAAAAAAAAAAAACATCAATTTTTTTTTTCTAAGTTATTAAAAAAAAACCATATAATTAAAAAAAAAAATTTAAATAGAAAATTTAAAAATAATTATGATTACAAAATTAAAATTTAGATAAAAAAATAAAATACAAAAAAGAAAAAATAAAATTTAAAAATTTAAAGTAAAAAGAATAATAATATTAAGAAAAAAAAATACAAATTTTAAAACTAACAAAAAAAACAAATTAAAAAAAAAAAAGTTTAAAATCGAAAAAAAAAAATTAAAATAAAAGAATTAAAAAAAAAAAAAAACTATCATTAAAAAAAAAATGAGAAGCCCACATGCAAATAATTAAAAAACAAATATCCATAAATTTACTGTTTTTTTTTTTTAAATGAAACAATTTATAAAATTTAAAAATGAAAAACTAAATAAACTTAAAGATTAAAAAAAAAAATTAAATTAAACTTTAATAACTTTAATAAATAAATTTTAAATTTTCAAAAATAATTAATGTAAAATATTAAATTTAAAAACAAAATTAAAAAAAGAAAAGAAAAATTAAAATAAATTAAATTTAAAATAAAAAATTTGAATTAAAAGAAATTTAATTTTTTGAAATTAAAAAAAAAATTAAAAACAAAAAAGAAAAAAACCAAATTATAAAAAAAATATTAAAAATTAAAAACAAAATAATATATATATATATATATATATATGTGTGTTTGTGTGTGTGTGTGTGTGTGTGTTACGAATTAAAAAATATTACAAATTAAAAAAAAAATTAAAAAAGAAAACTGAAAAAAATCAAATTAAAAAAAAAAAATTATTAAAAATTAAAAAAAATTAAAAGAAAAAGAATTTTTTAATCATGGTGGCGTCGTCAATCGATGTCCCACCCAGGTGGCGGCAGAGGCCGATTCCGGGAATCGTCCGGCGAAAGGGCGATTCCCGGAATCGCCCTCCCGCCCAGAATCGGCCTCCGCCACGACGTGGGTGGGAGGCTAATTTTTGTATTTGAAATTTAATTTGTTTTAATTTTTTTTGTTTTTTTTTTTTTAATTTTATTCATTTTTTTTTTGTTTTTAATTTTTTTTTTAAATTTTGTTAATAATTTTTATTAAATTTTGTAATTTTTTTTATTTAATTAAATTTTTTTTTCATATTTTTTTTTATTATTAAATTTTACATTTAGTTTTTTCATTTAATTTTTTAAAATTTAATAAATTTTGTATTTTTTTTTAATTTTTTTGAATTTAATATTTTTTTTAATTTTTAATTTTTTATTATTATTATTTTTTTGATTACATCAAATTTTTCTTTTTTTATTTGTATTTAAAATTAGATTTTTTTTAATTAAACTTAATATTTTCAAATTAATTTGTTTTTTATTTTATTTTTTATTTAATATATTTTATTTTTTAATTTTTTTTTTCAATTTTTCATTTTTAATTGATTTTTAAAGTTTTTTAACTTTTTATTTTAACAATGTTTTGTTTTTTTTTTCTTTATATTTAAAATTTATTTTTTATTTCAAAATTTATTTGTTTATTCATTTATTTATTAAAATTTAATATTTTTTTTTTTAAATTTAATTTGTTATTTTAATATTAACATTTTTTTAAATTTAATAAAATCTAATATATATATTTTTAATTTAAGTTCATATATATATATATATATATATATATATATATATATATATATATATATATATATATATATATATATATATATATTATTTTTTATAATTTAAATTTAATTTATTTTTTAAAATATTATTGTTTTTTTAATATATATATTTTTAAATTTAATATTTTTATTGTATTTTATTTTTCATTTTTTATTTTTAATTAATTTTTCGTTTTTTTACTTTTAATTTAAATTATTATTATTATTATTTTTTAATGTATTAAAATTTAATATATTTCTTTAAATTTAATTTTTTATTTTTTAATTTAATAAACCTTTTGTTTTTCTTTTTTAAATTTAATTTCTATATTTTATTTTTTATAATTTCTTACTTCTTTTTAAGTGGTTTTTTTTTTTTTTAATTTAATATTTTTACTTTGTTTTTATTTTTATTTTTTTATTTCTATATATTTTGAAATTTTAATCTTTAAATTTTTGTTTTTTTGTTTTTTTTATTTTTTCTTAAATTTTAGGTTTTTTATAAATGTTTGAATTAAAATTTTTATTTTGTTTTTTTTTTTTTTCCGCTCCTATATATTTTTAAATTTTAAGTTTTAAAATGTTTTTATTTTTAAAATTTATTTTTTCTTAAATTTTAGGTTTTTTTTAATGTTTGAATTTTAAAAATTAAAAAATGTTATTTCTATTTTTAAAAATGTGAAAGATATGACAATTTTTTTTTTTTTGTTATTCCAGCATCAACTGGTTTTGTTTTGAGGATGTTTTTTCAATCTTTTTTTCAAGAAACAATTTTGTTTTTAGCATAATTTTATAAAATGTTGAAATTTGACCTTAAAAAAAAACCAAGTGCATTCTGGAATACACTTTTTTTTGTTTTTGGGGTGTTTTTTCATGTTTTTTGAGTCTTTTTGGGCTAGAGTTCCCGTTTTGAGGTCAGGTTACCTATTTCATCGATAACCGTATTATTTCTTCAGCAACCTACATAAATATATCTTGTAAATATTGTTCATCACTTGCATACATACAAAAATCATCAGTTTCAAAAATACTAGGCTCCTCTTTCTTTGATGTATCAATCATCACATCTCTCTATTGATCCGAAATTTTTCAACAGTTCAGAAATTCATCAATGATTCCTTCCTCAGCAAAGTAATCTTCTTGCTCAGGTCTATAATAGTCATATTTCATCTCTAACTCAACTGTTCTGAGTTCCTCTCTTAATTTGATATACATTCTTCTGTTTATCTGCTTTTGCAACAGCTTCCATTTTATCTTCTTTCTTCTCATAGTCCAACCATAACTTTGGTCTTTCATACTCTTCTCAAGCAGCACTATTTTTGCATCAACACCTACTTTCAATTCTGCAATTTCTCTGTCAAATACTTCTTGACTCATTTCCTTACCTTTGCCATTTTCCATGGAATTTTTCTTTCTTTTGTTGTGGCTTCTCTCTAAACCCCTATTATGACTATCAGTAGTCACTTTCTCCTCCATCTCTATGAGCTCCTCACTCACTCTGAGCTGCACTAAGCCTCTGCAATAGTAAGTCCTCCCTGCTGCCTCTTACCTCACAAATCCTCTCTCTGGACTTGGTCTTTTAGTAGGCACTGGTTCTCTATTTCTGGAACCTCTTGAAAACTATCTTCTGCTCTTCCTAGGCTTATATCCTCCACTCACCTTCTCTTGAGAACACTCCATCTGTTCTCCCTATCCAAATTTTAGCTGGAATATTTAGGTTCACTGCCACTAACACAAATTTTCTCTCTCTTTACACAACCTTCTACTATGTGTTGCTGCTATAATTTTATTTCTTATAGAAACAATTCAAATGGAACCAACACCAAAATATGGCTCATACCTGAGAGATATCCAAATGATTGATCTCTTTGAGCTTCCACTAGCTTGGACAATACACATGCTTCTTTACTTTTCACTATCTTCACCTTAATTCTTCTATCAACTAAATTTCCCTTCTTGTTGAGTACATCCATATTCATTTTATTTCCTTACAACATTTCTGTTGTAATTTCTTCATTCATTTATTTGTAACAACTACTTGGCTGAAACTTCTGTTTCTTCTTTCATCACATACACATATCATTAAAATTCTGCAAAGCTTTTACCTAATCCTGTCTTCCTCAAGTCTTTTTCACAATCTGCCCTTGATGAAATGTTGAAGTTCTCATTTTCTGTAATATTTTAGAATTCTTCTTTCCATACAATCTCTTGTGTCCTGCGCTTCCTTTGTATCGGATCCATTACAATGCAAATGATATACATGCTGAGAATAAAACACAATCTTTGTCAATCAATTCCACAGAACATTAGTCTAGCTCTGATACCACAAATGATGCAAACTAAAGCTGCCACACCCACATCTACACGTATAAAATGTGTTTTCAACTTAAAACCCCAAATAAATCTCAACATGAGGTAACCTTAATGCAGAAGCTCTTCCTTTTCCCAAACCTATGGTTAGAACCATATAATAAAACCTATTCATGAAATGGGAATCAATATCTATAACCTTAGGTAAATACCCATTTTTAAACATTTGCCGTATACTTGAGGCCATGCTTTTTAGTTTCATTTAAGATCTCAACTTTGGGTAAAACCCAAATCACGAACATAATAACATCCAGCCCCACAACTTATCGACCACCTTTCCACCATTCATCAAATATGCTCACCAATCCACTACCAATAAAAATTAATACATATTCGCCCACAACATAATATTTCATTTCATACCAAACTCCGACTTTGGTTAAAAACCCAAGCACCAACATATATTAATGTTCTGGTTCCCACAATAGTTTTCAAACGTACCTTTCGTTAACCTCCATGCAACTACGGTTGCGAATGTCGTCGGATCTCCGATGGCTAGGATTGGAGGGCTATCGCGTTAAATTTGCTCCAGCACTTTATCGCTCCAACGCAATGTGAAATTGGCAGTATTGGAATTCCGTCGATTGCTACGTGTCACACGCTGACCATTATCGCGTTCAAACAGGGATTTACCACTTACCATTCTCGAGTCACGTGAAAACCATTAGTGGTTTTAAAAACCACCTTCACTATTCTGCTGTGTCAAAAATTAACTCATGGTTCCACATACACTCAGCTTTCTGTTCTGCATTAACTCACGATTTCTATTCCATCATTCTTGCTTATCTCCAAGCCTATTCTCGATCTCGATCCTGAGATCTATAAACTCGTTCTCGACCCGAAATCTGGTTCCAACAAATTACGAAACTCCCTAGAAATCTATAGAAATAACTCCAATATCAGTTTATCGATTCTTCGCAACTCCTGACATGGTTCCAAAAGCATGCTTCACAGTTCCAAAGTGCAAAATTATGTCTAGCTCATTCACAATTCCACATTCCGGCCAGAATTATAAATCATAACGAGCTTTTATCTCATTATCGCAGATGAATTTTGATCATCTTTTAAACCTCGTAAACACAGTAGTTCAAGAATAAATAAATCCCACACAGAAATCCAAATATTTATAACCTTTGCAATTCTAAAAACCTCAAACATTCATTCATCTGAGATCTTTCTATTGGGGTTTTACTCTACAATACCTTAATTAACCATCCACATATTTTTCAAGGCATAGCAGAACAAAAACAAAATATACTGCAATCAAACCTTCATTAATTATGAATTATACAAATACCATCAAACCCTTTTTATAGTCAGGATTTGGGCCTGATATGCCCTTACATGGCCTTTCTCCTCTTTTCTATCAAAGCCCGTATGCTTTAAAATAAAATTCCTTCTATCATCTATCTCACTCTCCTTCTCTCTATCCCCCTTCTAATGCTTCAAAATCTCACAATTTATAAAAAAAAAGGATTCATGAACCAATTTAGTTCAAATCCAAAAATCTCTCATTATCTCCTAAATTATCTCTTCAGCTCCTCCCTTTATGCAACAGAATCCTAGATCAGATTTTTGTTTAAATCCCTCAAATCCTCACTATTATTAGGATTCCTTACTCATCCCTAAGATTTTACAGCTCACGAGATATTCTCCATAAATAAATTTACAATTTAAATTTCCTCAAACTCAACCAAAATTTAGGAAAATAAATAAAATGATTAAGGGAACCCACTCCCTTTAGTAAATGAGAAATAAGACTCATGGGTCTTATAAGTTTTGAAGAATGCCCCTGCATCATTGTTCTACTAAGAAACGGGCGTATATTGATAAATAAGGAAAACCTCACTTTTTTTAATTGTTGCTTTGTTGCTCGAGTTTTATTGTTTTTAAAAAGTTATTAGGATTATGGTTAGGCTTTTTGAATTCCATAATATTAATTAGGGATTAGGGTTAATGTTTGGGATCCCCTGTCATATTCTTGCAATAATACATATATGAGTTGCTTAATAATGAATTATATGAATAGGTTTAACTTTCACTTGGTACCAACATTGTTAAAGCATGTGATAGCTTTTCGATATCATAAATTTTTTATATAATATTTAATTATTATATTAATTTAATTGTTGAAAATATTTATAATTATACCAAACCTTTAAGCTAATTCAATATTCGAATTATTTTTTTTATTTGAGCCCAAAAGTATATATATATATATATATATATATATATATATATATATATATTTATTTATTTATTTATTTTTAAGATTAGCCTTGACAATATTGTTTCAATTCTACCATTCTAACTATTCACCCACAAATGATCAAAAAGGTGAAAAAATATAGAATGGTCCATTTTATATCTTACTTCAGCGTTTTTGCAGACCTTTTTACACTAAATTTTTTGGATTTGTCTACGGAGGTAGAGAAATTGTTCGTACGATCAAAATTGGCTAGAATCCAAGCAATTTGTTTTAAGAATTCTTGTAGTGTCAATGTTTGAATAATTTTTTTGATGGTGGAAATGGGTTCATCACCATCAATATCCTCTAGGGCACCTAAAATATTGATGTTTGATAGCTATAACCTGGATTTACAAAAACCCCTACTGGATTTTCTTAAAATCTTACTGGAATTTCTATGATTTTCAGGGCAAAAAAGCAGTCTAGTTAGACTACATAATTTTTTTATTATTGAAAAAGCGAAGGAAATGTTTGTTCATGTTGTTCATTGAACTACTACTTGACAATGCTTTGAATTTTCCCATTTAGTCCAACCAATTATAGTGACTTTTCTAGTTTTTCTAGCAGTTGTATCCTTCTCTAATTCCTCTTGATCATCTAGGTTAAAGTATTCTACAAAATGTATGCCTTTCTCTTTATTAAGTGTCAATGGCCCAAATTAACATGATAAATAAGATTACATGCAATATACATAAAATATACATGTGTGAAGAAAAACTCAAGTTATCATCCAGATAAGTTAAACAAGAAAACCGTATATATTATGATAATCATCTCCACATATTCCTAATGCATTTGCATAAATAAATGATATTCTCATATCCTAAGAAATAGCTAAATTGAGAAATATATATAAATATTATCACTCTTTGAACATGTGAATCATATATTGGGTCAATATTTATTACATTTATAGTTAACAGCAACCAATGTATATTCAATCCCATATATAACCCCATATTATGATAATTTGGTACTGAAACTCATAAAGCATTATCCAAAAAACCTTATATTTAAAACATCTACATAAAACACTTGCATTGATTGAAATATGATTTTCTTATATTCCTATTCTTTTACTACTACTAAAGATTATCCATCTTAGATATTTCTTAGCATTCAAGTAGACAATAATACCCTAAATGGAGAAACTTAGGAGGAGTATTTTTATCAGCAAAGTACCCTCCACATGCTTCATCATGATATGATTTCAAGATATTCAAAAATTTGTAGTCTCATACATGTAATTAAGTGATAGATCTAGTTTTGTATGGAAGATATTTTCCTTCAATCATGGAAAATATGTCACTGAGCTCGTTAGAGGAAAATTTAACGTAAAAGTGCCCATGAAATTTTCACATAATTTCTATATCATAATATGTAAACCAATCAAAATCCTTTAAACTTAAAAAGAGGCACATGTAAATAGTTTGGAGGGAAAAGAAGAAAAACTAATTTTTTAAAGTGTATTTTTGGTTTATCTCCTTATAGGTTTATAGAAATTTCAAGTGTAGACACTCGTTGGATGAAAAATTAAATTTCACATCCAACGAGTTCCCATTATGCATACTTTTGAGAAGACGCACGTTGACAAAAATTATAGATATATTAAAAAAGCATGTTCAACACGCCTTTTTAATGTATCTACAATTTTTGTCGATGCAGGTCTTCTCAAAAGTATGCCTAATGAGTACTCATTGGATGTGAAATTTAATTCCACATCCAATGAGTTTCCACGCTTGAAATTTGAGTAAACCTATAAGGAGATAAGCCAAAAATACAATTAAAAAAAGTAGTTTTATTACTTTCCCCCCAAAATTCATAACTCTTATTTTAGTATTAAGGGGTTTTCATAGTGTATTATAATAAATATCATTTTTTGGGATTCAAATTCATTAATTAATCCATTCATCTATGACCCATTTCCATGAGATGTAGTCATAAATAACTATTTTCTCGTCATTTTTGAATAGTCCACTTAGCACTCATTACATCGGGTGATGCTCACAGAGGTCAGGAAGTGGGATTGAAACTAGTGAAATGAATCACAAAGCATTAATCATCACATCTAGGGCTAGTTTGCCTATAGCTCAAGCGCGCTTAATTGTGGATTTTTCCGCACAATCAAGCCCACTTAGCTTCCTACACCATTTGAAAAACCTTAGCAAGTATTGTGCCTCTTGAACCATTCAAGTATATTTCCCTTTTTAGTGCATTATATTATATATCATTTTTTGGGATTCAACTGCGTTAAGTAAGTCATTCACCTATGAACCATTTCCAAGAGAGGTAGATATAACTGACTATTTTCTCATCATTTTTCAATAGTCCACTTAGTGCTCATTGCATCGAGTGACGCTCAGAGAGGTGAAGATGTGGGATTGAAACTAGTGAAATGAATCACATAGCATCAATCATCACTTCTAGGGCTTGCACCCGGTAAACAGGACTTCCTCGAAGGTCACCCATCCCAGATCCTCTCTGGCTCAAGCACGCTTAACTATGGAGTTTTCCCCACAATCAAGACGACTTAGTTTTCTACCCCATTTGCAAAACCTTAGCAAGTATTGTTCCTCATGAAATATTCAACTAGAACTCCCTTTAATCTTTGTATCTAAGTATTAAGTGGTTTTCACAGTGCATTATATTGGATATTATTTTTTGGGATTCAACTCCGTTAAGTAAGTCATTCATCTATGACCCATTTCCATGAGAGGTAGTCATAAATAACTATTTTCTCATGATTTTTGAATAGTCCACTTAGCACTCATTGCATCGAGTGATGCTCACAGAGGTGAAAATGTGGGATTGAAACTAGTGAAATGAGTTACATAGCGCCAATCATCACTTTCGGGGCTTGCACCCGATAAGCAGGACTTCTGAGGAGGTCACCCATCACAACTTGCCTCTTGCCCAAGCGCACTTAACTGTGGTGTTTTCCCCACAATACAACCCTCTTAGCATACCAACCCATTTGTAAATCCTTACCAAGTATTCTGCCTCATGGACCATTGAAGTAGAGCTCCCTTCACTCTTTGTATTTAAGTATTAAGGGGTTTTCACAGTGCATTATATTAGATATCATTTTTTGGGATTAAACTGCTTTAAGTAAGTCATTAATCATAACCCGTTTCTATGATAGGTAGTCATAATTTACTATTTTCTCATGATTTTTGAATAGTCCACTTAGCACTCATTACATTGGGTGATGCTCACAGAGGTGGAGAAATGGGATTGAAACTAGTGAAATGAATCACATAGCGTCAATCATCACTTTTGGGGCTTGCATATGGTAACCAAGACTTCCCAAGGGGTCATCCATCCTAGATCGCCTCTGCCTCAATCACACTTAACTGTGGATTTTTCCCAACAATCAAGACCACTTAGCTTGCTACCGCATTTGCCAAACCTTAGAAAGTATTGTTCTTCATGAACATTCATGTAGAGCTCCCTTTAATATTTGTATTTAAGTATTAATGGGTTTTCCTAGTGCATTATATTAGATATCATTTTTTGGCATTCAACTGCATTAAGTAAGTCATTCATCTATGACCCATTTCCATGAGAGGTTTTCATAATTGACTATTTTCTCATGATTTTTGAATAGTCGGCCACTTAGCATTGATTTCATGGGATGATGCTGACAGAGGTGAAGAAGTGGGATTGAAACTAGTGAGATGAATCACATATCATCAATCATCACTTCCAAGGCTTGCACCTAGTAACTAGGACTTCCTTGTAGGTTACCCATCCCATATCACCTCTAGCTCAAGCATGCTTACCTATGAATTTTTCCTCACAATCAAGCTGACTTAGCCTGCTACCCCATTTTCAAAACCTTAGCATGTATTGTACCTCATGAACCATTCAAGTAGAGCTCCCATCACTCTTTTTATTTAAGTATTAAGGGGTTTTCGTAGTCCATTATATTAGATATCATTTTTTGGGATACAACTGCCTTCAATGACTCATTCATTTATGACCCGTTTCCATGAGAGGTCATAACTGATTATTTTCTTATGATTTTTGAATTTTACACTTAGCACTCATTACATCAGGTGATGCTGAGAGAGGTGAATATGTGGGATTGAAACTAGTTTAATGAATCACATAACATCAATCATCACTTCTGGGGCTTGCACCCTCTAATCAAGACTTCCCGGGAGGTCACCCATCCTAGATTTCCTTTGGTTCAAGTGCACTTAACTGTGAATTTTACCCCATAATAATGCCTACTTAGCTTGCTAACCCATTTGAAAAACCCTAGAAATTATTGTGCATCATCAACCATTCAAGTAGATCTTCCTTCACTCTTTGTATTTAACTATTAAGGGGTTTTCAAAATGAATTATATTAGATATCATTTTTTGGGATTCAACTGCGTTATGTAAGTAATTCATCTATGACCCATTTCCATGAGAGGTAGTCATAAATGACTATTTTCTAATGATTTCTGAAGAGTCCAAGTAGCACTAATTGCATCGGGTGTTGCTCACAAACATGAACAAGTGGGATTGAAACTAGTGAAATGAATTAAATAGCATCAATCAACACTTCTGAGGCTTGCACCCAACTACCAGGACATCTCGGGAGTTCATCCATCAAAGATCGCCTCTCGTTCAGGCATGCTTAACTATGGAGTTTTCTCAACAATCAAGCCCACTTAGCTTGCTACCCCATTTGCAAAACCTTAGAAAGTATTGTGTCTCATGAACCATTCAAGTAGAGCTCCCTTCAGTCTTTGTATTTAAGTATTAAAGGGTTTAGTGCATTATATTAGATATCATTTTTTGGATTCAACTGTGTTAAGTAAGTCATTCATCTATGACCCAATTCCATTAGTGGTAGTCATAAATGTCTATTTTCTCATCATTTTTGAATAGTCTGCTTAGGACTCATAGCAGCAGGTGATGCTCACAAATGTCAAGAAGTGGGATTGAAACTAGTGAAATGAATCACATAGCGTCAGTCATCACTTCCAGGGCTTTCATTCGATAACCAGGACTTCCCAGGAGGTCACCCATCCCAAATCACCTCTGACTCAAGTGTGCTTAACTTTGGATTTTTCCCCACTATCAAGCCCACTTAGCTTGCTACCCCATTTTCAAAACCTTAGCAAGTATTGGGTCCCACGAACCATTCAAGTAGAGCTCCCTTCACTCTTTTTATTTAAGTATTAAGAGGTTTTCGCATTGCATTATACTAGATACCATTTTTTGGTATTCAACCATGTTAATTAAGTCAGTCATCTACGACCCATTTCCATGAGAGGTAGTCATAACTGACTATTTTCTTATGATTTTTGAAGAGTCCACTTTGAACTCATTGCATCGGGTGATGCTCAGAGAGATGAAGAAGTGGGATTGAAATTAGTGAAATGAATCACATAGCGTTAATCATTACTTTTGGGGCTTCCACCCAGTAACCAGGACTTCTTGGGAGGTCACCCATCCTAGCTCACCTATGGCTCAAGCGTGCTTAACTATGGAGTTTTCCCCACAATCAAACCCAATTAGATTGCTACCTTATTTTCAAAACCTTAGCAAGTATTGTGCCTCATGAATCATTCAAGTATAGCTCCCTTCACTCTTTGTATTTAAGTATTAAGGTTTTTTCGTAGTGCATTATATTAGATATCATTTTTGGGATTCAACTGCGTTAAGTAAGTCATTCATCTATGACCCATTTCCATGAGAGCTAGTCATAACTGACTATTTTATCATGATTTTTGAATAGTGCACTTAGCATTCATTGCTTTTTGGGTAATTCTCAAGGAGGTGAAAAAGCGGGATTGAAACTAGTGAAATGAATCAAATAGCATCAATAATCACTTCTAGGGCTTTCACCCAGTAACTAGGACTTCCTGGGAGGTCACCCATTCTAGATCGCCTCTGGCTCAAACGTGCTCAACTATGGATTTTTCCCCATAATCAAGCCCACATATCTTGTTACCCCATTTTCAAAACCTTAGCAAGTATTGTGCCTTATGAACCATTCAAGTAGAGCTCCCTTCTCTCTTTGTATTTAATTAATAAGAGGTTTTCACAGTGCATTATATTAGATATCATTTTTTGGGATTTAAGTGTGTTAATTAAGTCATTCATCTATGACCCATTTCCATGAGAGGTAGTCATAAGTGACTATTTTCTCATGATTTTTGAATATTACACTTAGAAATCATTGCATCGGGTGATGCTTAGGGAGGTGAAGAAGTGGGATTGAAACTAGTGAAATGAATCATATAGCGTCAATCATCACTTCCGCGGCTTGCACCCAGTAACTGGGACTTCTTGGGAATTCACCCATCCTAGATCACGTCTGGCTCAAGCATGCTTAACTGTGTAGTTTTCCCCATAATCCAACCCACTTAAACTGCTACCTTATTTGAAAAACCTTAGCAAGTATTGTGCCTCATGAAACATTCAAGTAGGGCTCCCTTCTCTCTTTGTATTTAAGTATTAAGGGGCTTTCGCAGTCCATTATATTAGATATCATTTTTTGGGATTCAACTGCGTTAAGAAAGTCATTCATCTATGACCCATTTCCACGAGAAATAGTCATTATTGACTATTTTCTCATGATTTTTGAATATTCCACTTAGCACTCATTGCATCGGGTGATGCTCACCGAGGTGAAGAAGTGAGATTGAAACTAGTGAAATGAATCATTGATAAAATTAAAAGAAATCTATGACTCAAATTCGAAACTTGAAGTTATTTTGATTAATGATTAAGATATTTCTTTAGCCTTGGTGTAGAAATTGACATTCCTATAAGAGATTATGTTAAGAAATTGTATCCCACTTATTGACACTACCTTGAGTCATTGGAAGAAAGTGGAAACATCAAGGAGAACACCTTTGACTCCATTTAGAAAAAGTTTGTAGAAATAGAGAAGGATTTTGGGAAGAAGAAAACCCCTTAGGCTTCTGAAGAAGCTATATGTTTCACACATAGAGATAAGAATCATGCTCATGATTATTCGATATGAAGAGGTGGCCAAAGAGGACGAGGAAGAAAAAATTTCAGTGGAACGGGGGGCAGACAAGCTCAAAGTGAAAAATCAGATCTTCATTGCATATGTTGCAATAGAGATTGGCATGGTGCATCTACATGTAATCTGCCTTGGGATAGAATTGAGTAGGAAAGAAATCAATAAAAAGGTAAAACCCATGACGAAGACAAAGTTAAAGTACCCAAATCCACTCATTATGTTGTAGCACATTATAAGACTGGATTAACTGAAGACTTGTTCAATTCTTCACTTATTGGAGAAATAATTGGTTTCTAGATTTAGGAGCAACATGTCACATGAATTTTAGAAAAGTTCTTTTGAAGAATTTACTAACAAGGTTGATGGAGAAGTATAACTTACAGAAAAATCTAAACTCAAGCCATCAGGGCTTGGCACAATCAGGATTAAGTTGCGTGGTCTTCCAGACCATCTTCTACATGAGGTTCTATACCTCGCTGACTTGAGGAGAAACTTGCTTTTATTTGTCCATATCCGCTGGCAAGGAAACTCCATTGACATGCTTGATGGAAAGGTTGAGGTCAGAAAAGAATCATATCACTCAGTTGTCATGAGAGGAATAGAAGAAGGAAGACTCCTAAAGCTATAAGGTACCTTTTCTCATGCACAAAACTTTGCATTTAGTTCTCACTATGATGAAGGTACATTCCCATCAAATATTTTATGACATGCTAGTTTTGGACACTTAAATTAGGAAAGACTTCTATTTTTGAAGAAAAATGGTGACAATGGATTGCCTAAAATTCATAGGAAACTTAAGTAATGTGATGCTTGTATTCTAGGAAAGAATAGAAAATCGTGCTTTCATGATTCACACTCCAGAGCACATAGAAAACTTGAGATTTTTCATTCAGTTTATATGGACCCATGCCTTTTCCTTCTTCAAATGAAAATAAATATATGGTGACATTTATTGGTGATTACACCATAATGTGTTGGGTTTACTTATTGAAGAAAAAATCTAATTCTTTTCAAACATTCAGTAATTTTCATGCATGGATTGAAAATCATGGACAAACTCATATTCATTCTTTATGCACTCATAATTGAAACGAATACACTTCAATTGAATTTGAAAACTATCTTCGCCAACATGGCATCAAAAATCAAACAATCATTCCCCATAATCCCCAACAGAATGATGCAGCTAAGATAATGAAGAGGACAATTTAAATATGGTTCGCTCCATGATGTTTTTCAAGAATCTCAAGTTGATGTTTTGGGTTGATGCAATTGTATCTATTGTGTAAATAAATAATAGGTTTACTTCTAATGAAATCATAAATAAAACTTCTTATTAAGTGTGGCATGGCCACATTCCTTCGGTAAATAATTTCATGGTCTTTGGTTCCGCATGTTATGCTTTGATACCTAAGGAAAAAAGAAATAAAATTGGTTCTAGAAGTCAAAAATGTATCCTCTTGGGGTATTCCAACACCTCCAAAGGATATCGTCTCCATGATGAATTCAATAATAATTTTGTAGTATCTAGAGACCTCATATTCCTTGAATCTTCTAAGAAAGACAATGTTGTTGAGCGACAACTTGATCACTTGGATAGTTTTACACATGCAAAGTCATTTAAAGAATTTGATAATTAGATTCAACATCTTGAAGGGGGGATTTATATACTAAATCAAACTGTGGGATCGCCGTCTGAACCACTTGCTCCCCCACTTGAAGAACCAACCATGGATGACACCTTCAGTGATGTGATTGACAGAATTTGAAGACTGAACCTTCAATCAATCCTAACTCAGTCAAATGAGTAGCTTGGGCCATCTCAAAAAGGTCCCCCAAAATGGCTGACGAAGACACTGGAAAAATGTTCATCCCGATGAGGTTGAAAAGATAGGAACAAGAAGTTCCACCAGGAAAAATGGTGTAATGTAGATGATTCTTATTCACCTATTGATATGGATATTTCTTTACATATATTGAACTAGCTTCATTCAAAGAAGCTGCTTCTCATGATGAATGGAATGAAGTGATGCAAAAGGAGTATGATGCCTTGGTAAAGAATGGCACTTGCTGGTTGATCCTCCATTGGGAACCAAACCAATTGGCTGCAAGTGGGTTTACAAGAAAAAGTACAAAGAGGATGGTTCCTTTGACAAGCACAAAGCCAGGCTTGTGGAAAAATGTTTATCACATAAAGAAAGGGTCGATTAAGATGAAAATTCCCCCCCCACAACAAAATGGGCTACCATCCAGACACTTTTTTCCTTAGAAGCTCAAAATGGTTGAAATTTTATCATATGGATGTAAAAATTGCCTTTTTGAATGGAGATATAAAGGAGAAGGTTTTTATGACCCATCCAGAAGGATTTGTTGCGAAGGGAGAAGAACCCAAAGTGTGCAATATTACTAAATCCTTGTATGGTCGCAAGCAAGCACTGCGAACCTCATATGAGAAGTTAACTGAGCATATTCTAAAACATAACTTCAAACATTTTGATCTTGATGATGAAACCTTCTTTGTCAATAAAGTTGGAAAAACAGTTGTATATCTTGTGGTGCATGTAGATGATCTTTTGATGACAGGGAAAAATGAGAGTTATATTACATCCATAAAGAAGGAATTGAGGAAATCCTTTTAAATGGTTTATTTTGGCTATGTTCACTACGATATTGGTATTGAAGTGACTCAAAATCATAAATTTATATTCCTTTATCACAATAAGTACGTTGGAGATATATTGAACAAGTTTTACATGGTTGAATGGAATTATTTGACCACTCCAATGGAACAAAACATGAAGCTCACATCCATTAAAGGGAAAGAATTTGAGGATCCAACGAAGTATAGACAACTTGTAGGAAGTATCATCTACCTGACTATTACCAGATCAAACATCTCATTTTTTGTTGGAATTCTCTCCAAGTTTAAGAAAAAACCATTTGAAGGACATTGGTCTGCTGCAAAAAGATTTCTAAAGTACTTGAAAGGGACTTGAGACTTTGGACTCAAATATACACAAGTGGGAAACTTTAGCTTGATTGAATACTCTAATTTAGACATTGATGGAGACAAAGAAACTGGGGTATCTACTTTAGGTTATACTATGAGTCTGGGATCAGGGCTATCTCCTGGAGATCACACAAACAGTTAGTTCCACTAGATTCCGCAACTGAGGTAGAATATGTGGCAGCAACTGAAGAAACAAAGGAAATTGTGTGGCTCGGGAAAATCCTAGAACATTTGCGGATGAAATAAATGCATTCAACTCCATGCATGATCAACAACACTTCTGCAATAAAGTTGGCCACGAACCCAAAGTTCCATGTTCGAGCGAAGCACATCAATAGAAAATAACATCTGATTCAACATCATGTTTAGGATAAAACAATCCATCTATGCCATTGTTCGATAAATGAGAAGATTGTAGACATATTCACCAAAGCGCTTGGAAGAGAAAATTTTGAAAATTTCAGAACGATGCATGGACTCACCAACATCACTTCAAATTAAGGTGGGGAATGTTGACACCTAATCCTAAGGGATTGGGTGAAATTGCACATTAGTGTAAAATAGAAAATAAGGAAGTCTAAGAGACATTGGGACATGAATCCCAACAGTCTCACCTACATTTATATATTCATAGGCACCCTCAATCAATTCATACGAGTTATTTTGTGGAGTTACCTCCTAGCCGGACATCAATAAATCAAAATCCTTTGGTAATTTTCTTTCAGTGAAGCTCAACCTTTGTAATCATGAGGTGGTTATAAATTAATCCAATTGGAAACTCATTCCACGATTCTTACCCAGATAAATCTCTCTTGCAGATAAGAGCGATCTCCCTAGTATTCTAATGAATAACTAGAAACAAAAAGACATAAGAATATCTCTTTCCCTAAACTATTAGCATTCATATTATCAAAACTAGAAAAGAGAGGATGATTCTCTTACCTTTCAACCAAAATTCCTATTGAAGATCCTGCACTTTGTTTTAATGCAACTCCTCAATGCTTAGAAAAATCATCCAAACACAAACATAAAAGAGATCAAAACCACCTGTAGCATAATAATAATCCAACAACTAGCTTAAAATAATGATCATGGAGATTAGGAAATGAATTTTCTTTAATGAATTTATGAATTTTAACCATCACATTTCTGAGAATGCAATATAGTGAGAAAAAGTATTAAAATGCATTATTTAGGAATAGAAGATAAATCTTACAACTAAGCCTTGATGTCATACTGGTTCCTCCCATATTCCTCCAATGTTCCTTGGTTAACAAGTTCTCCACTCTAAAATGACCAACATAAGATTTCTATATGTGAAGCCCCTCAAACCAGAAGCTTCAGCTTAATTTATAGGAGAGACTAAGGAGGTTTCAGATCCACCAAATAAGAGTGAGATCCATAAGTGAGGGAATGAGGATCCCATGACCAAGGCAATTAGTTCCATGATTAGAGAAATTTGGCTCGAACTGATATGACTTAGAGCCTTTTGTTGGAGAATATGTGCCCAAGTATGCTTCTAGATGTACTTTTATCCTTTACTTTTCGTGAAGTAAGGTGCAAAGGTTTTAATAGAAAACATAACGCAAAAGTTCTATAGTGAACCTTTGTAATATATTGTCATACACCAAAAGTGGCAACGAAAAGTGCGCAAGTCACTTTTAAGAGTTTTTAAACAGTCATTTCCAAAAATTCAAAACTTTGTCAAGCAATATGAATGTTTAAATTTCCAGGAAGCATGAGTATGGATGGTGATAGTTTCATATTGGTCGTTAAATGTCATGGTGACAAAATAATGTGTAACAGATTACCCCCTAAAGTGTGAAGTCTAAGAAATATTTTAAAGAGTGAAGTGATTTATCATACCAAGGATTGGATCAGAGACATCACTCAGAGACCTGCAATGAAAATTTAATGCAAATATATAATCATTACTAAGGTAGGCATTCCCATACTTGGAGTAAAACTAGCTCTATGTGTTGGTATGGAAATGGTTTAGAATTATATTAATAATAGACACAGTATCGATGCAACCATCTGTCATAAATTTGTATGCTCAAAGATAAATAGATAACTCCTCACAACCTCGATAGATGAAACTACATCCAGGGTCTTGATCTCTATCTTCGGAACTAGTACAAATCTAGCCATGTGATTAAATGCATCAAATTCGAGCATGGTAGAAACCACCTGATTACTGTCAATTATGAAAACTGTTAACAAGTGTGAGAGAAACCACTGATAATGAAAATGTCTCTCAAAGTACATAAGTAAAACCTATGAAGTGTGAATGGATGGTCTGTGTTTGGGCCCTTGTTTTTAAAAAGAAATGGATTTGAGTCACGGATAACAGGTGGCGGAGCCCAACCATGGTAGACAGGGAGCTGTCACAGTTGCAGAGAGCTAGAGAGCAGGTGGCGCGACAGTTGCGGAAAAAAGCACAGATGGCAAGAAGGAGCGACAATGGTAGGCAGCGAAACTCCCAGTGATCAGGAATATGTAGCAAACAACATAGCGGAAAAGGAGGGAAAACTGACTGTTGCATTGGAAAAGGAACAAATAGGCAGTCGGCCAGTGTAAACAACAAGTTGGTGCGATAAAGAGTGGAGGAAGAGAGCCATAGAAAAGCTTTGTTCGTTCTATTATGTTCTGTAATGTTATAATCAGCCCTTCTGTACTCAAATCTGAGGAGTAATGTACCTGTCCACTATTGTTAATGAGATATACTTCTAGCTGGGTTTGACGTCCTAAATTATGTGATGAGAATTTGGTTATGATTAATGTATTGGCCACTTTTAAATTTTGATTTTGCATCTTTAATACGTTCATGAGTAGGATCTGGTGAAAAGTAGCTAAACCTATTTGGAGTACCTAGTTCTGTATGTTTTACTCTATAGTTGTGATCAGATGATATATGATCTGTTCCTAACCTTACTAAGGTCACAACATGCCTCGGGTGAGACTTTCTTCTCGTCGGAGTAGAGTGAAAATGTCGACATTATGCTAGACTACTGCATAAACCTTGTTGGCCTCTATCCTGAACCTGGGTCTTACTCAAATACCTTCTTTCTCGCCAAAAAATGGTTTCGTTGCCAGGACCCAAAATTTCATTTAGGAGCTAGATCATGGTATCATGGATCCTTGAAAGGGAAATACAAAGTTGGTGGGATAACCACTTAGATCAGTTCATAGCACAGCAAGATGAGTTTAGACAGCAGAGGGAGAAAACTGTCAAGGGTTGGGTTCTATTCTCTGAATCTGTGAGTGATCTCCACAAAAGTTTCTGGCGAAAGTTTCCAGAGGAGATCTATAATTGGTTGCGGAGACTACAAGTGAAGACGGTCCAAGGGAGCTCTCAAAATATTTTTTGCAAGTGGTTTCATATGGATTTGGTATCCCTCCATCGGTTAGATACCGATTTTACCAGAGCTAGAGATTTATGGGTGCAATCTACCTTGGAAGGATACATAGTGCAATTTGTAGCTGAGTGTTACCAGTCATTTTCAAAAGAAGAAGGCGTGTTTAGATTTGGATTACTAGGAGAGCTACTGAAAGAGATTCCTTTATGGATCAAATATTTAATGGTAGATGAGGGATTGATGGAATTTCAAAAATTTGAGATGGAGACCTAAACCTCCAGTACTGGGGGAAGGAGCTAAGGGAGAGATGACACAAGTAAGTTGGAAGGGGGAATAGGGATATGGATGCCGAGACCTCCAGTAGGTTGAGAGAGCAGTGAGAACATCGGAGGGTGCAGATAGCTGAGAAGTGGCGAGAGTGACTAATGAAGGAGTTGGAGAAGCATGAAAGTAGTTGACAGAACAAGTAGAAGGCACCGTAGATGACAAAGGAGATGGAAGGTCAGACAGAATCCCAAGGAATAGGAGGGATCATTAAGGAAGTCAGACAAGTGTATAGGAGCCCAACCCAAAGAGAAAAGGGAGAAAAGTCCAACGTGGAGGACGCGCACCCCCGAGGAGATGTCCGATGTGGAGTTGCATGTTGCGATGGAGCAACTATTTTTAGAGTGGCCGACACCAATAAATCAAGGTAAATCTATTCCCCAAAGTTCAAGTAGCTCTAGTCCCGACCTTCCCTTGGTACTCTATCAGCCACTAGGTGAAATTTTTGTTAAGTTACAAGAATTGGGTAAGTTGAATAGAGTTCAGTCTACAGTAGTAATACACACTAGCAATAGTTCTAGTAATACCATTTCATAGCCAGGAAATAGCGGTTTTATTCTAGTATCACCCACAAAAAGAAGCATGGTGGGTTCATTTACCCGATACCCAGACTTCTCTGGGAGGGGAAATGACGATGTGGAACATCACTCGTATCTCTGCGAAGCCATATGGAGGGCTTGACAGACATCAAAGGTGGTTAAGTTGATCGAGTTTCAAAATACTCTCAGGGAGAGAGCTCTACGTTGGTTTATTAAATGGTCTGAGGCTCATCTGAACCCAGCGATAGATGATGTAAAGAGAGAATTTGTTAAAGAATTCAAGTTACCTCAGATAGATCAACAAGGTTTTTCAGAGATGTGGGAGATGAAACAATGAAAAGGTGCAACTTCATGGGATCTGATGAGAAGGTTCAAGGATGTGGTTGGAAAACTATGTTACCCAATCGATCTAAATCATTAGAGAGATTGGTTCATCAATGCCCTTCTTCCATTGACGAGAACTCCACTAACACAACATAATATTGATACATTACAGGATGCATTAAAGCAAGCTATGAAGATAGAGGCCATGGTAGGGTATCTGTAGGAGTTCAAAGGAGGGGCAGCAGCTCAAGACCCTTCCATATTAGGATTACAACATCAAATATATAGTCTGATGGAAAAGTTGAAGGAAATTCAACCAATGTGACCTGGAAGACCCAATGTATGTTGTACGCACTATCTGATGGAGGGACACGTGGTCACCGAATGTCCAAGGTTGCGAGGGTAGAATGCAGGGATTTCAGTAGCAGGGAAATAAGGAGCTCCACCGGTAGGGGGAGTTGTGCAGATAAAAACTCAAGGTATATATGCGTCGTAACCCCATTACTGAGGGTTTCCTATGCAATAGAATAAGGCCACAACTGAATATTGCGAGATATGAAAAGGCATTGTTCATCCGCCCCGCCTATGCCCAATCTTGTAAAAATACTCCAACGTTCCAAACAACATATATTGTGATTTTTTTCTTCCACAACACACAACATAGAGTAGCGTAGAGCTCTGGATGCACTGGCCGAACGATTGGACAAGCCATGATATAGAGTGAATGAGGCTCCCAGGGGACGAGGAGGAGACATGAGAGGAGGCTGAGCTAGAGGAAGAGGACCTGTAAGATGTTAAAACTATGACCAAGAGGGCCATGTAGGCAAGGAATGTCCACTTCCTAGAAGACCATGGTGCTCTCAGTGAAAATTTAATACACACGCAACAGAAGACAGCCCAGAGCTAATTAAAATATGGGAAGAAAGAGCCAAACAAAGAGGAGCAAATCTGGTAAATGTAGAGCCAAGAATATTAGAGGCTCTGGCTATGCAGAACGTAGCTATAGTGACATGAGGGGGAAAGAGAACTGGGGAAGACGCATAGACTATAGGCTCGATAAATTTGATAAGGCCAACAGCTCCAAAGCCAATATTCAGGCCAAAAAGACAGAAGAAATACTTTAAAGAATCAGTGGAAACATTTTCCCAACTTGGGGGGAGCGAAGGCATTGAGTTACCGTAGCCCAGGGTAGACAAGGAGAAACATGCTAGTACAAGCACTATGATTGAAGAATGGTTTCGACTATTATTAAAAATTGTAACCAATGCACCAATGCTAGAAAAATTGAAGCAGAACCTGGAGATGGTGGTGCTGGAGACCACAAAACCAGAGGACTCAAATGACACAACCCAAAAATACATACGAAGAGTAAAAAGGAATAAGAGAAGAAAATGGGAAGAATTCCATGTAAACACCCAAGTCGCAGGATTCCAAATTAAGGACACAATGCTTGACCTAGGGTCAGATGTCAACATTTTGCCAAGGAATACATGGGAAGCATTGGAAAGACCGAAGCTGACATATTCACCAATCCAACTCCGCATGGCAAACCAATACTGCATTGTACCCATACGCAGGCTGGAGGAGGTCAAAGTCGATGTTGCAGGATAAAATACATACATAGACTTCGAGGTGATAGATATTATGGGGGATAAGGATCCACCAGCATTATTGGGGATAGACCGAGCCTTCGAGAACTATGCAATAATATATTTGAAGAAGGAACTAGTGATATTTGAAGACAAGGAAGTTAGGGTCACTGAGCCACTTGACTCATATCAAGGACCCTGATATACAGATACTGTTGACAACAGAGAGGATGCTCAGCTTCTTGATCATCTCTATAGGATGATAACAGGGAAAAGAGAAGATTATATGAACCCCACAGCGGGGGGAACTGTGAGTTGGAGAAGCGTTCAAAGCTCAGACTTAGGCTCACAAATAGCATGGGATGATTGTCAGCGGGGGGGATATGAGACAAATACAAAAAGATGCGCTAATATCAGAAGAATCAATTTGATCGGAACAAAGGTAAGAAAATATCTAACTTTATCAAATATGAATGTTGTAAATACCTTTATTGCAAATATAGAAGATAAAGTAATATGGGAAAATAGGGCCCCACTCATGGATGTGGATTTACAATCCACTTCAGCAAGGTGGTGGAGAAATCACCCCAAAACTTTGTCGCGATGGGACGGGGTTACACCAGTGTTGAGGGCCAGATTCAAGGAAGAGGAAGGACCACAATTCAATGAAAAGTACCAAGGGAACTCCAACCCAGAAAACATTTACAATATTATGAGGACCAATGTAAGAAAGCAGGATACCTGGAAAATCTGTGGGTACACAAGTTTGTACATTCACTGGATTCGATTCCACAAGCGTGGTACCTAACTGATGAGAAGAAAAGAGGAACCGGTACTTGGAAAGTAGTTGCAGATCAGTTTATGCTATGCTTTTCCTTTGAAGGAAGAATAGAACCAGTCACACAAGCATTGTAGGCCATTAACATAGTACTGTTCTTTCCAGAGAATCAAGAGGATGAAGCACAACCACTCCCAAAAAAAAATATCGCACAGTCGGTGGCATGCAAAAAGATAAACAATGGGATGGATGATGGTGATCTATAATATCTTAGACATCTATATTTCGAGAAAAAAGAAGGGGAGCGGGATATTCGAGAAGAACCTGTAATTGAAGGAATTCATCTGCTACCGCTGAATACCAAGAATATGAACATTGGAACACTGGAAAATCCCAAACTTGCATCAATTGGTGATTACTGGTGCAGAAACTACTAGGGAGATATTTAATCTGCTACAGGAATATGAAGACTTGTTCCCATCCTTAGTAGCAGAGCTGAAAGGAATAAAAGGATACATGGGGGAGATGCGTATAATTTTGAATCTCGACGCAATACTAGTAAAGCATAGACCATACCATCTGAATCCAAGAGTGAAAAGAAAGGTCAAGGCAGAGATTGATAAAATGCTAAAGGCAGGGTTGATATTCCCAGTGGAAGAAAAAGAGTGGGTAAGTCCTATAGTCATACAAAGTAAAAAGGAAAATTCTGAAATTCGAGTCTGTGTTGACTACAGGAGCCTAAACAATGCATGCATACATGACCCATTCCCCACTCCATTTAGTGACGAGGTTCTCGAAAATGTTGCATGGAATGAAGCTTATTCATTTATAGATGGATTTTCAAGATACCATCAAGTAAGGATAGCCGAAGAAGATAAGAAGAAGACAAATTTCACAACTGAATGGTGCTCATTTGTATATCATGTAATTCCATTCGGGTTGAAAAACACACAAGCATTATTTTCACGGATTGTTATAGTAGCATTTCAGGAATATATCCATAAATTCCTCGAAGTCTATATGGATGATTGGACAGTTTATAGCCTATTAAAGAATCATGCAACGTTGTTAAGGATAATGTTTGACAGATGCAGGCAACTCCAAATTTTATTAAACCTCAAGAAGTGCATCTTTGCAGTACCCTTTGGGATGCTACTAGGACATGTTGTATGCAAACAAGGGGTTTGTGTTGATCCAAAAAAGGTGGCAGTTATAATCATCATAGAGGCACCAGAAACTGCGAAGCAGTTAAGGTCACTTCTAGGCCACACCGACTACTATAGGCGATTCATCCGCAAATGTGCGAAGATAACAACCCCATTGGAGAAGTTGTTGTGGAAATCGGAGCAATTCCATTGGAAACATTACTGTACTACTACCCTTAATACCCTGAAAGAGAAATTGGCAAGTGCACCCATATTAGTTCATCCTAATTGGGACAAGAAATTTCATGTCCACATTGATGCTTCCAACATTGCACTTGGAGCAGTTCTGGCTCAACAAAGAGATACTTTAGTTGATCACCCAATTTATTTTCCGAGCCGGATGTTATCAACAGCTAAAAGGAACTACACCACAACAGAGCGAGAAGTTTTAGAAATGGTGTATTCCATTCAAATGTTTTGCCAGTACCTATTGGGAGGTACGTTTAAATTTTTCACGGACCATTCAACTTTAAAGTACCTAGTTAACAAACCAGTCCTGGAAGGAAGGATCTGTAGATGGTTCCTACTATTTCAAGAGTTCACCTTCGAGGTGATAATGAAACTAAGGAGACTAAATGTAGGTCCTAACCATTTTTCAAGGCTAGAAAATGGAGAAAATGGAGGGTTCTTGGATGATCAGCTGCCAGATGTTGATATTTTTAGAGTAAAAGCCATCTGAGACTACTTAGACTAGATAACAACCTATCTGACAACAAGACAATGCCCGAATGAATATATAGTAGCCCACAAAATACATCTGGTAGTTAGAGCAGCAAAGTATCATCTAATAGTGGGACACTTGTATAAGATGGGGTTAGACCAAGTCTTGTGGAGATGCATCCTGGATCATGAGAGGGAAGATATCATGTGGGAATACCATTGTGTAGTCGCAGGAGGACATGTCGGTACAAAACCCACTGCAAGGAAGATACTGTAGGCAGGCTTATGGTGGCCCACAATATACATGGATAGTAAGGCATTTGTAAAGAAATACGATGTTTGCCAGAGGACGGGACATCCATCGCACAGAGACGAGCTACCACTTCACCCTGTAAAAGCATTGCATCCATATGAGAAGTGGGCCGTTGATTTTATAGGACCAATAACACCTGTCACAGGACACTCACAGGCCAGGTACATCATTACCACAACAAAATATCTTACCAGGTGGGCAGAAGCAGTACCAGTGAAGGATTGCACGGTCGAAACAACAACTTGATTCATATTTGAAAATATCATGAGAAGACTTGGTTGCCAGAGAAGTCTGACAAGTGACCAAGGTACACATTTTATTAATGCAACGATCAAATCTCTGCTAGAAAACTTTAAGGTACAACATCATAAGAGCAGTCCCTACCAGCCTCAGGCAAATGGTACAGTAGAAGCATTCAATAAGATTCTGGAAAAGGGGCTAACAAATATTTTCAATGCTGATCGAGATGACTCAGATGAGCGTGTACCAGCAACATTGTGGGCATACAGGACAACTGTTAAAATACAGAACAACCAGACTTTGTTCTAGTTGGTGTACGGGGGGGAAGCAGTGGTACCAGCCGAATTTGTCATATTGAGCTTACTAATCCCGTCAACACTACATTTATCAGAGGAAGACTCATTGAAAGAGCGATTACAAGAACTACAAGAGCTTGAAGAGGACAAGTTTCTATTGGAGTTTCATCAGAATGTCTAGAAAGATAGAGAGAAAGCTTGGCATGATCGCCATATTACGTACAAAATAGTTGCGATCTGAGGAAACATTTTACAGTATGACAACAAGTTCCAAAATTTCGCAAGAAAACAAAGAATGCATTGGCTAGGACCATACCATGTGATTGAAATCTGAGATTCAGGAGCCGTTCGGTTAGCACAATTGGACGCCCAGGTATTACCAGGATGGGTGAATGGCGCACGCCTGAAGCCCTATCACTAGTAAGTTCCATTATTTCACTTTCCAATAACTCTCGCAACCGAGAGGAGTCAGTAGGGTAGAATAGAGTAGGTAGAGTCAATAACTCTCTCACACCTGAGCAAAGAATATATAGGAGCAAATAGGAAAACCACAATAACAAAAGAAATCACAGTTGCGATGCGGAGACCACATCGCAACCGATTGTAGTCGGGGGGAGGGTAGTGTCTAGCGTGTCATCCATGTTAGAGAGCCAAACGTGTCAAACATCATTCCATCATCATGACCCATCATTCCCATGTCTGTCTGTAGGATTACCTATATTTGAGAAGTAATTGCTATAATTAGTATCATCCATACCACAATAAATTTTCCATATTAGGCCATATTCATTACCCATCACGTCTACCCAAATCCCGAAGTCACAGTCAGCCATGTCAAAACCCACCTCATTGCCGTAACTAATCACATAATTATAGCCACGGGGGAGGTAGGAAAAATTAATTATTTATGGGTATTATCAACCTCATTCGTTTCGGTTACTTACATAACCTGCATGCAAGAAGAAAGCACAAGAATGTTGGAGAATTCCAAGTTAAAGCAAGAAAGAGCAGCAGCAAGATAAATCTCATCAGAAGAAGTCTAGAGAGAGCATCCCGAGGCAGGAATTTATAGAGAAAGAGTAGGGGTAGGTTTACAAGTATAACAAAGAAGAGAAAAACATGACCAAGGTAGCACCAACAGTCATCGAGCCCAAGCCTGACAAAAGAATTCACAGAATGGAGTCGCTAGTGGGGAAATATGAAAATGCATTGCTGGTCCACATAGACTTCACAGATTATTACCAATTTCCAGCGATGAAGAGGCAAGTTTATATAGAAAATTACACCATTGAAGGAGGAGAAGAAGCAGCAAGGTTACTTCTAGAGTTCAGAGGCATCCAGCTGTCCCAATTCTAAACTTGAGGAACTTCCCTGTGTTTAGAACCACAAGAGTCGCGATGTAGTGTATGAAATTCCTGCTAAGGAGACTCTAGAACGGGTCTCTATGGATAGGAAGGGAGATACCAATGCATGCAGAGGATATTCATAGGCTGACGGGGTTATCAGCAGAAGGGAGGGATGTCTCCACAGCATTTCAGACAGTCTCCAAATGAGCAACGAAGGCTGGAGATTATGACTATTACAAGAAATTTGACACCAAAAGATGAGGGAAGGGGGCGAGGATATACCTCATAAACAACCCGACAATTAAGTTTTCCTGATACCTGATTGCAGGAAAAACCATGAGACACTATACAAAGGGCGAATGCACCCTGGATACCATCTCAGTTATGGAGAACTGCCTCCAGGGAACCCAGCTGAATTGGTGTGCATTTCTACTGAATGAATTGCTCGAAGCCTGTGAGGATAACTATAAAAGAGCCACTGGGTTCATCTACGGCTACCTGATCATGGCATTCACAATGTGAAAATGGAATTTCCCAGAGTCAGATAGCCTATGGAAATCACAAGTGGTTAGTCGTTGGTAGTGAATTTTACGCCCTGGAAGTTCTCCGGAGATCCAAGCACAAAGGAGGTGAATGAAGAGGCGTTCACATTTTGGTACAGGCAGATGATGGACATAGTGGCGAGGCAACAAAGGGTCCCGAGGAGTTTACTGGACAATTATCCGTCTCAAATATGGTTCAGGGTCACTCACAAACAAACCTACATAAGGCCTACCTGTGTTGATGAAACAAAATTTAGAATGAGGCCGTTGAAGTTTCAAGTGGATGAAAATGCATTCCACACTAAGGTATGCTCCTGGCCGGGAGTGGGAATGGAAATCAGAAGCAGAGTCCATCACTACTCATTCGAGGAGATGTAGCCAAAACCATTACCACGGGAGACACCAGATGAGACACTGAACAAAGTGTCACAGCTGCAACTAACCCCACTATTGGAGGAGCTCGCCACGAGAGTAAAAGGATTCAATCAAGCAATGCAAACTCTCACTAGCACTTCTCCCCTATTTCCTACTTTTCAGAGTTTCAGGCCTCCAATTCTGCATCACCATCCATAAATGCACCCATACTCACTTCCCTGCCTCCCACAATGTTTAACTCACCCCTAGTCACAACAGTAGTTCCAGTCAAAAAGAGTAAGGCATCTAAGCCACCTCTAGCTGCTCCTAAGGCCAAGAAAGCTAGGGTCATGGTGCCTAAGCAGGTGGTTGATCTCACTGGGGAAGATAAAATGCAGCCTATGGACACAAGGGCACTAATTCAAGAGGAGCCAGAGGTGGCCCCCCAGGTAACTTCTGAGCTACCTATGTTTAATCCATACTCATTCTTAAATATTCATACATCTCCCCCTCACATTCACCATTCATCGCCTCACACATCATTCACTTCCAAAGACCATTCCACCTGAACTCCATCCACATCAGCAACCATTTTAGACCCAGTAAAGGCAAAAAGTAAAACAAATGGAGACAACGAGGTAGAGGTTAACTCAAGTACAACAATGGTACCCGAGGTTAACCAACCCTTGGTTGAAAAGAGCACTTTCCATGACCTTTTAATGCGAGGGGGATCTTTTACCGCAAATACAACACCCTCGCCCAAGGAGGTGAACCCTTTTCAACAAGCAAATTTGATACTGCAGCAGGTTCAACCAACAACAAGCATGAATACACCTGAGAATCAACTACTGCAAAAAAACCAACCGACGTCACCATAGGAACACTCGACCAGGTCAATAGCCAACAGTCAACCACTCACAGAAAGTTCATCAAACCAAGATATCTCGATAGCTAAAAGTATGCAAACCTAGGGCATAGAACAGTTGTACAATTTCATCCAGCGTGTAGCACAATAGGCCAAAGGACTCCACAACGACCTCCAACAGAGGTTTGAACAGCAAGAGCTGCAGATTACTGCGCTTACTGAAGAGCGCGACCAATTAAAGGGAGAAAAGGAAAGTCTGCAGGCCCAACTGCAGAAGGTGACAAATGTTTTTAAGGATCTCTAGCCAACTGTGATAGCTCAGGATGACCAGACACCAGGGGACATAACGGTTTGCACTATAGTTGAAAGGTCTCTCCACATGAAGATGGCTTAGGAAAATATCAGCAAGGAGAACCAGGGGCTAAAGGAAATGCTCGCAACTAGACCAACATTTCCAGATCTTGTTGTCATGTACACTAAGGGGGTCATGTACACTAAGAGGGTCATAGTCAACCTCACTGACTATGAAGGCTCAACCAATCTCGGCACAACTGCAGCAAGTCTCACTATAAATACAGGAGGCCACAGACCCTGCTGGCCTTAACTAATTGTACAACCAAGCGGAGGAGCTGGAGACTAAGATACAGAATATTGAAGAGCATTCAGGTGCCACCAAACAGGTCCTCCGAGAACTGAGACAACCTATAAAGCTTACTGCACAAACAATAAAACAAATGGCCACTCAGGTCGAAATCAAAATTAAGGAAGCATTCAGTAAGATGTTAGCCATTGCAGGAGAGAAGGAAGCAGAGAAAATCGCCACAGAAACGGACCAGCTCATGAAGGAATGGCAACAAGCCATTACCAACTTTGCTGAACTCAAATATTTAGGGGTGGAAAAGGTTCTCGAGTTGGGGCCCTTGTTTGGACAAGGAGAGGAAATGGAGAAGACAGGGCCAGCCACAGAAGCAAGCAGACCAATGGAGACCGAGGCAGTAGAAAAGGATTAACTCGGGGTGAGTCAATAGCATGTGGTTGGGGCCTGTTGGGGCCCTTTTTTTGAAACTGAAATGATTTTGAGTCCTGGATAGCAGGTGGTGGAGCGCAACCATAGTAGATGGGGAATTGTCATAGTTGCGGAGAGTTGGAGAGCAGGTGGTGCGACAATTGCGGAAACAAGCACAGATGACAAGAAGGAGCAACAAGGACAGGCAGCAGAACTCCTAGTGATCAGGTAGATGTGGCAAACAACAGAGTGGAAAAGGAGGGAAAACTGATAGTCGCATTGGCAAGGGAACAAATAGGCAATCGGCCAGCGTATATAGGAGGTTGGTGCAACAGAGAGTGGAGGAAGAGAGCCATAGGAGAGCTATGTTTGTTTTGTTCTGTTATTTTCTATTTGTTCTATTCTACTATGTTTTGTAATGTTGTAATCAACCCCTCTATACTCAACTCTGAGGAGTAATGTAACTGTCCATTATTGTTAACGAAATATACTTCTAGCTAGGTTTGATGTCCCGAATTATGTGATGAGCATTTCTTTATGATGAATGTATTGGCCTCTTTTAAATTTTGATTTTGCATCCTGAATACATTCATGAGTAGGATCTTGTGCAAAGTAGCTAAACCTGTTTGGAGTACCTAGTTTTGTCTTTTTTTCTCTATAGTTGCACGATCAGTCGATATCTGATTTGTTACTAACCTTACTAAGGTCACGGCACGCCTCGGTGAGACTCTCTGCTCTTCGGAGTAGAGTGAAAATGCTAGCATTGTGCTAGACTACTGCGGAAACCTTGTTGGCCTCTATTCTCAACCTGGGTCTTACTCAGAGACCTTCTTTCTCACCAACAATCTGCATTCGAACACTCATAGAGTCAATCAAATGAGGGCCAATGATGAAAACCTGTCATCGAAGGCGAGAAATCTGTCATTAGGACATGTAGATTTCAAGGTACTGATAAAATTCATCTATGAGCATTTCCATGAGAGGTAGTTGTAGATGACTAATTTCTCATGACTTTTTAATAGCCCAGTTAGCACTCATTGCATTGGGTGATGGTCAGAGGGGTGAATAAGTAGGATTGAAAGTAGTGAAATGAATCACATAGGGTCAATCATCACTTCCGGGGCTTGCATCTGGTAAGTAGGATTGAAACTAGTGAAATGAATCACATAGGGTCGATCACCACTTTTGAGGCCTGAACCCGGTAACGAGGACATCCCGTGATGTCATCCATCCCAAATTGCGTGTGGCTCAAGCATGTTTAACTGTGGATTTTTCCCCATAATCAAACCCACTTAACTTGCTACCCAATTTACAAGCTAATAGTAGAGATATCCTCCTAAAATCTTTATGTATAAGAGGGATGGGTTCTCGGTCAAGAGTGTGCTTAGAAGATTGAAGAAAAAGATGATTACCCACCTATAGGACCACCCTATAAACTAAGTCAATACCCCTCTCAGAGATGCCTACATTCATGAAGAAGCCACATAAAAACATAAGGGATTCCAGTGTGATCTTGACTTATAACGGGGAGGTGAAAAAATTCTAGCCAAAAATAACCTGACATAAACTGGAAAGGATATCTAGAGCAAGAACTACTCCATCTTGGGTGCAAGAAGAACCCTTAACCCTAATGTCATTCACAGTCCTGTCTAGTGGTGCAGAGGCTGCTGAATATGATTGGCATTCCAACCCTAATTTACGCTTTTGAGAGGCCTGCTCGACTTAGCAACCATTTTGGCTGGAGAACCCGATCCTGCGCCGCTCTTCCTCATGGGACAGTCACCCTCACGTTTCGTCCTTCGGCAGCATATTCTCTCTCGGAAAAGGGCTCTCGCTACGCAGAGATCCCCCTCAGCGGCCGAGAGCGAAACCCTGCTGCTTTTGCTCCAAAAATACGCCGCGAGATTGCTTCGAATTTGGGGTCTCCATTTTCTACTTCTACGGTAATGGGAATGGAGGAGGCAAAGTTGGCTGTGGGGACTGCTTCGACCGACATACAACACCGAAAGCATCGAGGCCGTGAGAACCAGGAAGTAGCTTAATTGTTCGAATCACTTCGTGAAAGATAATTTCGTAGTTAAAAATGATTAACAATAATCAATTTTTATATATCATGCTACATACAAAACACACCATCGTTTTGGTTTCAAAATTAATAACAAATGCCCCATGCATGGCTATTTCCAGCTCATAATTTCGTATAATTAAAAATGATTAAGAATAATCAATTTTTATATATCATGCTACATACAAAGAAAACCATCGTTTTGGTTTCAAAACTAATAACAAATGCCCCATGCACGACTATTTCCAACTCCTTTTGCACTTGAATTTTAATACACCTGGTAATTAGTTCTTTTATCCAGTTAACTCCATTATATATTTATAGATTATTAGATATACATTTTATAAATAATTTGTTATAATATAATTGCTCATGATTTTGGATAGATTTGGATGGAATATTATTAAGACATTTTTTCATATCAAGTTATTTGTTCAGTTTTATGTCAGATTGAAGTCATATAATGGACATGATGAAGATGTATTCATACTAAACTTACAAGAAAAATATTTGTAAAATAATGTATTTAAATTATTTAAAGATAAAAATTACTTTTAAGAAGACATTTAAAAATGAAATCTTTTACATCATATTTATTTGTTCTTAAATTTAGGGAAAATACAAATAAAGATAATAATTTATTATGCAATAAATAGACATCAAGGTATGAATAATATATTGCATGATCATTTACTTCATTTGCTTAAGGTTTATTACTCCATTTCATTGTTCTACTAAGAAATGAGTACTCCATTTCATTGTTCTACTAAGAAATGGTCATATATTGATAAATAAGATTTTTTTTTATTTTAAGTATGAGGGGTTTCTGCAGTGCATTATATTAGATATCATTTTTTTTGGGATTCAACTGCGTTAATTTAGTCATTCGTCTATGATCATTTTCCATGAGAGGTAGTCGTAACTGACTAATTTCTCATGATTTTTGAATAGTCCACTTAGCACTAATTGTTGCTCTAGTTTTAATGTCTTTATCCTAAAAATTATTAGGATATTGGTTAGGCTTTTTGAATTCCATACTATTAATTAGTGATTAATGTGTGTGATCCCTTATGCTATTTTTGCAATAATATATGAGTTTCTCAGTAATGAGTTATCTGCATTATATGCATAGTCCTAATTTTCACTTGGTATGAACATGGTTAAAGCATGTCATATCTTTCGGATATAATAAATTTTCCAAATCTTTAATCTTTAATTATTGTATTCATTTTATTGTTAAAAATATTTATAATTATACCAAACTTTTAAGCTAATTTAATATTTCAATTATATATATATATATATATATATATATATATATATATATATATATATATATATATATATTCTTAAGATTAGCTTTCAGAATATTTTTTCAAGTATACCATTCTAATTATTTATCCACAAATTATCAAAAGGATGGAAAACTATATAACGGCCCATTTCATATCTTATTTTAGCATTTTGAGCGGCCTCTGTATACTAATTTTTTCTATTGAAAAAGTGAAGAAAACGTTTATTTGTCATGCTCATTGGAATACTACTTGACAATGCTTTGAATTTTCCAATTTAATCCAACCAACTATAGTAACTTTTCTAGTTGTTCTAGCTATTGTAACATTTTCTAATTCCTCTTGAGCATCTAGCTTAAAGTGTTCTATAAAAGATATTCCTTTATTTTTATTATGTTTCTGTTGGTGTCTTGTGTTTTGATAGTTTGGCAAATCAAAAGACAAGGCAACATCAGAACCAATCTTTAGAGTTCTGAGATCTAGTCCTCCTGTTCTCAGAGAGGGATCTCTCAAATGTTTGTTTGCAAAGATTTATCTTGTGTGCTTTGAGTATTGGTTTTAGAATAGTTATTAAGTGCAGCTGTTTGATTGTTTGTTTGGTTGAATTGATACAACAGAACATGAAAGGTCTAGGAAATATACACAAAATGGAGAAACATCTGGTTCATTGGGCAATGGAGTCAAGAAGAGGTCATAACATACTCATCAATGGATATGGGATATCAGAGGGAAAATCTAACCTGGCCGTAGGATCCTTTGGTTTTGGAATGAGATGGACATCAATGCTTTGGAAAGAGAAGTTTAATTCTCAAACAAAGGGAATTTAAAAGCACAACTTGAACAATAAAGAGCTATTTGGTAGACAGGGCTAACCATAAATTCTACAAATCATACCTTTAAGCAAATAATGATTTCAAAGAAAATTTTAAAATGAAATCTAAGATTCGGGGAACACCCTATTTCCTCAAATATTTTATTTCAAATGACTTAGAAAACATAAAATATTTACTGATAATTGCAGTCATAGAAGAGGGAACACCTAACACATCTATGATCACAACTATAAAGACCTTTAAGAAAATTGTTTAAGCAAAGACAGAGGGAAAGATCAGAACAGACCCCCTTGGCTCACTATAAACAGAAATACTTCAAAAGGAGAATTCAATAATAATTTTTAAGTGGCAACAGACAAGCACGGAGAACCATAAATCATGCTGAAACCAACTGTTCGAACTATTAAGGAAATAAACAAGCATGAGGACTAAAGAGAGAGATTAACGACTCTAAAATACCTCAGCATAAGAAAGAATGAAACAGTGAAGGATGAACAGGTCTAAGGTGCTTCCAGGAGTCATTTCTTAGCCTAAAAATTTCAAGCTACTGTAGTAAGAAATTATGGAACAGAATGAAAACATGAGAAAACATTAAACAGTTCAGAATGCTTCACCAACAACCAAGCTCATGGATCCAATGATAGAGTCTTCTCAGGAAAAAGCATGCAACAACATCATCAAGGCTTCCAAGACTTCAATTTCTTCTTCAACTTCAGCAGACTATGTAATATTTTAGAGATTTCCAATATTACAACTACTGATCAACCAACCGACACTTTCTCATCTTCTCCAATAGTATTTATAGAAAAAATGAGGAGGTGGAACGGGATAAAATATCTTCTAAGTTCAATTAATACAATGCACTGTCTCTCGACCTTTGAGGGGCTTAACAGAGAAGATTTTTGGTATTTCCCCTATATTAATTGGTTTACATTAACTATTAGGCTTGCTGCAAAGAATTTTTTGATTTCAAGGCTCCTCGTTATCCTTGTAATAACTTTTGCTGACAGTTTACAATAAGTTCCTTTGATTGAATTAACTGATCAACTGTATTGATGCAAAATATCTCATGGTCTGGTAATAACTTCGGCCTTATTTTGATTGATTTGAGGCTGTAGGTGGCTCTGTGGTAGCTGGGGATTCAATTAGCCCCTGATGTGGCAGCGTAGGCTCTCTGCCTGAGAAAACACTCATGATTTTATTCAAACTGTGTTTAGTTGGGAGGATTAGGCTTTTCATAATCATTTGCTGGCTGTAATCCTCATAAAACTATCTTCAATATTCCATGCTGGTGCATGTTGTGTTTGACACTGATATCCTTTGATTTGTGTTTGACTTGCTGTGTTTATTGGTGTGTAGGGCAACACAGGGGTGATATGGCATCAATGCCTCATGAACTATTGATGAAACATGGAGCTTCTTCATGTGAATGGTTTCCTCTGGTGAATCGAAGGCGGGAGGATCGTCACCCTCTGCCTTTGAATTTTCTTCAGACGTAGTGGAAAAAACCTTGGAACCCTGCAAAATACAAACAATATTATGAAATCCAGCATGTATGAGTTTACTGCTTCAGAAGGCGCGTGGAGAGAGCATGGCCATTGGATGGCATCATCCAATGGTCAAGATTGATCAGAATGAGTCAAAAGGAAATGGGGGAAGGAATTTAATCTGAGCCGTCGATCGTGCAGAGATCGACAGTTGGGAGCGAAGGCGAAAATTCAAAACAAAAACAGGGAGACAGTTAAAAACCTTTGTTTTGGACAAAAATGGTCACAAAATATGGTTTGGGGATCGAGACAAACGTGGGCCGTTGGATGAGATCGGCCCACATGATCAACGGTGGAGGACGGATGCCAATAAACCTTAGAAAACGCACCCAGACATCAAACCCTTAATAAAATCCGGATGAATAAAACCCCTGGGACTGGAAATGCTGATTGGACATGGAATCAGGGCGATGAATTTTGGGTCGTCAATCTGCAGATCAGATTGATGGCAGAGATGATTTTAATATTGTGATGTACCCTGAGTTATCTAATGGGCATCTTCGGGGAGCAACTACCCTCCGATGAGCAACCCCAGATCGGACGGTGGACGTCGATATCGCACTGGGTCCACGTTCGAACTTTAACATGCGATGAGCGGCGGTTCTGTGAACAGTGCTCAAAACACGTGTCAGCCGGTGTATGGAATCGTTGCCAATCGGGAAAAAACCACCCTCCGCTTGAAAGCGGTGCAATGGATTCCGCCCGATTTTTGCAATAGTGAATGGTTGGCGGGGACCACCAGGGCAATGGATTGTGCACCGTTGATATGTGGATCAGATTGATGGTGGAAAGCGATTAGGACCTTTACACCAGTAGAAAATTTATTATAAAAAACCGACAAATTAATATAACCGAAGGTTTATACTTTGGGGCGAAATATTAATTTTTTGACATGGCCTGGCGCCCGTTTGCGGGGTCATGGTCTATATGGAAAGCCATACGACCCGCGGGTTAAAGAGGAGGGGCTAATCGCAATCGGGCAATGCGATAAGCACTTAGCTGGCTAGCGCTCAGTTCTAGCACCAAGGCATATGGAGGAAAAAAAAATTAGACTTAGCCCAAGGGGGCTTAAGTCTATAATTTATAAAAAAATGCATTTTTATGGATTTTCAATGATTTTCAAAGGAGTTTGGGGGTTTAGATAAGGCTAAGAAAGGGTCTTAATCCTTATTAAAGGGGTTTTAATGAAGGGGAAAGGGGAGACACATGAAAATGAGGGTTTTTCATGGGAGATGAAGGGGTTAAAATAAGGTTAGTTTTGGAAGTGGAAGGAGGGGGAAAAATGGTGTTTGCAGTGGTAAACTATCTTGGAAATTTGCAGGATTTCTGAGTGTAAAATTGGGCACAACATTGAAGATTTGGATAGAGGCATGAGGCCTTTAAGAGTCTTCAAGAGCCAACACTTTTAGCAATAAAATTTGTTCCTTGAAGGCTCCAAAAAGTTATTAGCCAGAATTTGGTATAACCAATTTTATAGCTGGCTAACAGTGGCTCCACTTGGGGATGATGCCTTCTTGAAGGCATCAAGAACTTCGGACTTGCATTCTCTGGGAGGTTGATCAATTACCTTATCCATTGGGTTGCCTTTATTTCTATGGATGATCTTCTCTTTCTCTGAAACATATTAGCATCCATACAAACAATGGATCCCCATGAATACAATCTTTCTTCCTACCCAATCCTTCTGATCTAACATTTTTTCTCCTTTAGAGTGCACTTGGATTGGCAAACTCTTTCACAACATTTTATTATTTTGAAATCAGGAAATCTAATCGATTTCTACTTCTTATTTCTCCATGGAATCGTATTAAACAGTTGAGCCCATATGATTCTCTACCTAATCTACTGTCTGTTGGGATTAAACTGTCCAATAGACTTTATTCTCTAAATTCTACAACAGAAATTTAAAAAGCAATCAATTTAGGATTGAACAGTCTAACTTGATGCTGGTCTGTGGCATAAAAACAAGCTGCACATAGACATTATTTTACACATTTAAAACAAAGATGGAAGGCTTGAGATCTGAATTTTGAAAACGTTTCCTTCCTGTTTTCTGCAGCGCTGTTTTGACTCTTACTTGAGCTGTCTTTCCTTTGTTAATTGGTTCAGATTTTAAGCTGTTCAGAACCATATTTACATCTTTTGTGACTCATGACTTAAAACAGATTTGAGTCATTCTCTTTGCTTGGAAATTTAGGTTCAGATTTTGAGCATATTTGAACCTTTAATTTCTATCCTAATCTATCTACTGATAAGCCAAGATTAAACAGCTTGGAAAATCGAATTCATTGTCCTATCAATAGAAAATTTAAAACTAATTAGTTAAGATTAAGCTGTTTGACTAACTAGAAGTGTGTTCTTCAGGAGTGGCATTTAAGCTTGCACACTTTTAGATTTGTTTCTCTTTTTTGGTATGGGGCTATACCTTTATTGTTTTTTACAATCTGCCCTCTTTTATTTCTTTCTTTGTTTTTGTATTTTTGATTTTCATAACTTTGAATGCAATGTTCAGACTATGACATTTACAATGACAAAATAGAATGCTTTGAAACTTATGATTCTTGGCGAAAGTAATTCTTGAGCATCCTGCCATTGACAGGACCTCCATATAGATCTTCTCCATTCAATTCTTTAAACAAAAATGCATTGTGACCCCTCTCAGAATGAATAATATAGAGACCTTTCCACCAGTTCTCGAACTTGCCATGTTTTCCATTCTCTTCTCTCCCTTAATCCCACTTAAGAACAACATTTAAAAATTGGAAATTGTTTGCCTTAGTCCTCTTATCAAATAATTTCTTTACATTTTCTTGGACACACTGCGTTCTTTCATAGAATTCTTCTTTGGTCTGCTGTAAATGGATGGTTTTATTGATTCTTCTCTGCATATCATTCTCTTCAATCTGCACTTCTTGAAGGATTTTTATGACTGGAACTCCTAATGAGGTGGGAAAAACTGCGTCCATACCATGGACTAGCTGATAGGGGGACATTTTTATTGATTTCTTTGTTGTTAACCTATAAACCCATAAGGCATGAACCAGTTTACTGTGCCATGATTTCTGATTTTGTTCCAACAACTTTTTAATGATATTGATGAGGCTCTTGTTGGAAGATTTACCTAATCCATTTCCTTGGGGATAGTAAGTAGTGGAATGGCCCAAGGTTATGTGGTTTTTGTAACAGAAATCAACCATATTTTTAGATTTAAAAGCAGCAGCATTGTCTATTACGATTTTTCTGGGAAAACCAAATCTGGATAGGATATTTGTTTCAAAAAACTTGATAATGACAGAGTCATTAGCATTTTTGGAGGGTATAGCTTCTATCCACTTGGTAAAGAAGTCAGTGGCTATGAGGATCCACTTGTGTTGAGCTAAGGAGGATGGGTGAATTTCCCCAATGAATTCTAAACCCCATTGTTGAAAAGGTGCCTCAAATCTGATAGGATGTAACGGTAAGGGGAGTTTTCTTTTGCCATCAAATATTTGACACTTATGGCAAGACATGACCAACTTCTGAGTGTCTAGGAAAAGGGTAAGTCAATAGTAACTATATCTAAGAATTTTTTTCACTGTGGCCATCAAGTAGAGGTGTCCTCCACATTATCCGTCATGTAACTCATGCATGATTTTTCCTTCATCATCTTCGAGTAAAAATTTAAGAAAAATTCCAACAGCATTTTTCCAATATAATACCCCATCTAAGATGCAAAAACTCAAAGCTTTTTGTTTCAAAAATCTAGCTTTAGTTTTAGACAGAGAAGAAGGGGTATTTAAATATAAAAGCACATAAACAATGTCAGAATACCAAGGAGAATTTAGAAATGTTTCTTCAATAAAAGGAGGAGTAGGTTCTTCTATTTCTTCCAACACATCTACCATATTCATGTCTAGTGCTTGAAAGTTAGACTTAGCCATAAGTTTTTCCAATCCCTGCCCTTTAACTAGTTTGGTGGGCCTGATTTCTAAGTCATATTCAAGAATGGTTGCAATCCATTTTCCCCTTTTACCATCAGGGTCTTGACTTAGAATGTCCTTGATAAAAGTATGTGGAACAAAAGCAATTATGTGAGAGTGTAAAATATAGACCCTAAAGTCTTTTAATGCTTTCACTAATGCTAAGGCTTGCTTCTCCATGATTTTATATTTGAGAGGAGCATCTCTTAAGGCCCTACTAAAAAAGGATATTGGTTGTTCTTGCCTTGAACCATTCTTTTGAAGTAAAACTGTAGCTATGGTATGTTCAGATGCAAAAGAAAAGATATAAAAATCTTTGGTGAAATATGGACTAATCAGGATTGGTGTTTGAGTAAGAGCTTGTTTGACCAGTTTAAATGATTGTTTAGCTGGTAAAGTCCATTTTACACTGAAATCTTTCTTAAGCATGTTTGTAATGTTTTTTAATAGCTCAACAAGATTAGGGATGAACCTCCTCAGAAAATTAATCTTTCCAATGAAAGATTGTAATTCTTTGAGGCTTATTGGATGGCTAATCTGCAATATGCCATCTATCCTTGTAGGGTCTATTTTGATTCCCTCTTCTGAAATTATATGGACAAGAATTTTACCTTCTTGGAGACCAAAGAGTGTTTTCTTGGGATTCAATGAAAAGCCAAATTTCCTACACTTCTCAAAAACTTTTCTTAGGTGAATCAAATGTTGTTCATCGGTTTTTGAGAAAACAGTTATGTCATCAAGGTAAATGATTATGAAATAGCCAATATCTTCAGAAAAGGCTATGTCCATAGCCCTATGGAAGGTGGCCCCTGCATTCATTAATCCGAAAAGCCTTTTGACATACATAAAGGTGCCCCAAGGTGTGGTAAAAGTAGTTTTTATTTGATCACTTGGGAGCACTAACACCTGGTTGTAACCTGAGAACCCATCTAAGAGGGATATCCTTCTTGACCCAACTAACCTTTGAAGTATATGGTCCATTTTAGGTAAGGGGTATTTTTCTTTTAGAGAGGCTCTGTTTAAATTTATGAGGTCAATACAGAGAATGATTTCCCCTGTCTTCTTTCTAACAGAAACTATGTTTGATACCCACTCTAAATATCTAATTGGTATAATGATGCCAGCAGCATGCATCTTTTCAATCTCTGTGTTACACTAATTTTTGGTCATCTAACCTGTTATTATTAGATGAACCCAAGTACACCATGTAAGACCAATTTTACCCTAAGTAAAATTGCTTTCACCACATAAAATAACTTATTTGTTTATATTTCCTGGTCATATTTAACCCAAAATAAGGAACTTGATTAAATAAATCCTTATTTATTTAATTATTTCCTAAGAATAAGTTATTTAAATCATTATTTAAATAATATTCTTAGTTAAATTTGACTAAATCATCCATAAATAATTAAATAAACCATTATTTATTTAATTATATTTCCATCACTTCCCTAAGATGATAAATAAACCATTTATTTATTTATTATTTATAAATAAAGGAATTGACCCAAGTCAAGAACCATTTTCCCTCCAACAAATATAATAAAATATTCCTAAAGGGTGCTTCTAGAATTCGATTAATAATATTTTATTCATGCACCGAGTTCTAGACCACCCCAAGATTTTGTTATAAATAGGGGCGTTTTCCCCATTCATTAGTCACCTTCATTGCATTAGATCACTCTGGATCTACTCTTGGTCACCATTTTTCCATTTTTGTTTTATGAACTCCCAGTGAGTTCCATGTTTTTTTTTCTACACCAATAAGAGAGAGAAATTCCAGATCTGAAACACTTAGGACTTCCAAGAACCCATCCCACTGAGGAGAACCGGAAAACACCTTTCTTGTTTTCCTCTCAGGTGCCCCATTCTTTAATATAATATAAATCATTCTTTTAAACACTTTGTTCTTGCCTTGTCTATTGGATGCTTGGAGCCATACTATATTTTATCTGCTTAATGTCTTTTTGTGCTTAGATCTGAATTTATGTAGCAGACTTAAAGATATTTTGCAGCCATAATTGATGTTAGGGCTATTTTTTATGCGTAGCTAAAGGGATATTTTACGACGAAAGGTTCATACTAACACTTTGCCTTAACTAAAGGTAATAAAACAGGGTTTATTCTCCGTAGATTTTTTTTAAAAGGCTTTTGATTTTCCTTCAAAGGGATTTATGGTGGATGATGCTGGTATCATATGATTTTAGGTATTTGTATCCCCAAGCAAAAACATCTTTAAACTCTTTGAACAGCTCTATGTACTACAATTTTATGTGAGCTGGGAGAGTGCTGGACAATCTGATCATCTTGGGTTCTGCTAGAATGCCTATGTTATGCTCTTCTACAGTCATTTCCATAGGCTCCATTCTCTGTTCTTTGGCTACATCGTTAAAATAAAAATGGTGTTCTAAAGGTGCTAGATCTCTTGGAATTTTATCATTTTTGCATTGTAAAACTTCCAAGTCTTCTTGGTCTGTGTTGTCAGTTATCTCGGCTTCTAAAGGATTCTCATAATGATTTATATCAACAGTATATGTCATTTCAACTTCTGGGATTTGTTCAATATACAAACAATTTTGGTCATGGCCGGTTTCTGATATTGGTATGCTGAAATCATTTTCTGATTTCAAGAAATCATCTATGTGCTTGTCAGAATCAAAAACTTGCCAATGATCTTTGTTATCAGGCACAATATGCCTGTGTTTTACCTTCACACTAAGTTGTTCATTTATTTCAGGTATTTGGAAATTGCTGGCATTGAAAGCGAGTTCATTTGCTAGATGATTTAGTGCTCTTGGAATGAAAATAAGTTCATACTTTTCAAAGGTTTTCAATAGATCAAGGGCACCATTTCGATATTCCCTGAGCCTTGGATTTCTAGCTGAGTATTCTCCTTTGATTTGTCTTGTGATAAGTTTATAATCTCCTAAGATTGATATCCTTTAGGCTTCTAACTGTTTAAGCAATTGTAAGCCTAGGAGAAGTGCTTTGTACTCAGCAATATTATTAGTGCATGGGAAATCCAATTTATTTGAAAAAATCTGATTTGTATTTTGAATCCACACACCTACTCCTGCACTTGTTTTATTACAAGATCCATCAAAGTTTATCGTCCAAAGTATGTCATCCTTATTTTCATTCTCTTGTTGCTGTTGATTGTCAATGTTTTGAATTTGATTCGAGGGAATATTTGATTGTTCTGGTGAACTGATTTGGTCTATGTTTTCCTTATCTTGTTGAGTAATTTCATCTTTGTTAGATAAGATAAAGGAATCTAAAATTGATTGAATATAATACATTGGAGAGTTGTTTGGTTTGTCTATGTTGCTCACCATGTACTTCATGTGAGATTCCCTGTATAGTCTTCTGTTTTGGTTACAAACGGGAATGGTGGCATAGGACATGTCCATTTGAAGGCTTCCCTAAAGTTTGGCTCCCAAAGATCTTGATAAGAGCATGCCATACTTAGGGGGAATTTTAGCTGCAACTATGTCCATGACTAAACTCTTAGCAGGGATTTGGGATAAGTTAACACACAAATCTTTGATTAAACCCAAACATTTGACACTGCTTGATTCAAAGGAATACAAATATTTGTATGGTTTAGTAATTTCTAAGCCTAAGCTTTCCATCACTACCTTGGGCATTAGATTGTGTGAAGCTCCTGAGTCTAACATGGCATTGTGTAAAATTTTCTCATGTATGTTCAAGCTAACATAGAAGGGAGGGACAACCCCTTCATGGTATTTTCCTTCAACTTTTGGACCAAACAACAATTCAGGTTTGTCATCTGTCAAGTTTAAGGTGTCAGTATCACTTCCTAGGTTCAAAGCTTTCAAAACTTGGTTTTTGTACACTTATTGGGTTACTATTTTAGCTAGGGGAATGGTAATTTTTATCTTAGCAATATCTCCATCAAGACTGAAAGGAACAATTGACTTTTTCATATTTACATCTGTATTTTCAATTGAATTCCTTTGAGCAATTTTGATGTGCTAATTTTTTTTTCAGAAGCCTTCAATTGTCTCCCACTGCTCTTAAAATTTTCCTTTCAGTTAGTGAAAACCCTAAAATCAATCTTCGTCCCTAGCCCTCTGCTTATTAGATGAAGGAGGCCTTTATCAAAGTGCCAAACCCTATACTTGTAAAATGAAGGAGGTTTTCTCAGTCTTTCAACCCTCTGCTCATGTATGGAGGAGTTTTTCTCAGTGATGTCATTTCATCAATTTTCAAACATTGTTATCTTTCCTTTCACTGCCTATTCATACTTAAGCAAATGAAAATGACAAAATGACAATATGCCATGAAGGGCATCTCTCAGAGACGTGTAATTCTACTTTTCAAATACCTTTGTGCATCTTTGGACAATCAGAGGTAGCCTGGCCAGTATCTACAGAGCATTTCTTGTTGTTCATAAGTGACTAACCCTTGAATGTGTTTATAGGGGCTTACTGAAATAACTCTCTGTCCTGTAGCTACATTCTAGGCCCAAAACCACATGAGAAGCAACTATATTCTCATGTTGAGTTCAATAATTTCTTCTGGAACACTAGTACACTTTTTCTCTTTGAAAGAGACATTGAGACATTGTACATTTACCTAATATCAGCTTGACCTGTGACATATGTATTGCTGAGACCTCAAGGCTTGTTAGTGGTGTGACTTAAGGGTGTAAGCAAACTTTATTTGCAGAATTGGAAGGTCTTCTAGGACTGGTTGATAATAGATAGAGGTTTTTTTGGCTTTAGGATAGTTTTCCAAGGGTAAATCGCCTAAAGCGCCACTACATAACTTAGGGGAGACTTAGACAAATTTGGATTATTCTCTTTGGAGCTGATGGACAAGCTTGTATGGCTGAGGCTAGATACGGCTTTGATAATGAGTTTTTATCTCATCATGGGCTGATTGAAAAGGTAGGAGGGAAAAAATGTTTATGGGTGTTTTCTAGCTGACAAATTTGACACAATGGAGATCAGTTGCTAGAAAACTTGGCTGTAACAACTAGTCATCATCAACATGTGAAGAATAATGATGACTAACAGTGGCTCCATTTGGGGAGGGCAGATCCTTTTCAGGAGGTGTCCAGAATTTCAGATCTCGGTTCTTTGAAGACCAGTGCCTTTATCCATTGGCGCAAATTTCTTTCTTCCTTGATGCAATTTCTGAAAATTGACAGCATGATTAGCATTAACGACATTTCTACCTACCCCACTACATTTCCTAACATTTTTTCTTCTTTTGGGTGCATTTGGATTGGCAACCCTTTGACATAGTATTTTTGAAAAATGAAACTATCTAGTTCTACACTTATATCTACCGGGAGTTCATATTAAGCCGATGAACTCCTTTGCTTCTCTACCTATGCTAGATCAAGTGTCAAGGTTAAGCTGTTTGATAGGATTTTATTCTCTAATCTAAAACATGAAATTGAAAAATGACCAAATCAGGATTAGACAGTCTGATTTTTCATGTACTTGTGGCATGAAAGACAAGTTGCACACAAATCTTTTTTTGCATAAAATAAAATCTAGAAAAGCAAGGCTAGAATACACAATTTGTTTTTCATCCCTACTTTCCTCTTTTTTTTCTGTTTTGAGCATGTGGAACCAATATTTTTTCTTAATCTACTCTTTTTGATAAGTCAAGCTTACACAATGTTGACCATCTTTTCCACTCACTAACTTATCAGCAAATAAATTTAAAACATGTTCAGTTATGATTAGGCTAGATAACTGAACAAGACATTTGAGCACTAGTAGCGGCATTTAGACTTGCGCGCTTTCCGAATGACTATTTTTTGAACATGGGGCTTCCTTTCTATTTTTCAATCGCCCTCTTTTTCTACTTCTCTATTGTTTTTGAATTTTCTGTTTTTGATTTATTTTTCAAAAAATGGTATATACAATTATTGAAAAATTTTTGACTCAGAAATATTGGAAATGGCGAAACTTAAGCATCTTATCCTCATAAGGATCTCCTACCACTCTTGGTCCATTCAGCTCTTGAAAAGAAAAATTTGGAAAATTTTCTCTTTCAAGCACAACATAAGGATTCATACATGAATCTCTAAACAACCCTGTATCTTCCCGTTGTACCTCTTTATACCTCTGATTTCCACTCCTTTTGCTGTACATATTTTTCAAATAGTGCATATATTATTTGTCATTTTTGAATTATATGATGACATCATCAAGGTATGTTAGAATGAAGAAATGCAGAACTGGAAACATGGCATTTAGGAGCATATTTTTGATATCCGGTGGTTTTGCAATTCTGGGTTTGAAAATGGAACTACTTCCAACATACTGGATAAAATTCTTTGAGCTGTTTGCTTTGCAAAAGAATTATTTGGCTGTAACTTGAAACATCATCTTGCAAAGACATATGATTAAAAGCACTTGTCATTAGTATATCATGGTCTTGGCCAGGAACGATAAAATTTTTGTCACAAGGGTGTGTATTAGTGCTTCTAAAATCAAAACAGATCCTATGACCAGCTATTTTATCTTTGACTATTACTATTTGGTTCAGATTTTTGTATTTTCTTTTGTCGAAGTTGTTTCTTGGAGTGATGGTAGTGGCATAATGTTTCTCATTGTTTTCCCTACATGAAGTAGTGTTTTGAACATGATTTCAAATTCTGGCAATTCTAAGTCTTTGGTGGAGTGGAAGAATGCTAGTTAGTTCAAACAACTCAGGTATATTTGGACTGTAGTCATCATATCCTTTCATAAGAAGTTTTTTAGGCATGTTTTCTGGGTTTGGAGCTGTTATGGCTACAGTCAAGGTTTCATTTTAAGGGGTAGAGTTATGTCATGGAAAATCCTTGAGGTAAGGTAAGAACATTAGGCTTCCCTGCCCCCGAGTTCCAAAGAGGTTTGTGATATGTAAGTCTTCTAATCCTTCTGTTCTGAAAAAGTTTCCTGATGTTACTATTGATGTTGGCCTAAGGTTTGAGCAATTTTCTTGATGGTACATAATGGTTCATGCTTCTTTCTCTACCCCTATTTCAAAAGGAACAAACTCTTTTTCCTCAAGACACAGCTGCTCATGGTCATGATAATTTTGAGCATCTAGTTCATCATAGAGAACTTGGGGAAGCTGATGAGGTGGGTCTAAGTTTGCTTCAAATCCTTATGGATGTTCTTCAATGTCCTCATCAGTGTGTAAAATGAAAGAGTTCAGATCAGAATGCAAGGAGTACATTGAGATGTTATCTGGCTTTTCCTGGCTGCTGATCATATATTTGATGTGTGACTCCCGATAGAGTATTCTAGTTTGGTCAAACACAGGAATAGTGGCGTAGGACATATCAAGTTGAATATGTCCCTGAAGCTTGGCTCCCTAAGATCTGAATAAAAGCATTCCATACTTAGGAGGGATGTTTGCTGCCACTATGTCCATGATCAGGTGTTTTGCAGGTACTTGGGCCAAACTGAAACAAAGATCTTTGATTAAACCTAGACATTTGACTCTACCTGAATCAAAGGAATATAAGTCTTTATAGCATCTTGTTATGTCTAGGCCTAGTATTTCCATCACCACCTTTGGCATAAGATTATGCAAGGGCCTGGAATCTAGCATGGCATTGTGTAAGATTTGGTCATGGATATTCAAACTGATGTAAAAGGGGAGAATGGTTCCTTCTTGGAATTGCCCTTCTATTTTCAGACCAAACAATACTTCAGGAGTGTCATTAGCTAGATTTAAGGTGTTTGCATCATTTTCTATATTCAGGACCTTTAGCACTTGAGATTTGTAAGAGTTTTGGGCGATAAGCTCAGTGAGAGGCATGGTGATCTTTATTTTGGTGATTTCACCCTCAAAACCGAAGGAGGCTTGTTGATAGGTTTGCTTCAGTTTTTTCAGCCATGAATTTCTCTATGTTCTGAGTTTGTTGACTTTGTTTTGGGATTTTTTTTGACACAGCCATCTTGGGAATCTTTGTGGAGGTAGTAGGAGCATCTGAGCCAAGACTTGTTTGAATAGCTTTATCTTTGTTTTGGTTAGTTTTCTTGACCATAATTTTGTTGCTATCCACTGCCTTTTTAAGGATGGTATCAGGGGTTTTAGCAGTGTTCGAGCTACCTTTCTTGGAGTTGTCTTGGTTTTTTATTCTTCTAAGGTCATACTGCCTGTGAGCCTCTATTATTACATTTTGAAAATCTATGGCAGGATCTTTGGGATCTTCATAGTTGGTTTCATCATAATTCGAAGAGAAGAACGCTTGTTCTCCTTCTATGAGGTAAACCTAACTCTTGTTATCAGAACCTACGAGGTTCAAATGATTTTCATCAATGAGTTCTATATCCCTATCATCTTCTTTCACATAATTTTCATTAAAGGGTGACCTAATTTGCTGTTCATTTTCCCTTGGTTTGTTTTGAGGCTGCTCCCTCCTAAAATTTTGGTTCCAGTTTCTATTTGGAGGGTTTGGCTGGTTGTCCCTAAGAGGTGTCTTTTCACTCTTCTTTTCCCACATTTTCGCCATGGATTTAACCAAGTCATCTATTCTAGGATCGAAGGAAGGGGCTGAAGGGGAGACTTCATCTCGGTATGTGACTTTCCTTTCTGATCTAGTCCTAGCTCTCTTTTCTGCTAAGTTGGATTCTGCACTTATGGCCACTCTTTTCATTTCCTCTAAGGTAGGGGGGTCCTTGTCTCTTAGTTGATAATTCATGTCTGGGTCAAAGTCTTTGGGGAAATTTTCTAAGGCTGAGCCAAGTGGAGGTTTGAAGTGAGGCGGGAGGGCGTTATACACACTGTTGAACCTAGTGCAGTATCCCTAGACACTTTCCCCATTTTCTTGTTTTATATTGTTATACTCTGACATGATTTGAATGGGGTTCTTTCAGATTTCCCACTTGTTTATGAAGGTTTGGTAGAGTTCTAGGAGATCGTGGATGTTGTTTGGAGCTAAGCTCTTAAACCATTTTTTGGGTTCTCTACCCAGGCTTTGGGCGAACATCCTCATTCTGATGGTCTCGTCTTCTATTTCCATGTATTCAAAGGCATCGTTAATCATATCTACATGTTGTTGAGTTGTGGAAGTCTCAACTTTGGTAAAGTGCAGGATTTTGGATTGATAGTCATTTTGTAAGGGGGCCAAAGGGTGTGGCAGCACCAAGGGTGCATACCAGGCTGCCATGGCGGGAGCTAATGGAAGATGTACAAAACAAGGGCTTGTAGGGTGAGCTTAGGTGGTTTGAACAGTAGTGGTTTGGATGGGTGTGGTGGATGTACTTGGGCTACTGATCTGATTTTGAGTAGATCTAGGGTCGTAGGAGCCAAAGTGATGGAGAAGCTGAAAGTCTGGAGGTGTAGTAGGCGAGGCTTCTCTACTAGGACTCTGTGGTAGATCTAGGAGCTCAAGATCGTCCAAGTCTACCTTACTTTTGACTTGCTTGTAAAAAGGGTTTTTACTGATTTTAAGTCAAATGGGGAATACTACAAGGATGTTAGGTGTTCACATACTGATCTTTCTTTACGGATGGACCTATCGGTAGTTAAATTTCCAGTTTCAGAAGCTTTCCATAGAATCTTCTCTGGTTCATCTACTATGATAGGGGGATTTAGGTCTGGATGAGATATGGTGTTTATTCTTTGTGAAGCCAAATTTCGAATCCAGAGTTTAGAGAGGGTGGTATTTGTGATTTTTTCAGATGGATAGCCTCTCTAGGGTTTTACTAATGTGAAGGATGGTAAAAAAAAAAATGGACTAGTGGAGTCGCCAGGTGGATTTCTATGAGAACTATGGTCCACCACCAACACTATCAAAGATGCTTTCAGGAAAAAAATTTATAGCAAAATTTGTGATGAAAACGTGCAAAGAAGAGTGATTCACTTGGTTTCAACAGTTTTCTAGGCTATATGGAAAAGCTAATGGTTCTTTTTGGCAAGAAGATTTCTGCTTATCTCTTATGTTTAGGTGAAGTCTTCTGAGTCACTAAGTTATACTTAGTTTGTCACTGATTACAAAGTTTGCACCATAATTTTTGAGTTTTTGAAAGGATGAGTCAACAAAAAAGATATGGTTTATGAATTTTTTGGTCTTTTTTATGGAGTTTTTAGGCCTACTGGAGGTTAGTGGAGTCACCAGGTGGAACTTGGTTGCTTTTGTAAAGATGTAGCTATGGTCCACCATTAGTAACTATGGAAAAGCCAATCTGGGAATGTTTTGGGGTTTTTTGAGTTTTATGTGCAGCCTTTGGTTTATTAGAGTGTTCTAAACCTGTTTCACCACTTTGCTAGGGTAGTGAAAAGAAAAAGAGTTTACTCTAAATGATTATATGGATTGCTTGCCTGTTTAAATGTTTAAATACTAATGAATCTACAAGATTTTTCTACACTGTTATGTACTCAGTTATTCCCACTGTGATCGCCATTATGCTAGTGAGTAGTGGGATAAGTCCACAAGATAGTATTTTCAAAGGTCTATGAAGGTTTAGGGAATCTAAGTTTGTTTATCACTCCGAGTCCCACCGTGATCGCGATTATGTTAGTGTGGCGATGAGGTGGCTCAATCGGATAATAGCCTAGAGTTTAGTAAAGTAGTAAGGCCTACTGGAGGCTAGTGGAGTCGCCAGGTGGATTTTTAGTTGTTTTGAGGTATATGTGTAAGGTCCACCACCAGTATTGACAAAAACCAATCTAAGGGAGTTTTTGGAGTTTTTCTGAGTTCTTTATGTAGTCATAAAGTTTTTAAGAGTGTCCTACAGCTGAGTCATCATTTTTCTAGGATGGTGAGACAACCAAATTCTACTCTTCTAATTTTGACTGAGATTTTGAGAGTTCCTAAGGGATACCTAAGATGTTTTGACTCAAATTCCCACTGTGATCGCCATTATGTTAGTGAGCGGTGGGATAAGTCCGCAAGATAGTATTCTCAAAGGCCTCTGAAGGTTTAGGGAATCTAAGTTTGTTTATCACTCAGAGTCGCACCGTGATCGCCATTATGTTAGGGTCTCATGATTTGGCTTATTGGAAAGCCAAATGATAGTGTAACATCAAAACAGTCTTTGGAGCCCAAGGACCTAGCCTTCTTGGACTCAAAGAGGGCTCTCTCTATTTGTGTAAGGGATATATGTGTGTTTGCTTATTGTGTTCTAATTTTAGGCTAGTTATGAAGTAGGTTTTTGGTTTTGGTTTTTAGGTTTGTGAGGGATGAACTGATCAAAGACTAAGATAGGTAAAAATATGTCAGATCAACTGGGCTATGGGGTCGAAAAGGTCAAGAAAGATTTCACATGGTGATACAAGGTTGTTGAAGGGCCGATATAAGCGAGGTAAAATGGATCTTTGGGCAAAATGGAGTGAGATGGACATTAAACTTGTGAAGAAGAAAGGATTTGAAACATAAATAGTTTAATATCTGACATAAACATGGTAGGGAAAACCATTAATCATGAGAAATGTAACTATAAACTGATCAATGCATAGAAATAAACATTCAAGCCATGCATAGAGATATATGACTCTCTAACTTTAGGAAGTGGCTATCAGACTTTGGGGAAATACATTTAAGACAAACAAACAACTTAAATAACTATGAAGGAATGCCTAAACATAGTATTCCAAGCTATTGGACACTTTGAAGAAATATTGCATAGTTTTAGGCAAAGGGCAAGATCAGTACAAGACCTCCTTGGTTCAAAAAATGACAATATAATCAATCAAAGAGAGGTTTTAGAGGTGGAGCTATGAATAGCCATGAGTAACTAGGGCATACCGTGAATTATACTTAGCTTGCATAAAACCATAAATGAAACAAGAAAACAATATTCCTTAGTTATTAAAGAGAAATCAAGAATTCTTTAATGTGACTAGGAATGAAGAAAACATGGAAGCTATAAAGAAACAGGAAACTTGAGGTGCCTCCAAGGGCATGTCTCAATTCTATTCTCTACTGTCTTATAGCAAGCAAGAACATGGAATTATGAATGAAAACTAGGAAACAAAGCAGAGAGAGAGAGACTATACCATTCTACCAAGTCATGGAATCCAACAACAATCATCTTTCATCATCCAAGAACATCCAAGAGACTATCCAAAAGCATGAGACAAGTGTTTCTTTCAAAGCTTATATGACCATATATTGCTTCTATTTATCAAGGTCAGCCTTGTCTACAATGAAATCCTTTGGAATATATAGGCCAAAGTGAGGAAAATCTCTCAGTTCAACTTGCAATCTCATTGGCCTATCCAAAATATCTCATTTTGTCGTTGAGGCTTTGAAAAACGCAAGGCACAAAATATTTAATAAAATATCTCAAAAATTCTAAAAAAGGGAAATATATTGACTTTTCATAACTTAACATGTACAAAAATAGCTAAACGCACATGAAGAAAAGGCACTTTTGAAAGGTTCAATTTTTACAAAAATACTCAAGAAATACATCAGCAAAAGGTCCCCTGACATTCCGGCAACTTTTGGAGGCCTTCCCGATGTCAAAACAAGGCCTGTGATGGCTCGTTGGAAATCCCTGAGTGTGTAATTTCTGAAAATTTTTATTTTTCTCCAAACTGACCACTGGAAGTCCTCCAAAAATAGGCATGTGTGTAAAAACTCAAAAAATAGGCCTTGCCGATAAAGGGGGCAGGGTGTAGAAAAAGCGATTGTTTTTCACCATTTCGGGGGAGTAAATAATATTCAATTGATCTGAAAATCACTGAGTGTATGCCCCTGAATTTATTGCATACAATGATACCATTTTCATCCTTTGAGGATGCCCCAAACTGAAATGGTGATGCCCATGAGTTTTAGCCAAAAACCCAAAAATGACAAAAAAACAAAATTTGTCGAATTTCGCCCAAATTTGGCGAGCATGACCCTTAAGGGTTTTCAGAAACATGCTGTGAAGATGAGGCCAAAATTTGGAGTTTTGAGGTGTATTTCCTCAATTTTGGTGCTAGGCGCTTTCCTTTAGCCTCCTTGAGTTTTTCCTGAGCGGCCTTCAATTTTTGCCAGGCAAACTGATTGAGCTTTTTATAATGCCCGGTCATCCTCCGTTGAAGGTCCAATTCTATATTTTCCTTCTCCAATTTTTTGTCCAAGTGATCATTAACTCTCTCAAGCCATGCTTCCCGATTGTTCTCTATCTCTTGTTCGAACAATGTAGTGAGAGGGGTAGATTGGAGAAGGGCATCTTCTTCTTCCTTTTGTTTCTCAAGGGCCTTTTTGAGCCCCATGGTTCTTGGCCTCTTTCGCCTGGGCTGATCTTCATCTTTGCTCTCATCGAACTCACCCATGAGTTCTTCCAATCTCACTTGTGCTTTGGAGGCCCCCTTTTTGTATTTGATGGTCCGTGTCTCATATACTGCCATATGGACACTCATTTGTTTGTTTTCAATTTGCAAAAAGTGATTGAAATTTCTAGCCCTCTCAAGATCAGTCCTTAAAGCATCAATTTTGTTTTCTCTATTGATCAAAATATTTTCTAGGATCCGGGCTTCATTGTCACTATCATCACTTTGGATTTGGATGATTTCAAAGTCCCTCTCCTTTTCATGACTGCTCTCTTCTTTCTCCTTTCCTTTGCTTTGGGTGGATCTTTTAGTCTTCCTCCTCTTTGGCACTTCGAAAATGGGCTCCTTGGGCAATTTCCCCTTGCTTCGGGGGGCCCCCGTCACATTTGGAGTTACAACTCTAGGCACCCTTTTCCTTTATGTCCAGGGCTTGGCCAGTTTCATAGAAGAGAGCATGGCTCCTTGCCTAGGAGAGGCAGCTAGCACATGCTCCATTGGCTCTTTACCCTTGTCACTTTTCTCATCATTCTTGCCACTGTATCAGATTTCTTCATGGATGCCTTGGCTGTCCTTGTGCATTTATTTTTTAGGGATTTCCTCCTCATTATGTTGTGCCTGTTCATCATGCTACTCTTCTTCTTCATGAGGCTATTGCTCCTTCTCATGAGGCTGCCTCTATTCATCATGCTGTGCCTGGCTCTATTCATCATGTTGTTGTTCATCATCATGTCCTTCTTCATCATGCTCAGGAATCTGCTATTCTTTCTCACTGTGATGTTTCTCATCATCATGCTGCTCATCATCATGCCATTATTCCCTTTGCTATTCTGCCTCACTGTGTTCTTCTCCCCCTTGCTACCCTATTTCACTATGATGCTACTCATCATCATCTTCCTCATCATCCCCTTGCTGCCCTGTTTCATCATGATGCTGCTCATCATCATCTTCCTCCTCTTGCTCATGCTCTTCTTCCTCATCATGCTCTTTTGCTTGTTCTACGGTAAACTTGAGCTTCTTGGGAATAGGTTTTCTAGAAGAAGGCGAAGGATGGTGAGTATAAGGTGAAGGAGACGTATGAAATGAAGGAATAGTGGTGAAATATGGATGTGTGATGAAAGTATCCCAAGAGACTTCCTTCTTCTCAAGCTGATGAAGAATGATAACCTTGATGAGGGAGTGATGGAAGAGGCAGGATGTCTACTGAGAAGGAGGCTTTTTCTGAACAGTGGAGGCCATTTTCTCAATGCTTCTATGTAGGAAGAAAGGGAGATTTAGAAATTTGGCCCTCGTGAAATGCATGAGCAATCGAATATGATAGGCATAGACTCCGGAGAATCTTCCCTCGCAAGTGAAGTATTTCATGATGATCTTCATGAGGGGGTCGTAACTAGTCAATAGATATGAGAAGGGGAAAATAGATGGACATGAATCTCTATGCTCAGGCTTCAGAAAAGGCTTTTATTCTTCTGAGTCCAGGTGGCTTTGTTTAAACCACTTCTCCCCTACGTAAGGGATTTTGGTGGCCTTGGAAATGGACCTTGGAGAGAATTTGAAATCTAGGCCTGCCAGCTGAAAGTGCTTCTCTTGAAACCTCAGAGCACAAAGATGCATCAAAGGGGAAAATCTCTTCACCTCTTGCACTCTTTGGCAAAAATCTAGACACCCAACCTCATGGAAATTAAACAAGACTGATGGATGGGCATTCACTTCTTCAGTGGAAACAGGCTCAAATCTCTTGTGAAGGCCACTCCTACTATCTTGCTTGGGAGGCATCTTGTTTTGAATGTTCTCTGCAACACCAAGCTGTCTGAAATGGCCTTTGGAATGTTTTTTCAAGCACACACCTATGTCCTGCTTATCAGTCACTGTTTGACCAAGACAACTGCTTCAAAAGCTTTGTGAAATATTCTCCCAACACCAACTTTGTGCTCCTTCTAAATTATTGTTTTTTTCCTCCTTTATGCCAATCAACAAACTTTTGTTAAATGAAAATCAAACAGTCAATTTGATTACTGTGCTTAGGCAAGGTATTTTGAAAAGAAGTATCAGTGGCATTTTTTGTTAGAACAAAGATCTCCTTGTGTTTTAAGAGAAAAAAAACAGCCTTGTATTTAGATAAAAACAAAAAACACCCTCCCCAAATAGTGCTTCTTCTGCTCTTCACTGGTTCTTATACACAGGTAGAAAAAAGCACCCTCAAATTGATTCAAAGGATCTTCATAGCGTACTTTTTTATGGAAATCTGGTGGCAGCACTAGTTTGCTATTTCACTATTCAAAAGAAGACACTTTTTTAAGTGACAAGGCATTCAAACTAAGACCACTGTTTTCAAAATAGGCTCACTGTTTTCACCTTACAAACACTGTGTTTTCCTTTCAAAGACTACTTCCACCTTATAACACTGTTTTCACCTTATACTTTGCTGACAGAGGTTAGTTTTGTCTTATCACTGTTAGGACCCCTTCAACAGTTTGAAAACTTCTAACACTGTGCTCTCTGTGTTGTCGTCACCATATGTTTCATCATTTTGTTTGAAGGCAGTTTAGGCCTTTTGAAACCAATATAAACACACCCTAGCCTCCTACTGTAACAATATTTGTCAATATATTAACAAATCACCTTGATTTTACTACCAAGACCTCCACTTTTTAATCACTATTTAGTCTTGAAAAACATGGCATCAATCACCCCTTAAAAAATCAAAAATTACCACGAGGGAATGAAAAATACCTCAAAAATCCTCCACGAGCCTTGGTTGATTGTTTGGGAGGCTTTCAGGGCTTCTTTGAAGGTAAAAACGAGGCGCGGCATGTTCAGATGGGAGACCGCCACATTTTGTGAGCTGTCGGGTCGGACTTTAGGCAGTGGTCACCGGCACTATAGGCGTGCCACACGTCGCTACAGGTGTGCCGCGCAGTAGTGTAAGGCCCATGTAATTCTTCGCCTGAACGCGTTGCGCGCTTTTCTAGGCATGCCACATAGTCTTAAGCTTCCAAAAACTCTGCAAATTTGCTTGAAATCCTTCTTTTCTCCAATGGGCGGCTCGAAGGGTGATTGGGGATGCTTGCTTATGTTTTTTGAACTTTGAAATGAGGCTTGGCAATGGTCCTTTAACCTCTTAAATTCGAAAGCCTTTGAACTTAACTTGTGAAGGTTAAAAAGCTTTTTGACAAAGCTCTTGGTTGCAAAACAAAACACGAAGCATTGTTTTGTCATTTTATCATTTTTAAAACATAACAAACCCAATACTTGACCATGACATTTTAAAGTGTTGTGGAGGACATTTTTGGAGATCTTAATATTTATGACCCTTTTTCAAAGTGAAGAAAACATCCCAAGGCTAAACTCTTTTCACTGTTTGCCTATTAAGGGGGAAAAATTGTTTCCTTTGTTCATATCTGTCCCTTCCAAGAAAACTTAAGCCACGTTGATGACTATAGATGCATGCTCTGAATGACATTCTTTTTTTACTGTGGTTGAAACTCAGTTTTACTTACCTAGGCTTTACCATCATATGTTTATCAAAATGAACTCCTTTAAAAGCCTCTCCTACTGCCTTTTCATTGTTCCGTATTAAAGAAGAATTTCTGCCACTTCTGCCTATTGCTGACCTTTTTAAAGGAAAAAACTCTGCTTAAAGACATACCAATGATTTCTGAGGCATTCTTTGCCATTCTTGCAAGGAGATAAACCACATTAAAACTTATTTTGACAGTTTCTGCCCTTGGTGTTTTGATGATGATCATGCCCACTGTGAAGTTGATTGGACTGTTAGGTGCTCTCTGAGCCTTTCTTTTGAATGTGGGTGAAGAACCTCATTTTAAACTGTAAGTGAAAAAATCTGCTACAAATAGTCTCCACCATCAAGGCAAATGACTAACCTTATATTGACAAAGTAATCTAGTTTTCAACTCTTGCGGAGATATAGAAGGGGATGATGAGCTGAAGTTTGAAATGTAAACATGGGAAGGCTTTCCCTTTCTTCCTCTATGAAGGAAATCTATAAGAACAATGAATTTTCATTTATTTCACCATTTTTGAGACCAGCCCCCTTTTTAAATCTTTTCCACATGAAGTAAATGCTTTTCATCCTCTAATAATGGTGAGCCTTCTGCTTGTTTATGAAGGAGGCCTATTTTTGACAAATGCCTAGGTTCTTTTCAACCTCTGTCTCAACCAAATGAAGAATGTTGATGAACACACTGTTAGTGGTTTTCTTTGTATTGGATAGCATAATTCAACTTAAAACCAAGATTGTTTTACTTACTTGGCCATTTGCTTAACAATATTTCTTCATTCATAATCACCTAGTTAGCTTCACAATGTATTTCAATTCTGTGTTTTAACAATGAAACTCATGTAAACACCTTTTAAAGCACCACTGCTTTGCCTCTGCTTTTAGCACCATTTTCTAGTCAGAAGCCTTCAATTGTCTCCCACTGCTCTTAAAATTTTCCTTTCAATCAGTGAAAACCCTAAAATCAATCTCTGTCCCTGACCCTCTACTTATTAGATGAAGGAGGCCTTTATCACAGTGTGAAATCCTCTGCTTGTAAAATGAAGGAGGTTTTCTCAGTTTTTCAACCCCCTGCTCATGTATGGAGGAGGTTTTATCAGTGATGTCATTTCATCAGTTTTCAAACAGTGTTATCTTTCATTTCACTGCCTATTCATACTTAAGCAAATGAAAATGACAAAATGAAAATATGCCATGAAGGGCATCTCTCAAAGACATGTAATTCTGCTTTTCAAATACCTTTGTGCACATTTAGACAATCAGAGGCATCCTAGCCAGTATCTGCAGAGCATTTCTTATTGTTCATAAGTGACTAACCCTTGACTGTGTTTGTAGAGGCTTACTGAAATAACTCTCTGTCCTATAGCTGCATTCCGGGCTTAAAACCACATGACAAGCAGTTGTCTTCTCATGTTGAGTTCAATAATGTCTTTTGGAACACTAGTACACTTCTGCTCTTTGAAAGAGACATTGAGACACTGTACATTTACCTAATATTAGCTTGACCTGTGACATATGTATTGCTAAGACCTCAAGGCTTGTTAGTGGTGTGACTTAAGGGTGTAACCAAACTTTATTTGCAGAATAGGAAGGTCTTCTAGGACTGGTTGATAATAGATAGAGGTTATTTTGGCTTTAGGATAGTTTTCCAAGGGAAAATTACCTAAAGCGCCACTACCTAACTTAGGGGAGACTTCTTGGATAGATTTGGATTATTCTCTTTGGAGCTGATGGACAAGCTTGTATGGTTGAGGCTAGATAAGGCTTTGACAATGAGTTTTTATCTCATCATGGGCTGATTGAAAAGGTAGGAGGGAAAAAATGTTTATGGGTGTTTTCTAGTTGACAAATTTGACATATTGGAGATCAGCTGCTAGAAAAATTGGCTGTAACAACTAGTCATCATCAACAGGTGAAAAATAATGATGAATAATAGGACAAGCAATTTCATGTCCACATTGATGCTTCCAAAATTACACTTGGAGCATTTCTGGCTAAACAAAGAGATACTTCAGTTGATCACCTAGTTTATTTTCCGAGCCGGATGTTATCAACAGCTAGAAGGAACTACACCACAACAGAACGAGAAGCTTTAGCAATGGTGTATTCCCTTCAAATGTTTCGCCACTACCTATTGGGAGGCATGTTTAAATTTTTCATGGATCATTCAGCTTTAAAGTACCTAGTTAACAAACTAGTCCTGGAAGGAAGGATCTGTAGATGTTTCCTACTATTTCAGGAGTTCACCTTCTAGGTGATAGTGAAGCCAGAGAGACTAAATGTAGGTCCTGACCATTTTTCAAGGCTAGAAAATGGAGAAAATGGAGGGTTCTTGGATGATCAGTTGCCAGATGCTGATATTTTTAGAGTAAAAGCCATCCCAGACTACTTAGACTAGATAAAAACCTATCTGACAACATGACAATGATTGAATGAATATATAGTAGCCCAGAAAAGACATCTGGTGGTTAGAGCAGCAGAGTATCATCTAATAGTGGGACACCTGTATAATATGGGGTTAGACCAAGTCTTGTGGAGATGCATCCTGGATCATGTGAGGGAAGATATACTTTGGGAATTCCATTTTGGAGTTGCGGGAGGACATGTCATTGCAAAACGCACTGTGAGGAAGATACTGCAAGCAAGCTTATGGTCGCCCACAATATACATGGACAGTAAGGAATTTATAAATAAATACGATTTTTTCCAGAGGACGGGACATCCATCACATATAGACGAGCTACCACTTCACCATGTAAAAGCATTGCAACCATATGAGAAGTGGGTCATTGATTTTACAAGACCAACAACACTTGTCGCAAGACACTCACAGGCCAGGTACATCATTACCGCAACAAAATATCTTACCAGGTGGGAAGAAGCGGTACCAGTGAAGGATTGCACGGTCGAAACAACAACTTGATTCATATTTGAAAATATCATGAGAAGATTTGACTGCCCCAGAAGTCTGACCAGTGATCAACGTACACATTTTTTTAATGCGACGATCAAATCTCTGCTAGAAAACTTCATGGTACAACATCATAAGAGTAGTCCCTACCATCCTCAGGAAAATGGTACAGTAGAAGTATTCAATAAGATTCTGGAAAAGGGGCTAACAAATATTTTCAACGCTGATCGAGATGACTCAGATGAGCATGTACCAACAACATTGTGGGCATACAGGACAACTGTTAAAAGATAGACCAACAGAACTCTGTTCTAGTTGGTGTATGGGAGGGAAGTAGTGGTACCAGCCGAATTTTTCATACTAATCCTACTAATCCCGTCAACGCTACATTTATCAGAGGAAGACTCGTTGAAAGAGAAATTGCAAGAAATACAAGAACTTGAAGAGGACAAGTTTCTAGTGGAGTTTCATCAGAATGTCCAGAAAGACAGAGAGAAATCTTGGCATGATCGCCATATTAAGCACAAAATGTTTGCGATTGGAGGAAATTTTTTACAGTATGACAGAGAGTTCCAAAATTTCTCAGATAAACAAAGAATGCATTGGTTGGGACCGTACCATGTGATTGATATCTAAGATTTAGGAGCCGTTCGGTTAGCACAACTTGACGGCCAGGTATTACCAGGATGGGTGAATGGCGCATGCCTGAAGCCCTATCACAAGTAAGTTCCATTATTTCACTTTCCAATAACTCTTGCAACCGAGAGGAGTCATTAGGGTAGAATAGAGTAGGTAGAGTCAATAAATCTCTCGCACCTGAGCAGAGAAAAGATAGGAGTACAACTAGAAAAACCACAATAACAAAAGAAATCATAGTTGCGATGTGGATACCGCATCACAACTGATTGTAGTTGGGGGGAAGGTAGTGTCTAGCGTGTCATCCATGTTAGAGAGCCAAACATGTCGAACATCATTCCATCATCATGACCCATCATTCCCATGTCAGTTCGTAGGATTACCTAGATTTGAGAAGTAATTGCTATAATTAGTATCATCCATACCACAATAAATTTTCCATATTAGGCCATATTCATTACCCATCACATCTGCCCAAATCCTGAAGTCACAGTCAGCCATGTCAAAACCCACCTCATCACGGTAAATAATCACACGATTATAGCCACGAGGGAGGTGGGAAAAAATAATTAATTATGAGGTATTATCAACCTCATTCGTGCTAGTTACTTAGGTAACCTGCATGCAAGAAGAAAGCACGAGAATGTTGGAGAATTCCAAGTTAAAGCAAGAAAGAGCAGCAGCGAGAGAAATCTCATCAGAAGAAGTCCAGAGAGAGCATCCAGAGGCAGGAATTTATAGAGAAAGAGTAGGGGTGGCTTTACAAGTATAACAAAGAAGAGAAAAAACGACCAAGGTAGCACCAGCAGTCATCGAGCCCAAGCCCGACGAAAGAATTCACAGAATGGAGCCACTGGTGGGGAAATATGACAATGCGTTGCTGGTCCACATAGACTTCATAGATTCTTACCAATTTCCAACGATGAAGAGGCAAGTTTATATAGAAAATTATGCCACTGAAGTAGGAGAAGAAGCAGCAAGGTTACTTCTAGAGTTTAGAGGCATCCAACAGTCCAAAATTCTAAACCTGAGGAACCTCCCTGTGTTCGCAACCACAGGAGCCATGATGCAATGTACAAAATTCCTGCTAAGAAGACTATAGAACAGGTCACTATGGATAGGGAGGGAGATACCAATGCATGCAAAGGATATTCACAGGCTGACAGGGTTATCAACAGAAGGGAGGGATGTCTCCACAGCATTCTAGACAGTCTCTAAAAGTGCAATGAAGGCTGGAGATTGTGACTATTACAAGAAATTTGACACCAAAAGATGAGGGAAGGGGGTGAGGATATACCTCATAAATAATCCAGCAATTAAGTTTTCTTGTTACCTGATTGCAAGAAAAATCATGAGACACTATACAAAGGGAGAATGCACCCTGGACACCATCTTAGTTATGGAGCACTGCCTCCAGGGAACCCAGCTGAATTGGTGTGCGTTTCTACTGAATGAATTGCTCGAAGCCTGTGAGGATAACTATAAAAGAGCCACTGGGTTCATCTATGGCTTCCTCATCATGGAATTCGCAATGTGAAAATGGACTTTCCTGGGAGTGAGATAGCCTATGGAAATCACAAGTGGTCAGCCGTTGGCAATGAAGTTTATGCCCTGGAAGTTCTCCGGAGACCCAAGCATAAAGGAGGTGAATGAAGAGGCCTTCAGATTCTGGTACAGGTAGATGGTGGACATAGTAGCGAGGCAAAAAAGGGTCTTGAGGAGTTTACTGGACAGTTATTCGTCTCAAATATGGTTCAGGTTCACTCACAAACAAACCTACGTAAGGCCTACCTGTGTGGATGAAAAAACATTTAAAATGAGGCCGTTGAAGTTTCAAGTGGATGAAAATGCATTCCACACTGAGGTCTGCTCCTGGCTGGGAGTGGGAATGGAAATCAGAAGCGAAGTCCATCACTACTCATTCGAGGGGATGTAGCCAAAAACATTACCAGGGGAGACATCAGATGAGACACTGAATAGAGTGTCGTGGCTGCGACTAGCCCCAGTACTGGAGGAGCTAGCCACGAGAGTAAAGGGATTCAATCAGGTAATGCAAACTCTCACTAGCACTGCTCCCCTATTTCCTACTTTTCATAGTTTCAGGCCTCCAATTCTGCATCACCGTCCATAAATGCACCCATACTCACTTCCCTGCCTCCCACAATGTTTGACTCACCCCTAGTCACAACAGTAGTTCCAGTCAAAAAGAGTAAGGCATCTAAGCCACCTGTAGCTGCTCCTAAGGCCAAGAAAGCTAGGGTCATGGTGCCTAAGCAGGTGTTTGATCTCACTGGGGAAGATAAAACACAGCCTATGGACACAGGGGCACTAATTCAAGAGGAGCCAGAGGTGCCCCCCCAGGTAACTTCTGAGCTACCTATGTTTAATCCATATTCATTCTTAAATATTCATACATCTCCGCCTCACATTCACCATTCATCGCCTCACACATAATTCATTTCCAAAGACCATTCGACCTGAACTCCATCCACATCAACAACCATTTCAGACCAAGTCAAAGTAAAAATTAAAACAAATGGAGACAACAAGATAGAGGTTTACTTGAGTACAACATTGGTACCTGAGGTTAACTAACCCTTGGTTGAAAAAAGCACTTTCCACGACCTTTTAATTCAAGGGGAATATTTTACCGCAGATACAACACCCTTGCCCAAGGAGGTGAACCATTTTCAACAAGAAAATTTGATACTGTAGCAGGTTCAACCAACAACAAGCATGAATACACCTAGGAATCAACTACCGTAAAAGAACCAACCGACGTCACCACAGGAACACTCAGCCAAGTCAATAGCTTGTGGTCAAGCACTCAGAGAAAGGTCGTCAAACCAAGATATCTCGGTAGCTGAAATTATGCAGACCTAGGGCACAGAACAACTATACAATTTCATCTAGCGTGTGGCATAGCAGGCCAAAGGACACCACAACGACCTCCAGTAGAGGTTTGAACAGCAACAACTATAGATTACTATGCTTACTAAACAACACGACCAATTAAAGGGAGAAAAGGAAAGTCTGCAAGCCCAACTGGAAAAGGTGGCGAATGTTTTTAAGGATCTCTGGCCAACTATGATAGCCCAGGATGACCAGACACCAGGGGACATAACGGTTTGCACTATAGTTGAAATGTCTCTCCACATGAAGATGGCTTAGGAAAATCTCAACAAGGAGAACCAGGAGCTAAAGGAAGCACTCACAACCAGACCAACATTTCCAGATCCTACTGTCATGTACACTAAGAGGGTCATACAGAAGCAGAAACAAGTAACCGGGATGCAGGAAACCCTAGGCACAATAATAAAAGAAGGTTACAACGTTCTGAAACATTCACATGAGTGTTCAACCTCGATGACTATGAAGGCTCAACCAATCTCGGCACAACTGCAGCAAGTCTCACTAGAAATATAGGAGGCCACATACCCTGCTGGCCTTAACTAATTGTACAACCAAGCGGAGGAGCTGGAGACTAAGATACAGAATATTGAAGAGCATTTAGCTGCCACCGAACAGGTCCTCCGAGAACTGAGACAACCTATAAAGCTTACTGCAAAAACGATACAACAAATGGCCGCTCAGGCTGAAATAAAAATTAAGGAAGCATTCAACAAGCTGTCAGCCGTTGCATGAGAGAAGGAAGCAGAGAAAATCGCCACAGAAAAAGACCAGCTCATGAAGGAATGGCAACAGGCATTACCGAATTTGCTGAACTCAAATATTTAGCGCTGGAAAAGGTTCCCGAGTTGGTGCCCTTCTTTCGACAAGGAGAGGAAATGGAGAAGACAGGGCCAGCCACAGACGCAAGCAGACCAATGGAGGCCGAGGCAGTAGAAAATGATTAACTCGGGGCAAGTCAATAGCATGTGGTTGGGGCCTGTTGGGGCCCTTATTTTGAAAATGAAATGGTTTTGAATCGCAGAGAGTAGCTGGCGGAGCGCAACCATAGTAGATAGGGAGTTGTCACAATTGCGGAGAGTTGGAGAGCAGGTGGTGCGACAATTGAGGAAACAAGCACAGATGACAAGATGGAGCGACAAGGACAGGCAGCGGAATTCCTAGTGATCAGGGAGATGTGACAAACAACAGAGCGGAAAAGGAGGGAAAACTGACAGTCGCGTTGTCAAAGGAACAAATAGGCAGTCGGCCAGCGTATATAGGAGGTTGGTGCAAGAGAGAGCGGAGGAAGAGAGCCATAGGAGAGCTCTGTTTGTTTTGTTTTGTTCTGTTTTGTTCTATTCGTTCTATTCTACTATGTTCTGTAATGTTGTAATCAACCCGCCTATACTCAACTCTGAGGAGTAATGTAACTGTCTGCTATTGTTAATGAAATATACTTCTAGCTGGGTTTGATGTCCTAAATTATGTGATAAGCATTTCGTTATGATGAATGTATTGGCCGCTTTTAAATTTTGATTTTGCATCCTGAATACATTCATGAGTAGAACCTTGTGCAAAGTAGCTAAACCTGTTTGGAGTACCTAGTTTTGTCTATTTTGCTCTATAGTTGCACGATCAGTCGATATCTGATCTGTTACTAACCTTACTAAGGTCACGGCATGCCTCGGGTGAGACTCTTTGCTCTTCGGAGTAGAGTGAAAATGCCAGCATTGTGCTAGACTACTGCGGAAACCTTGTTGTCCTCTATCCTGAACCTCGGTCTTACTCAGAGACCTTATTTCTCACCAACAATCGACATTCGAACACTCATAGGGTCGATCAGATGAAGGCCAATGATGAAAACCTGTCATCGAAGGCAAGAAATCTGTCATTAGAACATGTAGATTCCAAGGTACTGATAAAATTCATCTATGAGCATTTCCATGAGAGGTAGTTGTAGATGACTAATTTCTCATGACCTTTTAATAGCCCACTTAGCACTCATTGCATTGGGTGATGCTAAGAGGTGTGAAGAAGTAGGATTGAAAGTAGTGAAATGAATCAAATAGGGTCAATCATCACTTTCGGGGCTTGCATCTGGTAAGTAGGATTGAAACTAGTGAAATGAATCACATAGGGTCAATCACCACTTTTGAGGCTTGGACCTGGTAAGCAGGACATCTCGGGATGTCATCCATCCCAAATTGCGTGTGGCTCAAGCGTGTTTAACTGTGGACTTTTCCCCATAGTCAAACCCACTTAACTTGCTACCAAATTTACAAGCTAATAGTAGAGATATCCTCCTAAAATCTTTATGTATAAGAGGGATGGGTTCTCGGTCGAAAGTGTGCTTAGAATATGGAAGAAAAAGATGATTACCCACCTATGGGACCACCCTATAAACTAAGTCAATACCCCTCTTAGAGATGCCTACATTCATGAAGAAGCCACATAAAAACATAAGGGATTCCAGTGTGATCTTGACTTTATAACGGGGAGGTTTGCTTTCACATGAATGAAAAAATTCTAGCCAAAAATAACCTGACATAGACTGGAAAGGATATCTAGAGCAAGAACTACTCCATCTTGGGCGCAAGAAGAACCCTTAACCCTAATGCCATTCACAGTCCTGTCTAGTGGTGCAGAGGCTGCTGAATATGATTGGCATTCCAACCCTAATTTATGCTTTTGAGAGGCCTGCTGGACTTAGCAACCATTTTGGCTGGAGAACCCGATCCTGCGCCGCTCTTCCTCATGGGACAGTCACCCTCACGTTTCGTCCTTTGGCAGCATATTCTCTCGCGGAAAAGGGCTCTCGCTACGCAGAGATCCCCCTCAGCGGCCGAGAGCGAAACCCTGCTGCTTTTGCTCCAAAAATACGCCGCGAATTTGAGAGATTGCTTCGAATTTGGGGTCTCCATTTTCTTCTTCTACGGTAATGGGAATGGAGGAGGCAAAGTTGGCTTTGGGGACTGCTTCGACCGACATACAACACCGAAAGCATCGAGGCCGTGAGAACCAGGAAGTAGCTTAATTGTTCGAATCACTTCCTGAAAGATAATTTCGTATAGTTAAAAATGATTAAGAATAATCAATTTTTATATATCATGCTACATACAAAACACACCATCGTTTTGGTTTCAAAAATAATAACAAATGCCCCATGCATGGCTATTTCCAGCTCATAATTTCGTATAATTAAAAATGATTAAGAATAATCAATTTTTATATATCATGCCACATACAAAAGAAAACCATCGTTTTGGTTTCAAAACTAATAACAAATGCCCCATGCACGGCTATTTCCAACTCCTTTTGCACTTGAATTTTAATACACCTGGTATTTAGTTCTTTTATCTAATTAACTCCATTATATATTTATAGATTATTAGATATACATTTTATAAATAATTTGTTATAATATAATTGCTCATGATTTTGGATAGATTTTGATGGAATATTATTAAGACATTTTTTCATATCAAGTTATTTGTTTAATTTTCTGTCAGATTGGAGTCATATAATGAATATGATGAAGATGTATTCATACTAAACTTACAAGAAAAATATTTGTTATAATTGTATCAATAACTATAAATATTTTCTTTCTAAATATAATAAACAACTAATATAAATTTTGAATAATAAAAATAATGTATTTAAATTATTTGAAGATAAAAATTACTTTTAAGAAAACATTTAAAAATGAAATCTTTTACATCATATTTATTTGTTATTAAATTTAGGAAAAATACAAATAAAGATAATAATTTATTATGCAATAAATAGACATCAAAAATGAATAATATATTGCTGGATCATATACAAATAAAGATAATAATTTATTATGCAATAAATAGACATCAAGGTATGAATAATATATTGCATGATCATTTACTTCATTTGCTTAAGGTTTATTACTCCATTTCATTTTTCTACTAAGAAATTAGTACTCCATTTCATTGTTCTACTAAGAAATGGTCATATATTGATAAATAAGATTATTATTATTATTATAATTGTTGCTCCAGTTTTAATGTCTTTATCCTAATAATTATTAGGATATTGGTTAGGCTTTTTGAATTCCATACTATTAATTAGTGATTAATGTGTGTGATCCCTTATGGTATTTTTGCAATAATATATGAGTTTCTCAGTAATGAGTTATCTGCATTATATGCATAGTCCTAATTTTCACTTGATATGAACATGGTAAAAGCATGTCATAACTTTTAGATATCATAAATTTTCCAAATCTTTAATCTTTAATTATTGTATTCATTTTATTGTTAAAAATATTTATAATTATACCAAACTTTTAAGCTAATTTAATATTTCAACTATGTTTATATATATATATTGTCAAGATTAGCTTTCAGAATATTTTTTCAAGTATAAAATTCTAATTATTTATCCACAAATTATCAAAAGGATGGAAAACTATATAATGGCCCATTTCATATTTTATTTTGGCATTTTGAGCGGCCTCTGTACACTAATTTTTTTTATTGAAAAAGTGAAGAAATTTTTTATTTTTCATGCTCATTGGAATACTACTTGACAATGCTTTGAATTTTCCAATTTAATCCAACCAACTGTAGTAACTTTTCTAGTTGTTCTAGCTATTTTAACATTTTCTAATTCCTCTTGAGCATCTAGCTTAAAGTGTTCTATAAAAGGTATTCCTTTATTTTTATTATGTTTCTATTGGTGTCCCGTGTTTTGATTGTTTGGCAAATCAAAATACAATGCAACATCAGAACCAATCTTTAGAGTTCTAGGATCCAGTCCTTTTGTTCTCAAAGAGGGATCTCTCAAATGTTTGTTTGCAAAGATTTATCTTGTGTGCTTTGAGTATTGGTTTTAGACTAGTTATTAAGTGCAGGTGTTTGATTGTTTGTTTGGTTGAATTGATACAGTAGAACATGAAAGGTCTAGGAAATATACACAAAATGGAGAAACATCTGGTTCATTGGGCAATGCAGTCAAGAAGAGGTAATAACATACTCATCAATGGATATGGGATATCAAAGGGAAAATCTAACTTGGCGGTAGGATCCTTTAGTTTTGGAATGAGATGGACATCAATGATTTGGAAAGAGAAGTTTAATTCTCAAACAAAGGGAATTTGAAAGAACAACTTGAACAATAAAGAGCTATTTGGTAGACAGGGCTAACCATAAATTCTACAAATCACACCTTTAAGCAAATAATGATTTTAAAGAAACTTTTAAAATGAAATCTAAGATTCAGGGAACACCCTATTTCCTCAAAGATTTTATTTTAAATGACTTAGAAAACATAAAAGATTCACTGATAATTGCAGTCATAGAAGAGGAAACACCTAACACATCTATGATCACAACTATAAAGACCTTTAAGAAAAATGTTTAAGCAAGGACAAAGGGCAAGATCAGAACAGACCTCCTTGGCTCACTATAAACAGAAATACTTCAAAGGGAGGTTTCAATAACAGTTTTTAAGTGGCAACAGACAAGCAGGGAGAACCATAAATCATGCTGAAACCAACTGTTCGAACTATTAAGGAAATAAAAAAGCATGAGGACAAAAGAGAGAGATTAAAGACTCTAAAATACCTCAGCAGAAGAAAACATGAAACAGTGAAGGATGAACAGGTCTAAGGTGCTTCTAGGAGTCATTTCTTAGCCTAAAAATTTCAGGCTATTGTAGTAAGAAATTATGGAACAGAATGAAAACAGGAGAAAACATTAAACAGTTCAGAATACTTCACCAACAACCAAGCTCATGGATCCAATGATAGAGTCTTTTCAATAACAAGCATGCAACAACATCATAAAGTCTTCCAAGACTTCAGTTTCTTCTTCAACTTCAGCAGACTATGTAATATTTCAAAAATTTCCAATATTACAACTAGTGATCAACCAACCAACACTTTCTCATCCTCTCCAGTAGTATTTATAGAAAAAATGAGGAGGTGGAATGGGATAAAATATCTTCTAAGTTCAATTAATACAATGCACTGTCTCTCGACATTTGAGGGGCTTAAGAGAGAATATTTTTGGTATTTCCCCTGTATTAATTGGTTTACATTAACTATTAGGCTTGCTAGAAAGAATTTGTTGACTTCAAGGCTCCTCGTTATCCTTGTAATAACTTCTGCTGACAGTTTACAATAAGTTCCTTTGATTGAATTAACCAATCAACTATATTGATGCAAAATATCTCCTAGTCTGGTAATAACTTCGGCCTTCTTTTGATTGATTTGAGGCTGTAGGTGGCTCTGTGGTAGCTGGGGATTCAATTAGACCCTGATGTGGTAGCATAGGCTCTCTACCTGAGAAAACACTCATGATTTTCTTCAACAATGTTTAGTTGGGAGGATTAGGCTTTTCATAATCATTTGTTGGCTGTAATCCTCATAAAACTGTCTTCAATATTCCATGCTGGTGCGTGTTGTGTTTGACACTGATATCCTTTGATTTGTGATTGACTTGCTGTGTTTATTGGTGTGCAGGGTTGCGCAGGGGTGATATGGCATCAATGCCTCATGAACTATTGATGAAACGTGAAGCTTCTTCCTGCGAATGGTTTCCTCTGGTGAATCGAAGGCGGGAGGATCGTCACCCTCTGCCTTTGAATTTTCTTCAGACGTAGTGGAAAAAACCTTGGAACCCTGCAAAATACAAACAATATTATGAAATCCTGCATGTATGAGTTTACTGCTTCGGAAGGTGCGTGGAGAGAGTGTGGTCGTTCGATGGCATCATCCAACGGTCAAGATTTATCAGAATGAGTCAAAAGGAAATGGGGGAAGGAATTGAATCGGAGCCATCGATCGCATAGAGATCGACGGTCGGGAGCAGAGGTGAAAAGTCAAAACAAAAATGGGGAGATGGTTAAAAACCTTTGTTTTGGACAAAAATGGTCACAAAATCTAGTTTGGGGATCGGGACAAACATGGGCCGTTGGATGAGATTGGCCCAGAAGATCAACGGTGGAGGACGAACGCCAATAAACCTTAGAAAATGCACCCGAACATCAAATCCTTAATAAAATCCGGATGAATAAAACCCCCAAATCTGGAAATGCTGACTGGACGCGGAATCAGGGCGAAGAATTTTGGGTCATCGATCTGCAGATCAGATTGACGGCAGAGATGATTTTAATACCGCGCTGTACCCTGAGTTATCTCACTGGCATCTTCGGGGAGCAACTACCCTCTGATGAGCGACCCCAGATCGGACGATGGACGCCGATATCGCACCGGGTCCACGTACGAACTTTAACGTGTGATGAGCAGCGGTTTTGTGAATAGTGCTCAAGACACATGTCGGCTGGTGTATGGAATCGCTGACAATCAGGAAAAAACTGCCCTCCGCTTGAAAGCAGTGCGATGGATTCCACCCGGTTTTTGCAATAGTAAATGGTTGGCGGGGACCACTGGGGCAATGGATTGTGCGTCGTCGATCTATGGATCAGATCGAAGGTGGAGAGCGATTAGGACCTTTACATCAGCATAAAATTTATTATAAAAAACTGACAAATTAATATAACTAAAGGTTTATACTTTGGGGTGAAATATTAATTTTTTGACACGGCCTGGCGCCCATCTACGGGGCCATGGGCTATATGGAAAGCCATACGACCCGGGGGTTAAAAATGAGGGGCTAATCGCAAACGGGCAATGCGATAAGTGCTTAGAAGGCTAGCGCTTGGTTCTAGCACCAAGGCATATGGAGGAAAATATTTTTAGACTTAGCCCAAGGGGGCTTAAGTCTATAATTTATAAAACAGCATTTTTATGGATTTTCAATGATTTTCAAAGGATTTTTGGGGTTTCGATAAGGCTAAGAAATGGTCTTAATCCTTATCAAAGGGGTTTTGATGAAGGGGAAAGGGGAGAAACCTGAAAATGAGGGTTTTTCATGGGAGATGAAGGGGTTAAAATGAGGTTAGTTTTGGAAGTGGAAGGAGGGGGAAAAATGGTGTTTGTAGCGGTAAAATGTCTTGGAAATCTGCAGGATTTCTGAGTGTAAAAATGGGCACAACATTGAAGATTTGGACAGAGGCATGAGGCCTTTAAGAGTCTTCAAGAGCCAACACTTTTTAGCAATAAAATTTGTTCCTTGAAGGCTCCAAAAAGGTATTAGCCAACATTTGGTATAACCAATTTTATAGCTAGCTAACAGTGGCTCCACTTGGTGATGGTGCCTTCTTGAAGGCATCAAGAACTTCAGACTTGCATTCTCTGGGAGGCTGATCAGTTGCCTTATCCATTGGGCTGCCTTTCTTTCTGTGGATGATCTTCTCTTGATCTGAAACATATTAGCATCCATACAAACAATGGATCCCCATCAATACAATCCTTCTTCCCACCCAATCCTACTGATCTAACATTTTTTCTTCTTTAGAGTGCACTTGGATTGGCAAACTCTTTCACAACATTTTATTCTTTTGAAAGCAGAAAATCTAATCTATTTCTACTTCTTATTTCTCCATGGACTCATATTAAACAGTTGAGCCCATATGATTCTCTACCTAATCTACTATCTGTTGCAATTAAAATGTCCAACAGACTTTATTCTCTAAATTCTACAACAGAAATTTAAAAAGCAATCAAGTCAGGATTGAACAGTCTAACTTGATGCTGGTCTATGGCATAAAAAAAAGATGAACATAGACATTATTTTACACAAAACCTTTAAAACAAAGATGGAAGGCTTGAGATCTGAATTTTGAAAGCATTTCCTTCCTCTTTTCTGCAGCTCTGTTTTGACTCTTACTTGAGCTGTCTTTCCCTTGTTAACTGGTTTAGATTTTAAGCTATTCAGAACCAGATTTACATCTTTTGTGACTCAGGACTTAAAACAGATTTGAGTCATTCTCTTTGCTTGGAAATTTAGGTTCGGATTTTGAGAATATTTGAACCTTTAATTTCTATCCTAATCTATCTACTGATAAGCCAAGATTAAACAGTTTGGAAAATCTAATTCACTGTCCTATCAGCAGAAAATTTAAAACTAATTAGTCAAGATTAAGTTGTTTGACTAACTAGAAGTGTGTTCTTCAGGAGTGGCATTTAAGCTTGCACACTTTCAGATTTGTTTCTCTTTTTTGGTATGGGGCTATACATTTATTGTTTTTTACAATATGCCCTCTTTTATTTCTTTCTCTATTTTTGTATTTTTCATTTTCATAACTTTGAATGCAATGTTCAGACTATGACATTTACAATGACAAAATAGAATGCTTTGAAACTTATGATTCTTGGCAGAAGTAATGCTTGAGCATCCTACCATTGACAGGACCTCCATATAGATATTCTCCATTCAATTCTTTCAAGAAAAATGCATTGTGACCCCTCTCAGCATGAATAATATAGGGACCTTTCCACTAGTTCTCGAACTTGCCATGTTTTCCCTTCTCTTCTCTCCTTGAATCCCACTTAAGAACAACATTTCAAACTGGGAAATTATTTGCCTTAGTCCTCTTATCAAATAATTTCTTTACATTTTCTTGGACACATTGCATTCTTTCATAGACTTCTTCTTTGGTCTGTTGTAAATGGATGGTTTGATTGATTCTTCTCTACATATCATTCTCTTCAATCTGCACTTCTTGAAGGATTTTTATGACTAGAACTCCTAATGAGGTGGGAAAAACTGCGTCCATACCATAGAATAGCTGATAGGGGGACATATTCATTGATTTCTTTGTAGTTAACCTATCAACCCATAAGGCATGAACCAGTTTATTGTGCCATGATTTCTGATTTTGTTCCAACAGTTTTTTAATGATATTGATGAGGCTCTTGTTGGAATATCTAGCTAATCCATTTCCTTGGGGATAGTAAGTAGTGGAATGGCCCAAGGTTATGTGGTATTTGTAATAGAAATCAACCATATTTTTAGATTTAAAAGCAGCAGCATTGTCTGTTACGATTTTTTTGGGACAACTAAATCTGGATAGGATATTTGTTTCAAGAAACTTGATAATGACAGAGTCATTAGCATTCCTGGAGGGTATAGCTTTTATCCACTTGGTAAAGAATTCAGTGGCTATGAGGATCCACTTATGTTGAGCTGAGGAGGATGGGTGAATTTCCCCAATGAAGTCTAAACCCCATTGTTGAAAAGGTGCCTCAACTCTGATAGAATGTAAGGGTAAGGGGAGTTTTCTTTTGCCATCAAATATTTGATACTTATGGCAAGACATGACCAACTTCTGAGTGTCTGGGAAAAGGGTAGGTCAATAGTAACCAGATCTAAGATTTTTTTTCGCTGTGGCCTTCAAGTAGAGGTGTCCTCCACATTATCCATCATGCAACTCATGCATGATTTTCCCTGCATCATCTTCGAGTAAACATTTAAGAAAAATTCCAACATCATTTTTCCAATATAATACCCCATCTAAGATGCAAGAACTCAAAGATTTTTGTTTCAAAAATCTAGCTTTAGTTTTAGACAGAGAAGAAGGGGTATTTAAATATAAAAGCACATAAACAATGTCAGCATACCAAGGAGAATTTAGAAATGTTTCTTCAATAAAAGGAGCAATAGATTCTTCTATTTCTTCCAACACATCTACCATATTTATATCTAGTGCTTGAAAGTTAGACTTAGCCATAATTTTTGCTAATCACTGCCCTTTAACTAGTTTGGTGGGCCTGATTTCTAAGTCATATTCAAGAATAGTTGCAATCCATTTTCCCATTTTACCATCAGGGTCTTGACTTAGAATGTCCTTGACAACAGTATGTGGAACAAAAGAAATTATGTGAAAGTGTAAAATATAGACCCTAAAGTCTTTTAATGCTTTCACTAATGCTAAGGCTTGCTTCTCCATGATGTTATATTTGAGAGGTGCATCTCTTAAGGCCCTACTAAAAAAGGATATTGGTTGTTCTTTCCCTGAATCATTATTTTGAAGTAAAATTGCAGCTATGGTATGTTCAAATGCAAAAGAAAAGATATAAAAATCTTTGGTGAAATCTGGACTAATCAGGACTGGTCTTTGAGTAAGATCTTGTTTGACCAGTTCAAATGATTATTTAGCTGGCAAAGTCCATTTTACAACAACATATTTCTTAAGCATGTTTGTAATGTTTTTTAATAGCTCAACAAGATTAGGGATGAACCTCCTCAGAAAATTAATCTTTCCAATGAAAGATTGTAATTCTTTGAGGCTTCTTGGATGGCTAATCTACAATATGCCATCTATCCTTGTAGGGTCTATTTTGTTTCCCTCTTCCGAAATTATATGGCCAATAAGTTTACCTTCTTGGAGACCAAAGAGTGTTTTCTTGGGATTCAATGAAAAGCCAAATTTCCTACACTTCTCAAAAAAATTTCTTAGGTGAATCAAATGTTCTTCATCGGTTTTTGAGAAAATAGTTATTTCATCAAGGTAAATGATTATGAAATAGCCAATATCTTCAGAAAATGCTATGTCCATGGCACTTTGGAAGGTGGCCCCTGCATTCATTAATCCGAAAGGAATTTTGACATACATAAAGGTGCCCCAAGGTGTGGTAAAAGCAGTTTTGATTTGATCACTTGGGAGCACTAACACCTGGTTGTAACCTGAGAACCCATCTAAGAGGAATATCCTTCTTGACCCAACTACCCTTTGAAGTATATGGTCCATTTTAGGTAAGGGGTAGTTGTCTTTTAGAGAGGCTCTGTTTAAATTTCTGAATTCAATACAGAGCCTGATTTCCCCTATCTTCTTTCTAACAGAAACTAAGTTTGATAACCACTCTGAATATCTAATTGGTACAATGATGCCAACAGCATGCATCTTTTCAATCTCTTCCTTAAATAAAGGTAATAAAACAGGGTTTATTCTGCTTAGTTTTTGTTTAAAAGGCTTTTGATTTTCCTTCAAATGGATTTTATGTTGGATGATGCTGGTATCATATGATTTTAGGTCTTTGTATCCCCAAGAAAAAACATCTTTAAACTCTTTAAACAACTCTATGTACTACAATTTTATGTGAGCTGGGAGAGTGCTGGACAACTTGATCATCTTGGGTTATGCTAGAATGCCTATGTTATGCTCTTCTACATTCGTTTCCATAGGCTCCATTCTCGGTTCTTTTGCTACATCGTTAAAATAAAAAAGGTGTTCTAAAGGTGCTAGACCTTTTGGAATTTTATCATTTTTGCATTGTAAAACTTCCAAGTCTTCTTGATCTATGTTGTCATTATCTCTTCTTCAAAAGGATTCTCATAATGATTTATATCAGTAGTATATGTCATTTCAACTTTTGGGATTTGTTCAATATACAAACAATTTTGTTCATGGCTAGTTTATAATATTGGTATGCTGAAATCATTTTCTGATTTCAAGAAATCATCTATGTGTTTGTCAGAATTAAACACTTGCCAGTGATCTTCGTTATCAGGCACAACAGGCCTGTGTTTTACCTTCACACTAAGTTGTTCATTTATTTCAGGTATTTGGCAATTGCTGGCATTGAAAGCAAGTTCATTTGCTAGATGATTTAGTGCTCTTGGAATGAAAATAAGTTCATACATTTCAAAGGTTTTCAATAGATCAAGGGCACCGTTTCGATATTCCCTAAGCCTTGGATTTCTAGTTGAGTATTCTCCTTTTATTTGTCTTATGATAAGTTTAGAATCTCCTAAGATTGATATCCTCTGGGCTCCTAACTGTTTAAGCAATTGTAAGCCTAGGAGAAGTGCTTCGTACTCAGCAATATTATTAGTGCATGGGAAATCCAATTTATATGAAAAACTCTGATTTGTATTTTGAATCCACACACCTACTCCTGCACTTATTTTATTACAAGATCCATCAAATTTTATTGTCCAAAGTATGCCATCCTTATTTTCATTCTCTTGTTGCTATTGATTGTCAATGTTTTGAATTTGATTCGAGGGAATATTTGATTGTTCTGGTGAACTGATTTGGTCTATGTTTTCCTTATCTTGTTGAGTAATTTCATTTTCGTTACATAAGATAAAGGAATCTAAAATGGATTTAATAGAATAGATTGGAGAGTTGTTTGTTTTGTCTATGTTGCTCACCATGTACTTCATGTGAGATTCCCTGTATAGTCTTCTGTTTTGGTTAAAAATGGGAATGGTGGAATAGGACATGTCCATTTGAAGGCTTCCCTGAAGTTTGGCTCCCTAAGATCTTGATAAGAGCATGCCATACTTAGGGGGAATGTCAGCTACAACTATGTCCATGACTAAACTCTCAGCAGAGATTTGGGATAAGTTAACGCACAAATCTTTGATTAAACCCAAACATTTGACACTGCTTGAGTCAAAGGAATACAAATATTTGTATGGTTTAGTAATTTCTAAGCCTAATCTTTCCATCACTACCTTGGGCATTAGATTGTGCGAAGCTCCTGAGTCTAACATGGCGATGTGTAAAATTTTCTCATGTATGTTCAAGCTAACATAGAAGGGAGGGACAACCCCTTCTTGGTATTTTCCTTCAACATCTGGACCAAACAACAATTCAGGTTTGTCATTTGTCAAGTTTAAGGTGTCAGTATCACTTCCTAGGTTCAAAGCTTTCAAAACTTGGTTTTTGTACACTTCTTGGGTTACTAGTTCAGCTAGGGGAATGGTAATTTTTATCTTAGCAATCTCTCCCTCAAGACTGAAAGGAACAATTGAATTGTTCATATTTACATCTGTCTTTTCAATTGAATTTCTTTAAGCAATTTTTATGTGCTAAACATTGTTTGGACTGGTAATTGGGACAATTTTATTAGGACCACTGGCTGAAGTGCTAGGGGTACTCTGCTCAAATTCTTCTTGGACACTTTTGTCTTTGTTTATGTCTGGTTTCTTGGTCAAAATGTTGGTTTTTTCTGCTGTCTTTTTGGGTTGTGTTTCTATGTTTTTCTTGATAGCAGTATTAGTGTTTTTTTCCTTTCAATTATCTATGTTCCCCTTGCTCCTAAGATTATATTTTTTGTGCACCTCCATGATTTCATTTTCAAACCCTAATCTATAGTCATCAGAATCTTCATAGGTGTTTTTACTATGATCAGAGAAGAAACCTTGTTCTTCTTCAGTGAGGAAAACATCATCCCCACTGTCTGATCCAATCAAGTTTACATGAGATTACCCCAATATTTCCAACTCCCTATCTTCCTCATATGATCTACATAGTTTTGTTGGAAGGGAGGTCTAATCTGTTGGTCACTTTATTTTTGCTTATCTTGATTGTTTTCTCTTCCATAATTCTAATTTCTATTTCTGTTTTGGTTATTTTGAGGTTCTCTTGGTGGCACTCTCTCATTTAAATTGATCTTTTCAAGCATCCTCTCCATCACCTTCACTAGGTTGTCAATTTTTGTGTCAGAAGTTGAGGTTGAGGGTAGTAGGTCATCTTTATAAGTTACCCTCTTCTCTGATCTCATCCTGTTTCTTTTCTCAATTATGTTTTCTTCTATACTCACATCTCCTTTCTGCATGTCTTCTAAGGTTGAGTAATCCCTCTTCCTTAACTGATACATCATGTCAGCATCAAGGCCTTCGAGCTACCTTACTAGGGCCATGACTTGAGGAGGCTTCATTTGAGGTGGAAGAGCATTGTAAACGCTATTGAACCTAGTGGAGTAATCATGAACACTCTCTCCTTGATTTCTCTTGAGGCTGCTATATTATGCTAGTATTTGGAGGGGGTTCCTTTTGAGTTCCCATTTGTTGATGAATGTTTGATGCAAGGCAGGACGATCATTTATGCTATTAGGAGGTAAGTTTTTAAGACATTTCTTTACATCTCCTCTTAAACTTTGGGTGAATATTCTCATATTCACAATTTCTTCTTCTATATCCATGTAATCGAAAGCATCTTCCATCCTATCTACATGATGTTGAGCTCTTGTAGACTCTTTTACAGTGAAATGAGGGATTTTGGATTGGTAATCATTTGGTAAGGGAAGTAGAGGTTGTGGTAACACTAATGGGGCATACCATGTTGCCATGGCTGGAAATAAGGGTCGATTTACAAGAAGTGGATTTGCAAAAGTGAAAGTGGGCTGAAATGGAGTATTTTGAATAGTGGTAGTATGAATTGGGGTGGAAGAAATACTTGGGCCAGAAAACTGATTTTGAGCAGATTTTTTATGGAAAATACTGAAGTGATGAAGAAGCTGGGAGTTAAAAGGAGTGGAAGGTGAGGCTTCTCTACTGAAGCTTTGCTGCAAATCTATAGTACCAAGGTTAGTTTGGTTTAAATCACCTTGAGATCTAGTTCTGAATATGTCCGTTGTATGATGTAAATCAAAGTGTGAATCCTCTATGAAAACAAGGTTTTCAGGGACATAATTTGTTCTTAAGAGGCTCTTATTAGCAGCTGATTTTCCAAAGTTATAAGTCTACCACAGAATTCTATCAGGATTGTCAATGATCAAAGGAGGATTTGGGTCTGGGTGGGATCTAGTGTTGATCCTATGTGAAGCCAGTCTGTTTTTCAAAAATGAGAGAGGTTGAGATTTTTAGGGACTGTTTTTGGAAGGTTCACCTCTCAGGATGTCTTATCTAGTACGGGAATAGGCTTCTAAACTTTTTCAAGGCTGGTTAACACAATCCTAAAGAGATCTGGGAACCTAGATGAGTAATAGGCATACTGGGGCTAGTGGAGTCGCCAGGTGGAAATTTTTTAGCTTTTATGAAGGTAAAATATGGGATGGTCCCACCACCATGTTTATTATGAAGCCAAACATAAATGTTTTGGGTTTTTCTGAGTTATTTCGGTCTTACAAGTTATGAGAGTGTCCTAAATCTGACTTAACACTTAGCTAAGGTGTTTGATCATACAGAGTTCACTCTTATGGCCTGGTAACTGAATCCTTCAAGGTTTGATAAGGTTTAATTAGAATCCTAAGGGTTACTTAGTTTGTCACTGATTCAATTAAGTCCTATCATGATTACCATTTGTTAGGTAGTGCTTGGAGAAGATTAATATGTTATACTGGACAGTTAGTGTTTTAATTTTGAAGATTTTACTCAGGGTCCCACCGTGATCACCATTATGTTGGTGTCCCATGTTTTGATAGTTTGGAAAATCAAAAGACAAGGCAACATCAGAACCAATCTTTAGAGTTCCAGGATCTAGTCCTCCTGTTCTTAGAGAGGGATCTCTCAAATTTTTGTTTGCAAATATTTATCTTGTGTGCTTTGAGTATTGGTTTTAGACTAGTTATTAAGTGCAGGTGTTTGATTGTTTGTTTGGTTGAATTGATACAGCAGAACATGAAAGGTCTAGGAAATATACACAAAATGGAGAAACATCTGGTTCATTCGGCAATGGAGTCAAGAAGAGGTCATAACATACTCATCAATGGATATGGGATATCAGAGGGCAAATCTAACTTGGCCATAGGATCCTTTGGTTTTGGGATGAGATGGAATTCAATGATTTGGAAAGAGAAGTTTAATTCTCAAACAAAGGGAATTTGAAAGCACAACTTGAACAATAAAGAGCTATTTGGTAGACAGGGCTAACCATAAATTCTACAAATCACACCTTTAAGCAGATAATGATTTCAAAGAAACTTTTAAAATGAAATCTAAGATTCAGGGAACACCCTATTTCCTCAAAGATTTTATTTCAAATGACTTAGAAAACATAAAATATTCATTGATAATTGTAGTCATTGAAGAGGGAACACCTGACACATCTATGATCACAACTATAAAGAACTTTAAGACAACTGTTTAAGCAAGGACAAAGGGCAAGATCAGAATAGACCTCCTTGGCTCGCTATAAATAGAAATACTTCAAAGGGAGACTTCAATAACAGTTTTTAAGTGGCAACAAACAAGCAGGGAGAACCATAAATCATGCTGAAACCAACTGTTTGAAGTATTAAGGAAATAAACAAGCATGAGGACTAAAGAGAGAGATTAAAGACTCTAAAATACCTCAGCATAAGAAAACATTAAACAGTGAAGGATGAATAGGTCTAAGGTGCTTCCAGGAGTCATTTCTTAGCCTAAAAATTTAAACCTACTGTAGTAAGAAATTATGGAACAGAATGAAAACATGAGAAAACATTAAATAGTTCAGAATACTTCACCAACAGCCAAGCTCATGGATCCAATGATAGAGCCTTCTCAGGAACAAGCATGCAACAACATCATCAAGGCTTCCAAGACTTCAATTTCTTCTTCAACTTCAACAGACTATGTATTATTTCAGAGAGTTCCAATATTACAACTAGTGATCAACCAACCAACACTTTCTCATCTTCTCCAACAGTATTTAGAGAAAAAATGAGGAGGTGGAATGGGACAAAATATCTTCTAAGTTCAATTAATACAGTGCATTGTCTCTCGGCCTTTGAGGGGCTTAACAGAGAATATTTTTGGTATTTCCCCTGTGTTAATTGGTTTACATTAACTATTAGGCTTGCTGGAAAGAATTTGTTGACTTCAAGACTCCTCATTATCCTTGTAATAACTTTTAGTGACAGTTTACAATAAGTTCCTTTGATTGAATTAATTGATCAACTATATTGATGCAAAATATCTCCTGCTTTGGTAATAACTTTGGCCTTGTTTTGATTGATTTGAGGGTGTAGGTGGCTCTGTGGTAGCCGGGGATTCAATTAGCCCCTAATGTGGTAGCGTAGGCTCTCTGCCTAAGAAAACACTCATGATTTTCTTCAAACTGTGTTTAGTTGGGAGGATTAGGCTTTTGATAATCATTTGTTGGCCATAATCCTCATAAAATTGTCTTCAATCTTCCATGCTAGTGCGTGTTGTGTTCGACACTGATATCCTTTGATCTGTGATTGAATATATGTGTTTATTGGTGTGCAGGGCTACGCAGGGGTGATATGGCATTAATGCCTCATGAACTATTGATCAAAGCTGGAGCTTCTTCTTGCGAATGGTTTCCTCTAGTGAATTGAAGGCGGGAGGATCGTCACCCTCTACCTTTGAATTTTCTTTAGACATAGCAGAAAAAACCTTGGAACCCTGTGAAATACAAACAATATTATGAAATCCTACATGTATGAGTTTATTGCTTCAGAAAACATGTGGAGAGAGCGTGGCCATTGGATGGCATCATCCAACGTTCAAGATTGATTAGAATGTGTCAAAAGGAAACGGGGGAAGGAATTAAATTGGAACCATCGATCGCGCAGAGATCGATGGTCGGGAGCGGAGATGAAAAGTGATCCAGGTGGATTAAACAGGTACAGGTACAAATGGCTTAAGTACAAGGCTCAAAAATCAAAGTGTTCTAAAATCCTTCGAACCAAGTTCAAGTTGTAGATCTCAAAATTCTGAATCCAACGGCGCAGACGGCACTCAATTCCGAGTTCGTATGAAGGAGTTAGGAGCACTCAAAGTTCAGAGGTTGACTTGGTGATGTGGCAGACTAAAGAGGCAACAATTTTGCTGAAACCCGGCCACCGGATTCCGACCAACCTGGCCAGATTCCAGGAAAATTTGTGGGACCGTTAAAAGCACTCCTTCGTCAAAAATTCGAAGGTTTAAAAAGCAATACTTTGTTTTAAATAACAACAAAACAAAAAAAATATAAAAATGGGTGGCGGGCCACCAACCCCGCCACCCCATGCCGTAACCATATGATATTAAAAATATAATATTGTGGGGGATGGGTGGTCAACCCCGCCACCCTCGTGGTCCATTATACCAACGGCCGTATATTTATATACGTGGCCCATTTGCATGGGGCGGGCCGCCCAATATGGGTCCGGCCCCCCACGTGACATCAACAATGTTTTAAAATATAAAACAGTTTAATGCAGGTTTCAAATATGTAATGCGGTTCAAACGGATTTTTAGCGCGGTTTATAAAACAGTTCAGCCTGGTTCAAAAATGGAGCCCGGGTAAAACAATCAGCCTTTTTATGGCGGGGTCGGGATTTGACCACCCGACCTCCGCCCAAACAATGTGGATCTCAACCAAGCAATGGGATCTCAACCATTTTCCAACAATCTGGTTTTAAGGGCGGCCGAAGTTTTATTATATAAACCTTCATTCATTTGTGTGCCCAAGGAAGGACAGGAGTGGGCATGGAAAACGAGGCAGTGGAACCTTGAGCAGTGTGCAGAGGGGGGCGGAACCATGATCTGAGCCATTTTTCCAGAGGGGCCAGATTTTCACTTTGTTCGATTGGGGAAATTTTTATATGGATTCAGCACTACTCGATGCCACAAATCCAACGGTGCTGCCCATTTTTTCATCAGAGGTCTGCAATTTTCGGCCATTTCCAGATTGGGCAGGTATAAGGGTGTAATTCCTCATTTTGTACTTGTACTTTCATTTTGCCATTTAATGAAAGCAGGGCCTCCCCACTATTAGAGCAGGCCCCGGAGACGTAGTCCCTCCTGGACGAACTCCGATATCAACTCTTGTGTCTTCGTGCATGATGTTAATTGCTTCTCTCTTTTTCCGCTTATGCCTTTAAAGTTTCTTGTTTTAAAAGCTACAATTTTCACATGTTAATTCTTTTATACATCTCAAACAAAAGATTTTGGATCAAGTGGTAGAGGAGCGGGTGTTTGTAGATGTGAATTACATGTTTGTATGCTAACAAGAAGTAGGCTAAGAAGAGGCGAAGGGATGCTACAGGATTTTGATCCTGAAGCAGGACGTGCACGTCAGAGAAGGAACATGGGGGACGAAGATCGGAATGAAGAGGAGCTCAATTTCCGAAAAACTTTCTATACCATGGTAGATCGAGTAGAGAGACTATTCTCTAGACTTGAAAGGTTAGAGAAAACAGGAGATCATTCTTTAGAAGGGCAAGGTTCAGCGCATGGAGATGGTGGAGGAAATCCACCCCCTTCAAGAAATGAAAGTCCTTCCTCCTCTTCTAACCATCATAATAAAAATTCCGGAAATGCATCTAACAAGCCTTTCTTTAAGTTAGATGTTAAGTTTGATCTACCAGTATATAATGGTGAAAGTAATGCTGAGAAGCTTAACAATTGGATTAGGCAGCTTGAACTCTATTGTAGGATCCAACAGATTATGGAGGACGAGGCGAAAATCCATTTGGCTTCTCTTCGATTGAGTGGCACAACTCTCATCTGGTGGGAGAGCAAACTTCGAAGCAGCAGTAACTTGGGTAACCTTCTTTCTTCCTGGTCAGATTTTATTACTGCAATTAAAAATCAATTCTATCCCTTAGGTTACAAGAAGAAAGCCTTAATGGAGTGGCAGTACCTAAGGCAAGGTAAAGGACAAAATGTGCAAACCTTTACTGAAGAATTTCGAAAACAGGCATTAAGTTTGGGCATCTCTTTAGATTCTCCTGAAGTTGTAACTAAGTACATTGGTTCATTGCATAGCTACATTAGACATTCGTTGTTAATGTTTGAACCTAATACCATTGACTCGGCCAGTGTGAAGGCCATTCATCTTGAGAACAGGGGCAGAAATGATAAGGACGATCATTCGAAGAAACCACCTTCCAAACCTTCAAATGGAAAATTCAAAGGGAAAGGAAAGGGAAAGGAAAAGAAGACGGCGTCAACAAAGAAGGATGAAGGAGAAAAGCCTTATGGCACTCACTTCAAAAAGGAAGGCCATGACGACGATCACTGTTGGAAACTTTATCCAGAAAAGAAGCCGAAGAGATTTGGAGGAAAGGGTAAGCAGAAGACGGTAGCAACCGCACAGCAGGACCTTGGATCCGACTCAGGCGATGAGGCATTGATCACAGCATTAGGGACAAAAGGTACTCATTCTCTTCATGATTCTGAATCACATGAAAGCACTAGTACATTAAATGAGCCTCTTTCTAATGAACGTAAGAGGATTGAGTTGTTTCATATTAGAGTTGTTATAAACCATGCAAAAGTAGAAACTCTATTTGATTCAGGCTCTCAAGCAAACCTTATTTCAGAATCCTTGGTTAAAAAGTTAGGCTTAGAAGTTAAGCCTCATCCAAAACCTTATCCACTTGGATGGATACATGATAAAGTAAAGCTAAATGTAACCAAGCAGTGTAAGGTAAAAAATTTTATTGCTTCTAAGCTGGTAGATGAAGTAGAATTGGATGTAATACCATTGGATATCTGTGGCATTGTGTTGGGGAGTCCCTATCTTTATGATAGGAAAGCAGTGTTCTTTCGCCATGAAAATAAATACCAAATCACTAAAGATGGGGTAGAATACATTGTAAGAGCTCATCAAACCAAAGTCAGTGCCAGCCTTGTAAGTGCAGGACAGATGAAGAGACTGGTAAATTCCAGCAAGGGGTGTTTGCTCGTGGTTGTGAGAGCAAAGGATGAAGAAATAACCGATGCTTTCCGGGGATGTGATCCGGCTCATAAACAGAAATTATGTGATGTTATTTCTAACTATGGTGAGTTGTTTCAGGAACCCAAAGGTTTGCCTCCAAAACGAGGGATCCAACATGAGATCCATTTGCAACATGATGCTCCATTACCAAACATTGGTATGTATAGGATGTCATCCATCGAAATGGAGGAAATCAAAAAGTAGGTACAGGAACTGTTGAACCAAGGGGTCATTCGGCCAAGTACTTCTCCTTGTGGCTCGCCGATCATGTTAGTGCCCAAGAAAGATGGCACATGGAGGATGTGCGTGGATTATCGGGCACTAAACAAAATCATGGTGAAAAATCGATACCCTCTCCCTCGCATTGATGATTTATTAGATCAATTAAAAAATGCTGTTTATTTCACCAAATTGGATTTGCGTAGTGGTTATCACCAGGTCAGAATTGCAGAGCAGGATGTGTGGAAAACTGCCTTCAAGACCAAACAGGGGTTGTTAGAATGGATGGTGATGCCATTCGGACTTTGCAACACTCCAGCCACATTCATGAGGGTCATGAATGATCTTTTTAGGCCTTTCATTGATGAGTTTGTCCTTGTGTATTTAGATGATATTCTTGTATTCAGTAGGACTTGGGAGGAACATGTATGCCATGTAATCAAAGTGCTTGATGTTTTAAAGAAAGAACAATTGTATGTAAAGTTGTCAAAGTGTGATTTTGGGAAACCTCTTTGGTTTACCTTGGTCATATTGTTGGTAATGGTCAATTAAAAATAGACCCCTCAAAAGTCGAGGTGATTGTAAATTGGCCTAAGCCTACCAATGTAACAGAGGTCCGTAGTTTTTTAGGTGCAGTACAGTATTGGAGGAGGTTTATTGCCAACTTCTCCGTTATTGCATCACCCTTACACACTCTGACAAGTATCAAACAAGCCTTTCAGTGGGGAGGAAAACAACAGAAGGCCTTCGAAGCACTGAAAGAGAAAATCAGCACCGCACCAGTCCTGGCTTTACCCGATCTCCAGCAGCCTTTTGAGATCGAAACTGATGCCAGTGGGTATGCCATGGGAGCTGTACTTTTGCAGCAGAAGAAGCCGATTTGTTACCATTCGGAGAAGTTCTCCCAGGCTGTAATAAATTACCCCACTTACGACAAGGAATTGTATGCCTTGGTCCAAAGTGTGAAAAAGTGGAAACACTACCTGATCGGCAAGGAGACCATCATCCATACGGATCATCAGCCCTTGCAGTACCTTCAGTCACAGAACAAGCTACAACAATCTCGTCATTTCAGGTGGATGGGGTTCCTACAACAATTTCATCTGGTAATAAAGTATAAGAAGGGCACTAGTAACAAAGTAGCAGACATGCTCTCTCGCCCTCCTATCGCTGCTTCTATTATTTTGCATAATGCGTCATTATCTTTTGAAATTTATGTTGAACAGTACACTAACGATGATGACTTTAAAGAAGTTTATGCAAAACTAACTCATGGTTCACAGGTGGACAACTATCATTCGCAGGGGAAGCTGTTGTATCACCTTGGTAAATTGTGCATACCCACAGCAGAAAGAGTTCATGTAATTCAAGAGGCGCATACCTCTCTTGTGTCTGGTCACTTTGGTGTTGAAAAAACCTTATGTCATTTGCAAAGGTTTTGTTTTTGGCCCCATTTGAAAAACATTGTAACCCGTTTTGTAAAGGGATGTGTGATGTGTTCTGTTTCAAAGCCCTCTAATAGAAAACTCGGGCTCTACACACCACTCCCTATTCCGGGTCATCCATGGGAAAGTGTGTCGATGGATTTTGTAGGAGGTTTGCCTATGTCAAGAAAGGGTCACGACTATTTGTATGTTGTCATCGACCGCTTTAGCAAAATGTGCATATTGATGCCTTGTAAAAAGCAGGTCACTGCTGAGCAAACTGCTTGTCTTTTCTTTCAGTATGTTTGGGTCCACTTTGGGTTGCCCACGTCGATTGTGTCAGATCGAGACTCTCGTTTCCTTGGAGAGTTTTGGACCAGCTTGTGGCGCATGATGGATACCAAGTTGAAGAGAAGCACAACATTCCATCCACAAACCGACGGACAGACAGAGGTCGTTAATCGTACCGTGGTACACTTGTTGCGGGGCTATTGTAGCAAACATCCCAAGTTGTGGGATGAACACCTTCCATATGTGCAGCACGCTTACAACCGAGCAGTGCATTCCTCTACGCAGCGTTCACCTTTTGAGACATGCTTTGGCTACTTACGAAAGGACCCTTTCGACATGATCTATGGAAGGGATGAAGATGCCAGTGGGTGTGATGACAGGGATAAAGCACAACGGTTCATTCAGTGGATTCAGACGATTCACCAAGTAGTGCAAGAGCAGTTGGAGAAGAGTCAGGCCCGATATAAGGCCCAACATGATAAGCACCAAGTCGGCCATCAATTTCAAGTTGGCGACAAAGTGTGGTTCCACATCAGCAAGGATCGAATGAAGGGAGAAGGTAAGAAATTGCGACCAATCCGGTATGGTCCCTTTACCATATTGGAGAAGATTGGGAATAATGCTTTCCGACTCGACTTGCCGGTATACATGCAGATGTACTCGGTTGTGAATGTTGAAAATCTAAAACTTTATGAACCCCCATTGATTATGGACACTGAGGAGGTAGGATCAGTTCCTACAGTGGATGACTTTGCACCAGAATATCTCGATGAACTGCCAGAGGACATCATTCTCGATCGAAGGACAAGGACTTCGCGATGAGGAGATGTGGAGTATCTCCGTGTTGGTTTCAAAGGGATGCACCCAAGTAAAGCCAAATGGCTTGAAAAGGAGAAGGTGAGGGAGCAATTCCCTCACTTGCCTGTTGATTGATGAGGCTTTTGGGGTCCAAAAGCTCTTAAGTGGGGAGGAATGATCCAGGTGGATTAAACAGGTACAGGTACAAATGGCTTAAGTACAAGGCTCAGAAATCAAAGTGTTCGAAAATCCTTCGAACCAAGTTCAAGTTGTAGATCTTGAAATTCTGAATCCAACGGCGCAGACGGCACTCAATTCTGAGTTCGTATGAAGGATTTAGGAGTAGACAAAGTTCAGAGGTTGACTTGGTGATGTGGCAGACTAAAGAGGCAACAATTTTGCTGAAACCCGGCCACCGGATTCCGACCAACCTGGCCAGATTCCGGGCAAATTTGTGGGACCGTTAAAAGCACTCCTTCGGTCAAAAATTCGAAGGTTTAAAAAGAAATACTTTGTTTTAAATAACAACAAAACAAAAAAAATATAAAAATGGGTGGCGGGCCACCAACCCCGCCACCCCATGCCGTAACCATATGATATTAAAAATATAATATTGTGGGGGGCGGGTGGTCAACCCCGCCACCCCCATGGTCCATTATACCAACGGCCGTATATTTATATACGTGGCCCATTTGCATGGGGCGGGCCACCCAATATGGGTCCGGCCCCCCATGTCACATCAACAATGTTTTAAAATATAAAATAGTTTAATGCGGGTTTCAAATATGTAATGCGGTTCAAACGGATTTTTAACGCGGTTTATAAAACAGTTCAACCCGGTTCAAAAATGGAGCGCGGGTAAAACAATCAGCCTTTTTATGGCGGGGTTGGGATTTGACCACCCGACCTCCGCCCAAACAATGTGGATCTCAACCATTTCAGCTAACGGTGGCTTTGGAAAGTCCGCCCGAGTTTTATTATATAAAACTTGATTCATTTGTGCGCTCAAGAAGGACGGACAGGAGCGGGCACGGAAAACGAGGCAGTGGAACCTTGAACAGTGTGCAGAGGGGGGCGGAACCATGATCTGAGCCATTTTTCCAGAGGGGCCATATTTTCACTTTGTCCGATTGGGGCAAGTTTTATATGGATTCAGCACTACTCGACGCCACAAATCCAACGGTGCTGCCCATTTTGTCAGCAGAGGTCTGGAATTTTCGCCCATTTCCATATTGGGCAGGTATAAGGGTGTAATTCCTCATTTTGTACTTGTACTTTCATTTTTCCATTTAATGAAAGCAGGGCCTCCCCACTATTAGAGCAGGGCCCGGAGACATAGTCCCTCCTGGACGAACTCTGATATCAACTCTTGTGTCTTCGTGCATGATGTTAATTGCTTCTCTCTTTTTCCGCTTATGCCTTTAAAGTTTCTTGTTTTAAAAGCTACAATTTTCACATGTTAATTCTTTTATACATCTCAAACAAAAGATTTTGGATCAAAAAGTCAAAACAAAAACGGGGAGATGGTTAAAAACCTTTGTTTTAGACAAAAATGGTCACAAAATCTGGTTTGGGGATTGGGACAAACGTGGCCCGTCGGATGAGATCGGCCCACACAATTAATGGTGGAGGATGGGCACCAATCAACCTTAGAAAATGCACCTGGACATCAAACCCTTAATAAAATCCGGATGAATAAAACCCTCGGGTCCGAAAATGTTGATTGGACGCGGAATTAGGGCGATGAATTTTGGGCCATCGATCTGCAAATCAAATCGACGACATAGATGCTTTTAATACAGTGATGTAGCCTGAGGTATCTCATGGGCATCTTCGGGGATAGACTACCGTCTGATGAGCGACCCCAGATCGGACGGTGGATGCCAATATCGCGCCGGGTCCATGTCCGAGCTTTAACATGCGATGAGCAGTTGTTTTGTGAACAGTGCTCAAGACACGTGTCGGCTGGTGTATGGAATCACTGCCGATCGGGAAAAAACTGCCCTCCGCTTGAAAGCGGTGCGATGGATTCCGCTCGGTTTTTGCAATAGTGAATGGTTGGTGGGGACCACCGGGGCGATGGATTGTGCGCTATCAATCTGTGGATCAGATCAATGGTGGAGAGCGATTAGGACCTTTACACCAACAGAAACTTTATTATAAAAAATCGACAAATTAATATAACCGAAGGTTTATACTTTGGGGCGAAATATTAATTTTTTGACACAGCCTAGTGCCCGTCTACGTGGCCATGGTCTATATGGAAAGCCATACAACCCGGGGGTTAAACAGGAGCGGCTAATCACAATCGGGCAACGTGATAAGCGCTTAGAAGGCTAGCGCTTGGTTCTAGCGCCAAGGCATATGGAGGAAAATATTTTTAGACTTGGCCCAAGGGGGCTTAAGTCTATAATATATAAAAAGTGCATTTTTATGGATTTTCAATGATTTTCAAAGGAGTTTGGGGGTTTCGATAAGGCTAAGAAAGGGTCTTAATCCTTATCAAAGGGGTTTTGATGAAGGGGAAAGGGGAGAAACATGAAAATGAGGGTTTTTCATGGGAGATGAAGGGGTTAAAATGAGGTTAGTTTTGGAAGTGGAAGGAGGGGGAAAAATGGTGTTTGCAGCGGTAAACTGTCTTGGAAATCTGCAGGATTTCTGAGTGTACAAATGGGCACAGCATTGAAGATTTGGATAGAGGCATGAGGCCTTTAAGAGTCTTCAAGAGCCAACACCTTTTAGCAATAAAATTTGTTCCTTGAAGGCTCCAAAAAGGTATTAGCCAACATTTGGTATAACCAATTTTATAGCTGGCTAGCAATTTCAATGGCCCAAATTAATAGGATAAGTAAGATTACATGAAATATCCATAAAATATTCTTGTGAAGAAAAATTCTTGAAGTTATCATCGAGATAAGTTACACTAGAAAACCCTATATATTATGATAATCCTCTCCAAATATTCCTAATACATTTTCATAAATAAATGATATCCTAATGTCCTAATCAATAGCTAAATTGACCTATATATATACATATTATCACTCTTTAAACATGTGAATAATATATTAGGTCAATATTTATTACATTTATAGCTAACCATAATTAATATATTTTCAATTCCTTATATAACCCCATATTATCATTATTTGGTATCCAAGCTCATAAAACATTATCCACAAAACCTTATATCTAAAACATTTAAATAAAACATTTACATGTGTTGAAATATGATTTTATTATATTCATCTTCTTTTATTACAACTAAGGGTTATCCATCTCACATATTTCTTGGCATTTGAGTAGCCCAATAATATTCTAAATGAAGAAACTTAGGAGGAGTATTTTTATTAGAAAGTATTCTATGCATGCTTCATAATGATATGATTTTTAGATATCAAAAAATTTGTATTTTCATATATATAATTAAGCGATGGATCTAATTTTTTTATGGAAGACATTTTCCTTTAATCAAGGAAAATGTGCCACTTAGTTTATTAGAAGAAATTTTAGCTTAAAAGTGCCCATGAATTTTTCATGTAATTTTTATATCATAATATGTAAACCAATAAAAATCATTTAAATTTAAAAAATGAACATGTAAATATTTTGGATGGAAAAGAAGAAAAACTACTCTTTTTTTTAAGTGTATTTTTTGCTTATCTCCTTATAGATTTACTCAAAATTTCAAGTGTAGATATTGGTTGGATGCAAAATTAAATTTCACATCCAACAAGCACCCATTATGAATACTTTTGAAAAGACCCACATTGATAAAAATTATATATATATATATATATATATATATATATATATATATATATATATATATATATATATGTTCAAAACATTTTTTTAATGTATCTATAATTTTTAGCAATGTTGGTCTTATCAAAAGTATGCATAATGGATACTCATTGCATGCGAAATTTAATTCCGCATCCAACGAATGTATACACTTAAAATTTGAGTAAACCTATAAGGAGATAAGCCAAAAATACAATTAAAAAAATAGTTTTATTATTTTCCCTCCAAAATTCATAACTCTTATTTTGTTAGTTTAACTAATATTTTATGATATTTCCTTAAAAGACCACTTTTAGGCTGAAAATTCCTGTAATAAAAACAATTTCAATTTTTTTCTTCTTTTAAAGAGAGAAATTTTGTGGTAATTTTATGATGGCCAAATAACTAACAATATCTACAAACCAAGGTGAAATGGTAAATATTGCAAATAAATGCTAATTTAGAAAACTAAAATCTACAACAATAACTTTCACTACCAATTTTATTTTTAGGTATATAAGATGATTTTGTTTAATTTTTGTAATAATAAAACTTATTTAGTTATTCAGAAATAAGTTTTTTTTTATAATGTATCAAATAGTAGAACGATCATTGTGAGCCCCAAAAAAAAAAAAAGAAGAAGATGATAGCCAATAATAAAACCCCTAAATTTATCTATAGTATGTAAAAATTATTTTTATACATTGGTATAATTTAATTTAGTAAAAGTTAAGTTTTTTTTGAAGTAGATTTCTTCCAAAAACAATTGTGTAGATTGTAGAAAATGGCCTAACTTATTGCCAATAAAATAAATGGCATCATGTTGTTGATATTCCTTTTACCCAAAAGGACTGAGTGGTTGTATGTTGATTATGAAAAGTTCAGGACCAATTAGGCCTCCTAACATTGCCAATGGAAAAAGTTTTTTTTTTAAGAGTTTGGAAAATAGTGTTCCATAAAATATTAAAAATAAAGTGTTGTATTTTGTAAGTAATTTAGACAAAAAAGTGATACTAATTTATTTATTTATTTCCTTTACAAATGTCTATAATATCTTGCATGTCGTAAATATATATGTTTATTCTCTTGAGTCTTTGGAATGGGAAGTTTATAAATTAGTTTAATCTCTATTAGATTAAGCTTGATACCTACACAAGATATATTATAATACATAACACTATTTTCACTAAGAAACATATAAAAAATATAATTTCTTATTGAAAAAATTATTTCATCACATTTAAATAAAACTTTTATAGTATTTTATATTGTATCCTCAAAATAATTTTGATAAACATTAAAATCATCCATACAATCTTCTAATCAATAATGTATGAAGGTAGAAAAAATGGTAAAGTTTCTTTTTGAAATGTAGAAAAAGATGTTCATAACCTGGACGGTAATACTTTGTATGTGTGTTCCTCATCAGCATGTGAATGTAGTATTATCTTTTTTTTTTCAAGAATAATTTATATTTTCTTATAACTCCTAAACGCACCAAGAAAATAAATTTACTTTTTACATGCTTTGACGTATTTATGTCTTCATCTATAAATGGAATAAGGAAGTGGTTTTTCCAAATGGCTTTATTTAATTCATGAATATATATATATCATTTACCATTTACATTTAAAATTATTTTTAAAAGTGAAATACATTTTCTATTACCTTTTATATTTAAAGCTATTTCTAAAAGATAAACACATTATCTAAAATATAATAGATAAAATTCACACTTAATCATTTTTGCAATTGTTCTGTTACAATTTCTTTTAAATTTGGCTACATATATCTTTAAGTTGTCTAATTATTCAAGTATTTTCCTAAATATAAATATGATTTATAAAAGTATCTAAATCAATTCTTTACAAATTGATATATTCTCATCAAAATCATGAGAATGTATTTGTAACAATTTAGTTAGTTGACTCTTTTGAGATTCCTTAAATTCTGATGCAAAATCATGAGAATGTATTTGTAATAATTTAATTAAAAGAATGTGTTTGTAATAATTTAATTAGTTGACTCTTTTAAGATTCCTTAAATTTGAAATTGATGTTTAATATTTTTCTATGATTATTTCAATATATAGACTACTAGATTATAACATTGCATTTGTTGAAGACATAAAATGAAATCAAAGAGCGTTGATAAACCATTTATATTATGATTTTTTACAAAATTTTTATCTAGAAGATATGATCAAAAGATGATAACCCAACCAGACTGAATAAAACCAAGACTATTAATAAAATTATTAATCATATTTTATTCCATATCAAAATTATTAGTCATATTTTTTCAATATACTCTTTGAAATTCATAACTCGGTTAAGTGTTAATATTGTTCGTATACTTTAATCATCACTACTCGATTATGAAGCCTTCAAGTATTTTATGACTCTAAAAAATAAGAATTAGTGGGTTAAAATTTAATGATGTAAGAGCATGCAGACCATTTTTATTTTACTTGGTTGGGAAAAATAGAATAAAATAATATATTAGAAACTACACTACATGTTGTAAAGGAAACTCCTTAAGGCATTAGCATAGGAAAGAATAATAATAAAAAAATAAATAAAAAAATTATGTAATTTTGTTTTTTTAGTAACGTTTTTTTCTTATCATATGTTATGTTTCACTGAGATATGAAAGTATTGCACATTACATATGTGGCTTATCAATTATAGTTTGTATGAGTTTATAGAAGGAAAAACTTGGTAAACAAAATGTCACTATGTATAGAGAACTCAGTAACATTATGGAAAATTTACAAATTATATAATCTTTCCGACATAGCTTGTCTCTTAATCTTAAATGGTCTTTCAAGTTTCAATAAACACATATTTCATAGATTTTGAAGAAATACTAGTAAATGACATGACATCATAGAACTAAAAAATAGTTGGATTTAATCAATGTGGTTATACCCTCGAAGGTTATTTTCAGACCACGTGATTGAAATTCTTCTTTGTTTGACATCAATATCTTCATTATTTCTCTCAATTTTGTTTGGACAAGAAATTTTGTGCCTTGACGTGCTAGGCCATAGGTTATGGCCAACCATCAATTTGTGCTCGTTATATGTGACGATCTCATATAAATAAAAAATATCATTGTAAAATAAAAACAAGTATCTTATCAGAGAACGGGATATAAGTCTTACCAATGACTTCCTAATTCCTTCAAGACATTTCATGATTAACCACGTCATAAAATTGTACCTTCCTCATGCAATGTTGTGATCTCACAGTTCTTACCTTTAATTATCTGTCATCTCTTGTTCCATATCAGCCTTTTTTGAGGCCCTTCCAAAATCTTATGCTACAAATATTGCGACAAGTTGTCTCCAAATTTCACCAATGTAGTCCAACCCCATATCTGGAGGCATTTAATTTTTCCCTACCAATGGAAATGACAACTCAACTGAAGAGAATATTTTTTCCATGTTTTTTCACTAGTTTTGCATGTAATTCATAGTTTCTTCTATTTTATTACATATTCTTGTCTATAGTAATATATTTTCTTCTTACTTATTTTTCATCTTCAAGGGAGATATTGCTTAAATGAAAAATACCTTTGTAAAATAAAAACAAGTATATTAAGAAAGAAAGGAATATAAATTTTGCTAATGAATTCTTGATCTCTTCATGGTATTTCATGATTAACCAGTTCATAAAATTGTATTTTGGCATGCAACCTTGCAATTTCATGGTTTTTACCTTCAACTATTATTTTCATATCTTGCTCCATCTGAGATTTCATTGAAGCCCTTCAAGTATGGTTTGCTACACATGTTGCCACAACAAGTTGTCTTCCAATTTCATGAATTTCATCAAAGAGAAAATAACACAAAAGTGAAGGAAAATCTAGAAACACAAACTCAAGTCATTAGCTAAGTTTGAGGTCTATCCAAACTAGAAAATTTAGAATCCCAATTTAGAAAAATTATAATAAAATCAAGAAAAAAATATTTGGAGATGTAAACTAACACAACAATTGATCATAATTGATTCTAATGTAAGTATAAATAGGGATGAATAGGGATTTTAAATGATTAAAATATTTCCAATCCTCAAGGACTTGGTACCTTTTCCATGAAAATATGCTTGATATCTTGCAATGTGAGAAAAAACTTGAAAGGAATAAGATTTCTTATTAGATAATTTCATCCCACACCTAAGATCTAATATTTTTTTTCTTCAAGAACCGAGGTTAGTAACTTCTGGTTCCCTTGAAAATATGCCCATATTTTGCAATGTGAGAAAAAACCTTGGGAAAGAAGAAGCTTTCTTATTAGATAATTCCATCTAACACCTAAGTTCTAATATTTGTTTTCTTCAAGATGAGGTTAGTAACTTATGGATTTTTTCACTTATGGATGGGATTTAGTAGTCTCGTTATCATCCCACCTTCATTGAGGAATGAAGAGATTCAATATTTGGTCCAATTCACCATGGATTGCTACATTAAACATAGGAAGAAATAGTCGTTTCTAAATTTTCTACGAGGAATATGAATGGAAACTCATGTTCTAATAAAATAATGAGAAATTATTTTAAAATTTTCTTTTGATACAAGCCCCATTCCTTCTCATTTTTCTTCTGATATTAGCCCCATTCCATGAAAAAATGGTACAAGTGCACTACCATCAAATATATTGTCTATAACCCCATTTCCTACTGTGTAGCCTTTTGAAATAAGCGTAGATACAAACCAAAATAGACTTATATTTGCAAAAAATCTAACAAGTAAATTGAGAGGTTCTCTCTTAAATAGATGGGACTTTCAAAGAGATTATTGAAATAATTTTACCTTAAAAATTAGATTAGGTGTTAGCAAAGATTCAATTCGTGTAATATAACTGAATCACGGAAGAAACATAAGATGTATCTACACATCCTCAACAAAAAAAATAGATTACAAATAACATAATTAATAAAATAATGTTATTATACCCATAATCACTTCCAAACATAGATACGTACGTATGGTTCTCTGCTAAAATAGAAAGGATTTGATAAGAACTCTACATACTCTTCAAACCTCTACTTGAATGTAAGATAAAATATATTTCATTCAATAATGGACAACTTGATGGAGCCTCGTGATTTGTAAGATTGGAAAAAACAAATCTGCAGGGAACCACATCAGACAGCTTTGGAGTCCAAGGGCCTACCCTTCCTGGGCTTAGAGAGGCATCTTTCTATGTTTATGATTATTTTGATTTTATCTTCATGCTTATGTTTTCTGATCTTAGGCTAGTTATGAAGTTTTGGGACTATTTGTTTTGTTTGATTAATTCATTGACTGTTTCATTTTAATAGATAGACTATGAGAAGCATTAATCCATTGGGTTATGGAGTCGTAAAAGGATTTAATTACACATCAACTATGCAAGGGTTTTCATAGGGAAATATAACTATATCAAGTAGATATTTTTAGTTTAGATGGAATATGAAATGACATCAAGTTGTGAATTTAGTAAAACTAAAGGGAAATAAAGAATCCTTTAACTATAATTCAAAAAGAAAAACCTTTTTGATAAATTTTTAAAAGGAACTAAAGAGTAGGACACCCCTAAATTCTTTAGCTAATATTTACTAAGAAAACCTTTAAGACAACAATGCAGCAATCCTAGAGAGTAGGACACCCATGAATTCTCTAGCTATTACTTTCAAACAAATAAAACATTCAAGATAACAATTTAGTGAAACTAAAGAGCAGGACACCCCTGAATTATTTAATCAAACTTCAAAGAAGGCCTTTAAAATAACAGTTTAAGAAAAACCAAAGAGCAGGGCAAACCAAAAATTTCTTTGGCTAGACTCTACTATGTAAACTTCAAGGTGAAAAGCTAGGTGGAAATAAAGAGGAGGACACCCTTGAATTCTCTAATCAGACCTTGCAGAAGAAAAAATTAAGATGAAAGAAGGAGACAAAATTAAGGTGGCAAGACAACATATCTTAATCTAAAATTTTTGTTCTTTTATCTAAGAAATGATGGACAATATGTAAAACAAAAGAGAAACATTGACAAATAAGGATAACATCACCATTAACATAGCTCAAGAATCCTGTGAACGTGCTTTAATTACTGATGTAAAAAATAGTTACAATACTCCATTGTAATAACCTTTTCACCTGAGGGTCTTATCAAATCCAGCTTAGCAGTCAATCAACTAGCCCACCAAACAACCAACAAGAATAATGAACAATACATGCAGTATTTATCTGCAGATGAGGAGGCGATCCTAATCTAGGGTTTCAGGCTATAGTTATTACAAAGTAAATGTAATCTTGACCTTTGAGACCATGCAAGGTCCAAGGAAAAACAACACTGACTAACTTGCTGTAATAATAACTTTTAACTTAACTACTGAGCTAACTTTAGGATATTTTTTACTTTTTTGTTTTTCATTAACTTTAACAATAACTGCTTAGTTGCTTAAAATATCTCTGACTGCTTTATTAAATATAGCTTCTTTTGTTTAAATCAAAAGAGGTTGTAGGTGGCAAATGTGATTTGCAAAAGTAAAGGCTGAGTGACCTTATCATTCGGATCTATCTTCCTTTGTTTATTTTCTTTTGATTTGTCCTTCAACCTCAGACTTATCTTTAAACTTGGATTTGTCTTTTCTTTAACTCTGTTTCTATCTGTGATTTTTCTTTGACTGCCTTGAATTACTGTAATCTCTTTCTATAACCTTACTTATCTGCTTTGTGTCTTGATTCTGTCTCTTAATCCTCCTTTTTCCTTTAATATTTGATTAATATTTTAGCCCATTTCATTGTTCTTCTAACTGTGTTTCTCCATTTTCCTTCCATCTCTACCCTTTATTTTAATAAAACTTCGTTGCTTTTCAGGAACTGAATGATCCTTATTTGATCATGATCTCATGTTGCTTCCGATCTTTCCTGCACTCCTAGCCCTTTGATAATTTAAGGCTACTAGATAGTCACCCAAAGAAACTTAATTTAGCAATTCTTGGATCAAGAAATGAAAATTGTGCATTTTTTGATTCATCGAGCACTTGCACAGTTTAAAAATAATTTTTTAATTAAAAACCTGTGTTGTGGACTTATGTGGGGAAATGATATGACCTGGAGGGAGCGGAAAAACTATGGACAAAGTCTAGGTATGGAGGCTTTTGGTCTTCTGTGTGTGGCTATGGCCTTAGGGGCCTTCAAAAGTGTTGCAGAGGCTTTACATGGCAGATCGTGGCCTATCGTAGGGTTTCCGGGGCTTAAAAACATGTTTGGATGGGTCAATGGTTTTGGGCTTATGGCGTGGGAGTGGTAAATGGTTTTTGCATGGAGCACCAGTTGTAGGGTGGTTTTATCCATGGGGATGCGATAGCATGGAGGGAAACATGCGTGGTGGGATGGGAAGGTGGTAAAATCACTCATATCACAAGGTTGAAGGGTTTTTAACCTTCTCATTTTTGTGGGTGTGATACGGTGCGTGGGTCGTTGGTTCGAGGGGCGAAGATCCGGCGATGGTCGCGATCAGATGGAACACGGGTTAGTTAAGAGGGTGGGACCCAGGTCTTTGAATACGATGGTGGGTTTAAACAAACACAGTTTTTTTTTATAAAGTGGGGCCTGCAGGACATTAAAGTGAAGGCGCTTAACTATAAAGGTGGGGGCCAAGTCATACGAGAGAAAGTGGGGTATGTTTTTAAGAAGGCGGGTGCTAAAACATAAAAAGGGTCGGGTATTTCAATGAAGTGACATGTTTAAGGTTTAGAACGGGGTTATAAATATAGAAAGGGGTCGGGTAGAATAGATAGGGTTTATTCTTAAAGAGTGGGACCCGAATCAATAATTTATTCAAAAATCATGTAAAAATGGATTTTAACATTGTTTTGATGGAATAAAGTGAAATGAATGAAGGGGAGAGGATTTTTTGTGAGGAAAATAGGGTTTTCAGCAATGGGAGTGGGGTTTTAGGTAGGAAAAAGGGTTTTTAGAGGGATTAGGGTGACACATGCGTTACTAGAATCATGAGGGTATTTGAAAGAGGAAAAATGAGAGATAGTGGATAGGTAAAATGAAAATAATGAAAGGAGTGAGATTTCTGAAAATAAATCACAATCAGGGAATGTTATTTTTAGTAGATTGTAGAAAATCCATAGTCATCTAGTCATACTTTGAATACAAGAGACTAACAGTGGCTCCAGCTCGGGAGGGTGTTGGAAAAAATGCTGAGGGGGGGGGGGGGGGGGGAATCAGTATTTAGGGAAAACTAAAAATTTTTACTTTTTCATGCTCTAAAACCCATACGCTACTTTGCTGAAGACAACTAGCGTATACATGCGGATATCCTTCATAAAACTCGCGTATACACAGAGATCTAATTATGCCATTAGTTCTTCACTTATATCATTCCATCATTCATTCATTAGATGTTCTATAAATAGTAAACATGTGCAATAAGAACAGAATAAACCATCACACATAAGCATCACACATGAACACCAGGATTTTAGGTGGAAACCCAAGTCGGGAGAAAACCACCGCTGCAGTTGCTCAGCCTTCAATATTTTATTATAGATAAAACATCTTACAACATATGTGCTGGCGCAGACTCCTACCAGCACGCAGGCACCCACCTGCGCTCGTTTACCAGCCTCTCCTGGAAGGGAGCTCCAACCCCCTGACTCGTTTACCATCCTCTCTTGCAAGGGAGCTATGACCCCGTGATCTCGTTTACCAGCCTTACCTGGAAGGGAGTTACGACCCCATGATCTCGTTTACCAGCCTCACCTGGAAGGGAGCTACAACCCCCTGACTGAAGGCTACAACCCTCAGCATCTCTATGGACCACGTTTCATCAATTTTCACACTAGATCCAAACAACTTCAATAGAGCACAACTTGCAGGCCTCGTTTCATCATATTTTCACACTGGACCCACTCCACATATTTAAGCTCAATCATACAACCAAACTGAAACAGACAACCCAGATCATCATAGACAAATATCAGCAAGATAGCAGAACAGATCAGACATCTCTCAATTTCAGCAAACCCTAGTTTATCATACGCGCTTTTCTTTCACTGATCCTGCGTACATACGCGCCTTCGACCATACAAACCCGCGTATACTTCTGTAGATATTACAGAACTAATTTCTCTGCCCATACGCGCTTTCTCTTCAGCAAACCCGCGTATATACGCTCTTCCTCTGCGGCGAACTAGCGTATGGTTCTTCAGACATTTAGGTCATTGCAATTCTTTAGAACAGATACATCACACAGATTTTACCCTTTACTTTAGACAGATGTTCGCCTCATCTCAGATCCAATCATTCCATAAACAGATCTAGCAAGTACAAATACATTTCAGATCTAGATACCCTTCTTCATCATTTTCTTCATAGGTGCTTCATGCATTCAGATCTATCATTCAACTGTAACCCTTTCCATTCAGATATACTTCAGAGAGAAGTATTCATTCAAGCTCAGACATCTTGCACCCACACTCATGATTTGCACAATGAATTTCTTCTCTTTTATAGGTTTACCCTTTTTCAATACCATGAGCCAAAACCACATTACTTCCGATGGTATTCCTGGACGGGGTCATTTAGACGAATCATTATCCAATACAATGGGTCAATACCATGGTGGTTACCCCTGGTTTTGCACTTTTTGAGCGCTTTTTCCCATACGCTACTTGGCACGTACTTTACCGCGTGCATACGCGACTTCTCCTAGACAAATCCGCGTATGCCTTGAAACATACTCTTTTCATCATAGATCTAGCACATACTAAGTTCCTTTCTTCATTGCCTTCTATACTCATTGTAGATACCTCAGTTTTACATCATTTAATAAGTTCGTCAAGACATATTCTATCAAGCACAATTTCATCAAGTAGGTTGCCATCCAAGGACAACACTCTATCAAGTGGGTTGTCATCAAGGACAACACTCAGCATCATGTTGCCAACAAACATCATTTCACATCAGATTTACATCATTTACCAAGTCCATCAAGTCAAGAATAACTTCATCAGGTGGATTTCCATCAAGGACAACACATGCCAACAAAATCATGTCTTCATCTTCATTTAGTGGGTTGCCATCAAGGACAAAACTCTGCGTCATATTGCTAACAATCTCCCCCTTTGGACTTGATGGAAACCACAATGGTGTTTTATCATCACAACAGATAGGTACATTAAGAATACAATGACACCATGTCACTCTCCCCATTTTTGACATCATTCGTTCTCTTCATTCAAACACCATGTCACTCTCCCCCTTTGACATCAAGGGAAAAGGGCAGATCAAAACCAAGAGCTACCAACACACTCTCCCCCTTTTCTCCTCATGTAGAAGAAGCGTTCTGCAGATCTGATAGATACTGAAGTGACCAAGCTCCCCCTGAGTTCATGCTGAATCTTCAATCATATTTTTCAATGAAGTACAGGACTCTATGACCTTCCTATCACCAAGGACTCATACTTACATCAAAGATCCAACCAAGTGGATTTACATATGAGACTCAAATACCCAACTAAATGGGTTTACACATTTCAATTCAACTACCCAACCAAGGGGGTTTACAAATTTGACTCAGCTACCCAACCAAGTGGGTTTACAAATTTTTTCAAGTCCTTACATGACTGAATATTACAATTTTTTTATCATAGGTCTCAACAAGACCTTTTCATCAAATTACAAATATGACCATTTATGACCAACACCAGAAAGTCCTCAAGAAAGAGAACATATTTCAAAACCATCATAATGCCAACAATGCATTATACTCAGCAAAGCTAATGCTCCCCCTGAATCTGTGCATCCAAGCATCCTTTCCATATGACTAAGGCTCCCCCTTTGTTTGTGCATCTTGAACACTTTGACCAACAAATCATCAAGGCATCTTTATCAAAACATTAGAAATTGAATTATGAGAACTGGAACACCACCAGAGATACCAGACAGTATCAGAGATACTAAACAGAACTGCAGCTGTGCTGAAGAAAGCTGACCCCAAACATAAATTTGTCAGCAACCAGACATACGCGGTTTTATGTGCATGAACTCGCGTATATACGCGACTATGTTTCAGTAAATCCGCGTATCCAATACCATCTTCTATATTTTAACCAGATATGATTCTCTGTGAGGCAGAGAGAGTGTTCAGCTTCTTTCTGAGATATTTGAATACTTCCCTGGAATACAGATAGATATAACAGTGTAGTTGTGTCTTCAAGCGTCATTCAACGGTTGTAGCATAAGCATATTAGAAACCAACACTTCAGATTCTTTGCAGCTTCAATACATTCTTTCCAAGAGAAATTATCATACCAGAACAACATATTCAATTAAGTGTCAAGCTATCATCCATGTGGTCCAATATCACCATGATATTTAAGATTTAACATGAAGTAACATATGTAGGGAAAATATCTCAACCATAGTAACAAATTCTGCATGATCTATTCTTATTTCCGAATCAAACGACTTCCAACTCATCCATGTGTGAGCACAAAAGATACTTTTCAGTAAACAGGACTCAAAACCAAGTCATCATCATTTGAGCATGAATATCACAAATAACCAAAGAATAAGCAGTCATAGTGCCAACAATGCAATCATTAGTATTCAACCTACTGCTCCCCCTGAACCAGTGCTCCTCCTTAACTTGTGCAACCTGAATACGTTCATCAGCAAGTCATCAGCAACAATCTCTGCATGAACTGTCCTTATCTCCGAATTATAAGACTTTCATCTCAGCAACGAATACTCTTCATCAAAAAGCAAACAGGACTCATCCATAATCTTCAACATAAGAAACCAAGTATCATATCATCATAATTTAGAACTGAGAAACTAAGCTGATAATGAGTCAATAATACAGTTATTAACAGTCAGACTGATGTTCCCCCTGATCCTCTGCTCCTGATCTTCAGCTGTCATCCCAATTCTCTTATCATAAATGCATACGCGACTGTGTCTGCTGGAACTCGCGTGTATACGCGACTTTTGTTCATCGAACCCGCGTATGGAAAGTGAAGCATAGAAATTTTTCACATTCCTTCATCTCCTCCTGAACTTGTACTTCCTGTACCTGTCTTCTTCATATCAGATGCTCTGTCAGAAATACATATAACCAGAATAATCAAATCAATCATGAGAGTCATCATACATTGCTCCCCCTGTGACGATACATTACTAAATCTCATAATGTATCTCACATCATTCCTGCAGTCAATAAGAGAAGTAAGCTTCAGAAGCGGATGACTGCAGTAGGGTCAGTATTCCCTACGTTTCTGACTGGTCCTCCTTCTTTTTCCAAATTTGCTTGAACTTCCTAACTGTGTGCTGAAAATTGTCCACTTTCTCAGATCTGTTCAACCTGCATTCCTTTTCTACATGTCCATACTTGTTACAAGAATAACATCTCATGTGTTCAGAGAAATAAGCATAAGAATCATAATGAGTATTTCTAATCTTCCTTCTTTTACAACCAGCTGCTTTATGTTCATACTTGTTACATGAAAAGCAATATCCCTTGAAGAAACCAGAATACCTTTCTATGTAGGATCTGTTAATTTGTGGCTGAAATATTCTGCTTCTGCAATTTGCTGCAACATGCCCATAATTAGGACATTTAAAACATTCAACATTCTTTAATGATATCCTTTGAGAATTCATGATCGTTGGTTGACCTTTTGTTTCTTTCAACTCTTCAGGTTTTGCATTGACTTCCTTTGTATCTTTAGCACTTCCTTGTGAACTAGATTCTCCTTTAACAGTTTCATGAAAACCAAGACCAAGTTTGATAGCAGGAGAGCTTTGATTACTCAGAATATTGTCCAAAATCTTAGTACTATCTTGAAACCTCAAAATTTTAACCTTTTCTTCTAATTTACCTTTGATAATGTTTACCTCAACCTCCAAGGCTTGACATTGCTTCGTCATGCTTTCTTCTTTCCTTCTTCCATCTTCTACTTGATCATTCAGATTTAGAATCTCTTCTTTCAACCCATTTCCTTGTTCTTCAAAATTTTGCAGGAGTTCTTCATTCTTCTTCTTCGATGCTTCAAGATTTACTTTCAGAGATATGATTTCTTCTTCAAGTCCTGCATTCTTCTTATTTGTTTTATTCAGATCTTCTTTGAGGGAAATGATTTCTGCTTTAAGTCCTGCAATCTTCTTCTTTGATATTTTTGGATCTTCCCTAAGAGAAATGATTTCAGCTTCAAGTCTTTCATTCTTCTTATCTGATTTTTCCAGATCTGCTTCAAGTGCTTTACTTCGATTGGATACATCATCGAACATCCTTTTCAGTCTAAAGATCAAATCTTTAGAGGCAGATTCCTTCTCATTGAATATTCTTTGTTGATTTTTGATAACTTCTTCTAAGTCCATAGCATAATTTTCACTATCTTCACCATTGTTTGCACAGAGAAAATTATCACAAGAGCCCCAATCACTTCCTGATTCATCTTCTTCAATTTCTGCTGTACGGGTTTTCCGAGACATCTCCTTGCTTCGAGTAGCCTTCTTCTTTTGCTTCTTTGCCATGAGCACTTGTAGAGTTTGGTTAGAATCTTCTTCATCTTTAATCTTGACAGCTTCTTCTAGATCCATACTGTCACTTTCACTGTCATTACCTTTGCATATACAGGTAAGTGAAATACAAGAACAATGATCAATACCTGTTTCATCTCCTTCAATTTCCGCTATACATGATTTCTGAGGCATCTCCTTTCCTTGAGTAACCTTCTTCTTTTGCTTCTTTCCCATTGCGATGGATATCCTTCAAGCGATCAAGCTTCTGTAGAAAGACCTGCTCTGATACCAATTGTTGGGAAAAATACTGAGAGGGGGGGGGGTGAATCAGTATTTAGGGCAAACTAAAACTTTTTACTTTTTCATGCTCTAAAACCCATACGCTACTTTTCTGAAGCCAACTAGCGTATACACGCGGATACCCTTCATAAAACTCGCGTATACCCAGAGATCTAATTATGCCATTAGTTCTTCACTTATATCATTCCATCATTCATTCATTAGATGTTCCGTGAAAAAAGAACATGTGCGTAAGAACGTTTTGAAAACCATCACATTACATCACATTACGAACACCAGATTTTAGGTGGAAACCCAAATCGGCTAAAACCACCGCAGCTTACTCTAAATCATATATTTTAATATAGAGAAAACATCTTACAACATATGTGGTTACGCAGATCATCAAAGATGCAAATCTTTTAATCTCCACCGCTACTGCTTCCCACCTTCTCCTGGGAAGGGAGCTCCAACCCCTGACTCGCTTTACCATCCTCCTCGAAGGGAGCCACGCACTTCGATCTCGCCATCACTTTACTTGGAGGGAGCTACTTCACCCTGATCTCATTTACTGTACCTCACCTGGAAGTATTACAACTCTGATCAAGGCTGCTAACCTCACACTTCTATGGACCACGCTTCATCAATTTTCAAACTGGATCCAATATCTTCAATAGAACACAACTTGTAGGCCACTTTTCATCATATTTTCAGACTGGACCCACTCCACATATTTAAGCTCAATCATACAACCAAACTAAAACAGACAACCCAGATCATCATAGAAAAATATCAGCAAGATAGCAGAACAGATCAGACATCTCTCAATTTCAGCAAACCCTAGTTTATCATACGCGCTTTTCTTCACTGATCCTGCGTACATACGCGCCTTCGACCATACAAACCCGCGTATACTTCTGTAGATATTATAGAACTAATTTCTCTGCCCATATGCACTTTCTCTTCAGCAAACCCGCGTATATACGCTCTTCCTCTGCGGCGAACTAGCGTATGGTTCTTCAGACATTTATGTCATTGCAATTCTTCAGAACAGATACATCACACAGATTTTACTCTTTACTTTAGACAGATGTTCGCCTCATCTCAGATCTAATCATTCCATAAACAGATCTAGAAAGTACAAATACATTTCAGATCTAGATACCCTTCTTCATCATTTTCTTCATAGGTGCTTCATGCATTTAGATCTATCATTCAATTGTAACCCTTTCCATTCAGATATACTTCAGAGAGAAGTATTCATTGAAGCTCAGACATCTTGCACCCACACTCATGATTTTCACAATGAATTTCTTCTCTTTATATAGGTTTACCCTTTTTCAATACCATGAGCCAAAACCACATTACTTCCGATGGTATTCCTGGACGGGGTCATTTAGACGAATCATCATCCAATACAATGGGTCAATACCATGGTGGTTACCCCTGGTTTTGCACTTTTTGAGCGCTTTTTCCCATACGCTACTTGGCACGTACTTTACCGCGTGCATACGCGACTTCTCCTAGACAAATCCGCGTATGCTTTGAAACATACTCTTTTCATCATAGATCTAGCACATACTGAGTTCCTTTCTTTATTGCCTTCTATACTTACTGTAGATACATCAGTTTTACATCATTTAATAAGTTCGTCAAGACATATTCTATCAAGCACAACTTCATCAAGTAGGTTGCCATTCAAGGACAACACTCTATCAAGTGGGTTGTCATAGAGGACAAAACTCAAGATCATCATGGTGCCATCAAAACACTTCTGCTTCACACATCAAGACACATCATTTACTAAGTCCATCAAGCCAAGAATAACTTCATCAGTGGATTGCCATCATGACAACACAGCTGCCAACAACCCACAGCTATCTTCATCCATGGCTGCCATCAAGACAACACTCATGCCATATTGCTCTAAAGAAACCCTTTTGACTTGATGGAAACCATTGAGTGGAGGTGTTTTATTCATCACAAATGACATATTGAAGAATAAACATTGCCCATGTCACTTCCCATTTCTGACATCATCTTTGCCTTCTTCATTCAACACCATGTTACTCTCCCCCTTTGACATCAAGGGAAAAGGGTGGATCAAAGCCAAAACAAGGTTTTTCTTCTCTCGTAGAAAGAAGAGCTCTGTAGATCTGATGTGCACTGAAGTTACCATGCTCCCCCTGAGTTCATGCTGAAACTTTAAACATATTTTTCAATGAAGTACATGACTCTATGACCTTTCCTATCACCAAGGAATCATACTTACATCAAAGATCCAACCAAGTGGATTTACATATATGAATCAAGTACCCAACCAAGTGGGTTTACACATTCAACTAACTACCCAACAATCCAGGGGGTTTACAAATTTGACTCAGCTACCCAACCAAGTGGGTTTACAAAATTTGTCAAGTCCTTACATGACTGAATATTACAATTTTTTTATCATGGGTCTCAACAAGACCTTTTCCTCAAATTACAAATATGACCATTTATTACCAACACCAGAAAGTCCTCAAGAAAGAGAACATATTTCAAAACCATCATAATGCCAACAATGCATTATACTCAGCAAAGCTAATGCTCCCCCTGAATCTGTGCATCCAAGCATCCTTTCCATATGACTAAGGCTCCCCCTTTGTTTGTGCATCTTGAACACTTTGACCAACAAATCATCAAGGCATCTTTATCAAAACATTAGAAATTGAATTATGAGAACTGGAACACCACCAGAGATACCAGACAGTATCAGAGATACTAAACAGCACTGCAGCTGTGCTGAAGAAAGCTGACCCCAAACATAAATTTGTCAGCAACCAGACATACGCGGTTTTATGTGCATGAACTCGCGTATATACGCGACTGTGTTTCAGTAAATCCGCGTATCCAATACCATCTTCTATATTTTAACCAGATCTGATTCTCTGTGAGGCAGAGAGAGTGTTCAGCTTCTTTCTGAGATATTTGAATGCTTCCTGGAATACAGATAGATATAACAGTGTAGTTGTGTCTTCAAGCGTCATTCAACGGTTGTAGCATAAGCATATTAAAAACCAAGCCTTCAGATTCTTTGCAGCTTCAATACATTCTTTCCAAGAGAAATTATCATACCAGAACAACATCTTCAATTAAGTGTCAAGCTATCATCCATGTGGTCCAATATCACCATGATCTTTAAGATTTAACATGCAGTAACATATGTAGGAAAAATATCTCAACCATAGTAACAAATTCTGCATGATCTATTCTTATTTCTGAATCAAACAACTTCCAACTCATCCATGTGTGAGCACAAAAGATACTTTTCAGTAAACAGGACTCAAAACCAAGTCATCATCATTTGAGCATGAATATCACAAATAACCAAAGAATAAGCAGTCATAGTGCCAACAATGCAATCATTAGTATTCGACCTGCTGCTCCCCCTGAACCAGTGCTCCTCCTTAACTTGTGCAACCTGAATACGTTCATCAGCAAGTCATCAGCAACAATTTCTGCATGAACTGTCCTTATCTCCGAAATATAAGACTTTCATCTCAGCAACGAATACTCTTCATCAAAAATAAAATAGGACTCATCCATAAACTTCAACATAAGAAACCAAGTATCATATCATCATTATTTAGAACTGAGAAGCTAAGCTGATACTGAGTCAATAATACAATTATTAACAGTCAGACTGATGCTCCCCCTGAACCTCTACTCCAGATCTTCAGCTATCATATAAATTCTCTTATCTTCAATGCATACGCGACTGTGTCTGATGGAACTCGTGTGTATACGCGAGTTTTGTTCATATAACCCGCATATGGAAAGTGAAGCATAGAAATTTTTCACATTCCTTCATCCCCCCATGAACTTGTACTTCTTGTACCTGTCTTCTTCATATCAGATGCTCTGTCAGAAATACATATAACTGGAATAATCAAATCAACCATGAGAGTCATCATACATTTCTCCCCCTGTGACGATACATTACTAAATCTCATAATGTATCCCACATCATTCCTGCAGTCAATAAGAGAAGTAAGCTTCAGAAGCGGATGACTGCAGTAGGATCAGTATTCCCTACGTTTCTGACTGGTCCTCCTTCTTTTTCCAAATTTGCTTGAACTTCCTAACTGTGTGCTGAAAATTGTCCACTTTCTCAGATCTGTTCAACCTGCATTCCTTTTCTACATGTCCATACTTGTTACAAGAATAACATCTCATGTGTTCAAAGAAATAAGAATAAGAATCATAATGAGTATTTCTAATCTTCCTTCTTTTACAATCAGCTGCTTTATGTCCATACTTGTTACATGAAAAATAGTATCCCTTGAAGAAACAAGAATACCTTTCTATGTAGGATCTGTTAGTTTGTGGCTGAAATATTCTGCTTCTGCAATTTGCTGCAACATGCCCATAATTATGACATTTAAAACATTCAACATTCTTTAATGATATCCTTTGAGAATTGATGATTGTTGGTTGACCTTTTGTTTCTTTCAACTCTTCAGGTTTTGCATCTTCCTTTGAATCTTTAGCACTTCCTTGTGAACTAGATTCTCCTTTAACAGTTTCATGAAAACCAAGACCAAGTTTGATAGCAGGAGACCTTTGATTACTCAGAATATTGTCCAAAATCTTAGTACTATCTTGAAACCTCAAAAGTTTAAACTTTTCTTCTAATTTACCTTTGAGAATGTTTACCTCAACCTCCAAGGCTTGACATTGCTTCGTCATGCTTTCTTCTTTCCTTCTTCCATCTTCTACTTGATCATTTAGATTTATAATCTCTTCTTTCAACCCATTTCCTTGTTCTTCAAAAGTTTGTAAGAGTTCTTCATTCTTCTTCTTCGACGCTTCAAGATTTACTTTCAGAGATATGATTTCTTCTTCAAGTCCTGTATTCTTCTTATTTGTTTTATTCAGATCTTCTTTGAGGGAAATGATTTATGCTTCAAGTTCTTCATTCTTCTTATTTGATTTTTCTAGATCTGTTTTTAGAGAAATGTTTTCTGCTTCAAGTCCTGCAATCTTCTTCTTTGATATTTTCAGATCTTCCCTAAGAGAGATGATTTCAGCTTCAAGTCTTTCATTCTTCTTATTTGATTTTTCCAGATCTGCTTCAAGTCCTTTACTTCGATTGGATACATCATCGAACATCCTTTTCAGTCTAAAGATCAAATCTTTGGAGGCAGATTCCTTCTCATTGAATATTCTTTGTTGATCTTTTATAACTTCTTCTAAGTCCATAGCATAATTTTCACTTTTTGCACAAAGAAGATTATCACAAGAGCCCAAATCACTTCCTGATTCATCTTCTTCAATTTCTGCTATACAGGTTTTCTGAGACATCTCCTTGCTTCGAGTAGCCTTCTTCTTTTGCTTCTTTGCCATGAGCACTTGTAGACCTTGGTCAGAATCTTCTTCATCTTTAATCTTGACAGCTTCTTCTAGATCCATACTGTCTCTTTCACTATCATTACCTTTGCATATACAGGTAAGTGAAATACAAGAACAACGATCAATACCTGTTTCATCTCCTTCAATTTCTGCTATACATGATTTCTGAGGCATCTCCTTTCCTTGAGTAACCCTCATCTTTTGCTGCTTTCCCATTGCGACGGATCTCCTTCAAGCGATCAAGCTTCTGCAGAAGAACCTGCTCTGATACCAATTGTTGGGAAAAATACTGAGAGGGGGGGTGAATCAATATTTAGGGCAAACTAAAACTTTTTACTTTTTCATGCTCTAAAACTCATATGCTACTTTGCTGAAGACAACTAGCGTATACACGCGGATATCCTTCATAAAAATCGCGTATACACAGAGATCTAATTATGCCATTAGTTCTTCACTTATATCATTCCATCATTCATTCATTAGATGTTCTGTAAACAGTAAACATGTGCAGTAAGAACAGAATAAACCATCACACATAAGCATCACACATGAACACTAGGATTTTAGGTGGAAACCCAAATCGGGAGAAAACCACCACTGCAGTTGCTCAGCCTTAAATATTTTATTATAGAGAAAACATATTACAACATATGTGTTGGCGCAGACTCCTACCAGCACGCAGGCACCCACCTGCGCTCATTTACCAGCCTCTCCTGGAAGGGAGCTCCAACCCCCTGACTTGTTTACCATCCTCTCCTGGAAGGGAGCTACGACCCCCTGATCTCGTTTACCAGCCTTACTTGGAAGGGAGCTACGACCCCCCGATCTCGTTTACCAGCCTCACCTGGAAGGGAGCTACAACCCCTTGACTGAAGGCTACAACCCTCAGCACCTCTATGGACCACGTTTCATCAATTTTCACACTGGATCCAAACAAATTCAATAGAGCACAACTTGCAGGCCTCGTTTCATCATATTTTCAGACTGGACCCACTCCACATATTTAAGCTCAATCATACAACCAAACTGAAACAGACAACCCAGATCATCATAGACAAATATCAGCAAGATAGCAGAACAGATCAGACATCTCTCAATTTCAACAAACCGTAGTTTATCATACTCTCTTTTCTTTCACTCATCCTGCGTACATACGCGCCTTCGACCATACAAACCCGCGTATACTTCTGTAGATATTACAGAACTAATTTCTCTGCCCATACGCACTTTCTCTTCAGCAAACCCGCATATATACGCTCTTCCTCTGTGGCGAACTAGCGTATGGTTCTTCAAACATTTAGGTCATTGCAATTCTTCAGAACAGATACATCACACAGATTTTACCCTTTACTTTAGACAGATGTTTGCCTCATCTCAGATCTAATTATTCCATAAACAGATCTAGCAAGTACAAATACATTTCAGATCTAGATACCCTTCTTCATCATTTTCTTCATAGGTGCTTCATGCATTCAGATCTATCATTCAACTGTAACCCTTTCCATTCAAATATACTTCAGAGAGAAGTATTCATTCAAGCTCAGACATCTTGCACCCACACTCATGATTTTCACAATGAATTTCTTCTCTTTATATAGGTTTACCCTTTTTCAATACCATGAGCCAAAACCACATTACTTCCGATGGTATTCCTGGACGGGGTCATTTAGACGAATCATTACCCAATACAATGGGTCAATACCATGGTGGTTACCCCTGGTTTTGCACTTTTGAGCGCTTTTTCCCATACGCGACTTGGCACGTACTTTCCCGCGTGCATACGCGACTTCCCCTAGACAAATCCGCGTATGCCTTGAAACATACTCTTTTCATCATAGATCTAGCACATACTGAGTTCCTTTCTTCATTGCCTTCTGTACTCACTGTAGATACATCAGTTTTACATCATTTAATAAGTTCGTCAAGACATATTCTATCAAGTACAATTTCATCAAGTAGGTTTCCATCCAAGGACAACACTCTATCAAGTGGGTTGTCATCAAGGACAACACTCAGCATCATGTTGCCAACAAACATCATTTCACATAAGATTTACATCATTTACCAAGTCCATCAAGTCAAGAATAACTTCATCAGGTGGATTTCCATCAAGGAAAACACATGCCAACAATCTCATGTCTTCATCTTCATTCAGTGGGTTGCCATCAATGACAACACTCTGCGTCATATTGCCAACAGAGGGCAGCTCCTTTAGGAGGTGTCAAGAATCTCAAATCTCAGATCTCTCATCTTCATTGATGAGTGCCTTATTTGGATTTGGATGATTTCCCTGTTGTGATTGTTGATCTGCTCCAATTTTTATAACCGTGACTTTCAAAATTTGAAAAACGTGCTTCCTGCAAACAAATTTTGCCTACCCATTAACCTAGTGTTACACCATTTTTTGGTCATCTAACCTATTATCATTAGATGGACCCAAGTACACTATGTAAGACCAATTTTACCCTAAGTAAAATTTCTTTCACTATGTAAAATAACTTAATAAAACACATTTATTAGGTTGTTCATGGTCTAAACAGGAAACCCCAAGGGGAAATATTAAACAAATCTACATTTTTCTGGTTTTCCTCATCGAATAATTAATCAAACAGTAATTTAATTATTATTCCTGGTCATATTTAACCCAAAACAAGTAAATTAATTAGATAAATCCTTATTTATCTTATTATTTTCTAGGAATAATTATTTAAACCTTATTTAAATAATATTCCTCGTTAAATTTGACTAAATCATTTATAAATAATTGAATAAATCATTATTTCTTTAATTATCATTCAACCACTTCCTTAAAATGATAAATAAATCATTTATTTATTTATTATTTACAAATCAAGGGATTTGACCCAAGTCAAATTCCTTTCCCCTCCAACAAATATAATAAAATATTCCATAAAAGGTGGATCTAGATTTGGTTAATATTATTTTAATCATGCACCAAGATCAAGAATGACTCAATATTTTATTTTAAATAGAAGGGTTTTTCCTACCATTCTCCACCTTTTTTTGCCTCTTAGATCACTCTGGATCTATAATCTTGGTCTGACTTTGAGCCATTATCATTGTCGTATTCTCTATTATTTTCTTTGTGAGCTCCCTTTGAGTTCTATGTTTTTCTGGGTTTTCTACACCAACAAGAGAGAGAAATTCTTGATCTGAAGTGCTGAGGACTTCCAAGAACTCATCCCATTAAGGAGAATTGGAAACACCTTTCTTCTTTTCCTCCCAGGAGCCATTAATATAAAATTCTTCAAAAAATATTGTTCTTGTCTTGTCTATTGGATGCATGGAGCAAAACCTTATTTTTACTGCTTAATGTATTTTTATGCATAGATCTGGATTTTTGCAATATTTGTCTTGATCAACTAACTACAAATCTGAAGATATTAGCAGCCATGTTTTGAAGTTAGGGCTGTTTATTATGCACAGCTAAAAGGGTATTTTTTCGTACACTTACACTAAGGATTTATCCTAACAACTGACGACTCCACACGAGTTTTCAATTACGACCACTGTCGTTTTTCATATTCCTGCATATCCAGCTGCTTCAAACCCTAGGGTTTCTCTTCAGCTTTTTTTTCATATTTTTATGTTGTTTTTCACCCATAAAACCCTAAATCATTAAAATTTCTAACTTCAGTGTGTTTCTGGCCCTATTGCGCAGCTAACAGACATCAGCTGCAACTGAGACGACAACTTTTTCTGAAATCTGCTGCCAAGAGACCCGAAAGTGCAGGTCGCACTTTTCAGCCCCAAACCTGCGACCTGGACTGCAGGACACACCTTTCAGCCTCAAAACTGCAACCTGGATAGAAGACAAGTCAAAACCTACGACCTGAACTTTTTTCTACAGATTTTCTGAAAGTTTTTTGGGTTTGCCTGAAGCTTTTGTCAGGGTGGTCCAGTCTCTGTCTCCGCCCGTTTAGACCTATTTCTATTCTTTTTTACTCAACTAAGTGGGAATCTAGCCCCCTAGGGCTTCAATACCCTCCAATTTTTGTGGAAGAGTTTTAGCTATTGTAGGTGTCTAAATTTTCAGAGTTTCAGCCATTTCTTTTGCAGATCTGATACCTCATCTTTAGATCCCTTTTAGATCAGCTAATTTTCCATCCAAATCACCTCATATAGTTTTGTTTGGGTTTTCCTTTAGGGTCACCTCCTTTCCCCTACTGCCTTTAGCTTTTTTCCTCCTCTTTTACAACAACCTTGCCTCTATCTCTTTGTTGTTTTCTGCACCTCTCTTCAGCAGATTCATCCTTTAGATCCCTGTCCCTCCCGACCTTAGATCTATTGGCTTATTTTCAGTGTGTTTTGACTAGATTTTTTCCCTCTGTTAGACTAGTTTTTGAGAGACCCACCTCCTTGGGTTAGATTGATGCATTATTAGCTGTTAATTTTCTGTTATTTCAGTATTATATACTATTCTTTGTAGGTTTATTTTCAATTACACAACACACTTTTTGTTTTCTCTCAAAACATCTGGGTTTGAACATTAGAATTAATGCACACCACGCACTCACCCTAAGTGAAGAAGAGCCTGGTTAACACCACCAGGCAAGGAATTTAAAACATTGTAAAATCAATTGACACTGCACCTCTCTATCCTTGTTTCGACATTGTAATCACTTGATTCTGCTACTCCCTGCCCTTGTTAGTTGTTCTTCTTCCCTCTATGCCGTGTTTGTGTTGTCATCATTGCGCCCCCAAGGTGTATATTCCAGAGACTTATTGGCCTTCATCCTCAGTTTCCGGTTGGTCGACCTACTCCTTCCCTCCATCATCGAGTTAGTCCTCCTCTGAGTCCGCACTCTGACTCTTCTTCTGATTCATTGGGTTCTCATTTTAGTTCTGGTTCTCCCCCTGTCACCTTCACTATGTCTGGTCTAGGTCCTAACGTTAGCGGTAATCCCGAGCCTAATGCCGGGAATGCTATTAGCGGAACCGCCACAGGAACTACCTCGGCTGTCCCCTTGCTCCCTTACATGGCAGGCCTCACTCTCCCTGATTTCAATTACTTGATCAACGACCCTATCAGCCACGATGTTGGTTGGCCTGCTATGCCAACCAAGCTCCCCTCTGACATTCCCAAGTTTGAAGGCCTTTCTGGAGAAGATCCAACCAACCATATCTGATCTTTCCACATGTGGTGTTCATCCAATTCCATTACTGATGATTCCATCCATCTTCGGTTGTTCCAATGCATGCTTATAGGAAAATATTCTAAGTGGTATGTTGATTAGACCTCCTCTTCCCATACCACCTTTGCGATCATTTCCCAAGCCTTCTTACCTTATTTCTAGTTCCCTCTCCGATATGACACTAGGACTGAACTCTTGACTTCTTTCTGTCAATCATCTGTGAACTGCCTATCCGACTATGTCTAGTAATGACGGAGAAGAAAGAGCTTATGTCGAGCTCCTACCTTTGAAGATCATGTCTACATGGACTGGTTCCTTAGATCTCTCTTACCTACCATCAGAAAAGATGTCGCATCGCATTTCCCTCAAACCAAAGAAGTCGCCCTCCAAATAGCCTTGAAATATGACCTGATCTATGCTCAGTCTGGTTATGTTTATACCATCCTTCCTGCCCTCCCCAGACTCGGTGGCGCTAATGCTCCGGGCGAATCTCATTCTGCCGACGATATTGTTGGAGCTCTTTCTCATCCATACTCTCAACCTCCTATGGGCTATGGCCTCCCTCCGGGAGGGGCCAACACCTCCAGCACTTTCCCCCCTCCAGGTAGCATGCATCCAAGATACGACATGCCTCATCCTTTTGCCAAACCTCCTGCTTACCTCAATGTTACGCAACCAAACCGTTATCCTTATCCGCAGCCTGGTGCTCCTGCTGCTCCGGCATTTGCACCTCCACCTCCCTTGCCTTCTCAACCCCAACAACAAAAAATACCACCTCCTCTAGGGCAAGTATTTGCATAACAGGGCGCGACTAGTCCCCCTTCCTCTCAAACGAAGAGGAAATGAAATCAAAACCAACCTTCCCCTAGTACTCATGGACCTAATCCTCAAGGTATTGACTCTAACGCTGCTAACCAGCAACAGGGCACTCAGCCCATGCAGGATAGGCCCATTCGTACAAATAAGCCTTGTTTGTGTTGCGGTGCTTACGGTCATTACACTCACGATTGCCCCCTTTTACCATAAATGTGGCAGATGTGGGAGTCTCAAGACACATTGCGAAGATAGTATTCCTCCCCTACTGCTCCCCCCAATGTCGCCACTACTCAACCGGCTGTGTTTACCAATCCTTTCCCCCAGCAAGTATTCATGGCTACCCAACCACCTAACTAATAGGTGGCCACTCAACCTCCCCCTTCTGGTTCCTCCGATTACCAGATCCTAATGGTGAACTTTGAACAACCTCTAACCGTCGACCTTAACCTTCAAACTCGGTCCCATCATTACCCCAAGCCTCCTTCTCCGTCTGTCCCCGAGTGACCTTCCTCAGGCTCTACAAAGCCTCTTTCGACATCCAAGGGTCTCTTGCATATCCCTCTGCCCAAATTTGAGGTTCATACCAAGATTCCTAAGGGACCATTACGCCGAAATGCTACTTCTGGTCGAGCTGCTCATTCGTATAGCATAGTAGATGATTTGGCACAATCTGCTGCTGCCATTTCAACACTGGAACTCCTCCAGTCCTGCCTTTCTCAAAAGAAGGCTCTACTATCCACCATGGGCGCTCTAGATCTTGCTGATGACCAATTGATTGTTTTCGACGCCCATCAATCAGAACATCCTACTCTTCCTGCTTCCATAGCCTTCCAAATCCCAGTCAAAATCCATAATGCTAATGTTTCTCGATGTATCATTGATGAGGGGGCATCCACCTGTGTGATGTCTGCTTCGGTTTGGAAACAAATCGGATCTCCTGAGTTGGCCCCTTCCATGATCACCCTTCGAGCGTGGGATGGCTATGCCTCCCAGCCCATTGGCCTATTTTGTAATTGTCCTATCACTCTTGCGGGCAAGACTGTTTGCATTGACATTGAATTCATCGACGCCCCTCTTGATTATAACATTCTTTTGGGGCGTAGCTACACCTATTCCATGTCTGCTATCCCATCTGCGGTATACCGCAAAATGTCTTTCCCTCATAATGGAAAGATAGTCACCATTGACTAGTTGACGTATCATGAGCCAAAATCTCAGACCCCCGCTGACTCGACCATCTCTTCTGTAGCCAATAAGAAAACCGTCGATTCTTTGACTAGTGTCTCTCCCGGCATCTACAAAGACTCCTCTTTTCTTGGAACCTTCCCTGGTCTTCCTCCTCCTCTTGTCTCTGATCCCAGCTTATCGAATGTTTTCATGATGCAATCATCTCGGGCTACCCTTAAGTAGCTCGCTTCCGCTATTCAGCAACCTCAACCTTTCCTGTCGCAACCTGCTCCTAGCCATTCGTCTCAGCCAACCAGACCTACTCCTTCTGGCCCTTCTCCTACAACTGGTACCCATGAGTACCTTTATCTTCCCGGGTCAGTTCCACCAGGCCTTAACCATCTTGGAGCCGTCCCACCTCGTCATTACCCCGCTGGTCAGATACCTTTCCTTGCTCCCCCTCCCAGAGTCTATTCAGTTCCCATCATGGCCACCCTTTCTCTCCTCAACCTGACCCTGGGTATACCCGTCTGGTACCTTGACCCTCCAGCCACTACCCCGCCTGCTCACCCCAAACCCTACCTTGATTTGACACCGATTCAACCAGTTCCCCTAGCTTCTTTTGTTGCTACAGTGCCACCAGCACCTCAATAGGACCCTTCTCCTATTGTGCCAGCTCTGGGAAAGAAAGGCAAAGCTCGCAAGGGGGCACCCAAAGACAAGGCCACCCCAACTGACCCTGCCCCTACTCCTCCTGAAAAGCCTTGCGCCTTGTGTGATGTCATCGGTCACACCACCCATACTTGTCCCGAGTTGCCCTGTATTAAACCCATGGTTAAAGTCGTGTTCCCTAAGTTTAAAGTCCCTGAAACCTATGTTTCTTCCTCAACCGCAGCCAAGAACCCAAATACTATTCGCACCAACAAACCCTGTGCTCTGTGTGGTGTCCATGGCCATTATTCCTACCATTGTCCCCACCCGACGCATTACCACGCCTCTTTAGAGGTAGTTCGAGAGCACGAGATTGAAAAAAATCAATCCGCTTTTCCCATACTTACGCAGTATGCTTCAGGTTAGCTTGAGGATTTACCCACTCCCATTGACATTCCCCCTCCCAATTTCGAGATGACGCAGCCTGCTGCCACCATCCTCTACCCATCATCATCTGTGAGACCCTCAAGGAACATCCCCTCTGAATCCTCCCTTGTTGTTTCGCTCGACCCCCCTTCAGCGACCACCCTGGGCTCAAAATCATTCGACCATATATTTACTTGTTCTTCAGTCATCCCTCACGACGATCCGTATGTGAGCCTTTCTTCCCATGCTGATGATTTAGGTCACTTTTCCGCGTCATGTGGTTTCCCTTCCCCTTGTCATCCCATCTTTTCCCATCATGATGACCTCTTAGAAGCCTTCTCCACCCCTGACCTTATCTTTCCTGCCCATAAACGGGATGAAACCATCTGTGTCTATGATGACCTCCCCAGCATGAGCACAAGCTATACCTCCCGTAGCCCTCATACACCACCCTCTAGTCGCTATATGAGTCATAGCCATCCTACCCAGACCACTCCCTCCTGCAGTTGTCTTTTGATGTCTACTTTGCACTCATGCTGTCATCATTGTTCTTCCCCCTCCCATTTATTGTTTTGTGACACTATTCTGCAGGACCTCCCATCCACACCCTATATCAGTTACGCTGATGGTGCAAGTCGCTATTCCCGTAATCTAGCCTCAATAGGTTAGGCCATATTTACCCCCTTGCATGCATTTGTTCTCTCAAATGGGGTCTGCATTGGTACTGCCACCAATAATCAGGCCGAATATGATGCAGTATGTTGTCTCTTAGCTGATGCCCTCTCTCATCGCATCCTCCATCTGCATGTTTGTTTAGATTCCCTACTTCTTGTCATGCAACTAAATGGTGTCTATCGTGTGCATAATCCTATCCTTTCTAGACGATATTTACGAGTGATATTTTTGATATGTGAATTTGAAAACATTACTTTCAGTCATGTATCTCGAGAACAAAATCACTACGTAGATAGCATTGCAAACCATGTACTAGATTGGCATTTATCACATGCATTTCATACAAGACAATAACATTCAAGATCATCAAAATGATTCATATCCATAATATGTGTCGTATAACATGCTTTCAGAGTCCATCTACTCTGATACATTTGACATGCCCATAGCATGTTACAAAAAACTCAAAACTAGGGGGCACCATTTGCCCCTACATACACACTGGGGGCACCAGTTTCCCCTACATACACACTAGGGGGCAACACCTTCCCCACACCTAATCACTATCTGGAGGATCCTGAGCCAATGGCTCTACTCCCGTAGCTTGTAGATCGCGCATCCCCTGACCGGCCATTGCCATGCGCCGCATGACACCTCGCCATTCTGAGGGTAGACCAATACATGGCTCTATGTACTAGTCGTATAAGTCTTGCCCACCATGCTCTAAAACACTGGTCAGAAGCCTCTCACATCTATTATGGATGTCCTCTAGGAGGGTGAGCCCATCCTCATTCTGTGCCGCTCTCGATCCACTAGGGCCTGCAGCTCCTAATACTGCAGGTCGTCCCATATATCTGGCCAATTTTACCGGAGCTATATCTACATACCAAAAGTACCCGAATCATTACCATATATACTATTCAGAAACTTTAACATGTACATAAAATATTAGTAACTTGTCACTTACCATTGGGTCCCCATACTCGACCAGGCGGAAGTGGCGAGTCTAGATCCCCACAATAACTCATACCACTATAAGGATAATCGTCTATGTACAACGGCATCTGATCCCAGTGGGAAAATAACTCTTGTACTCACGCTTTTACGGTCCCGTTTAGACCTTCACTGTGTGGTAGCATCATTGAGTTACCCTTGCTTAGAGCATATGAGTTCAGTCATCACCACATTCATGGAGTCTATCCCAGGTCCCTTTATATCCCATCATAGTCTTCCATCCTTCATTGCCTTGTCTCTCTCTCGTGTCACCCATTATAACCTACCATCCTATTTCCCCTTATCCCTTTGATCTCATGTCAGTCACTGTCAGGCTATCCATGCCCTTAATTCTCTAGCAAGGGAATTCATCCTTCCGCTACTCAGTACCCCCCATTCCATCATCATCATTGGTGTCAGTCTGTCTGTCACTCTATTATTTTCCTTCGTGCCTTAGTTGAGGACCTTTTATCACCTCACCAAAGGCAGATCTCCTTCTGTCAACATCAGCTTATTCATTCTAGAGAATAGGTCTAGAAGGCGGTGTATCTTGGTTCCAACTTCCACTCTTGTTCGGCACCTCGGATCAGGCAAAGAGACTGCTTACAGTCCTTTGACTTGATTTTTTGTCAGCTCCATCTCCTTCCAGCATGATCGAGATCCATATGCTTGATGATTCAGTGATGCAGTAGATGAGACCAATGAATCCTGGGTGTGTGTGAGATCTTTCAGCCCTCACGAGGGGGTGGCCCTGCAGGTAGCCCCCCACATGCCAGGATGATCTCTAAATCGTAGCCTTCGATGCAACTCCATATATTTGATGATTTCGGCCTTAGCCGCTTGCAGCGCCTCTTTGATTTGCATGTATCAGTCAGATTTTGTGAGCCCTTCCCCATTTACAGGGGCATTGGGGTCGTATTTGTATCTCATGTACTCAGATAGTATTATATAAGTCCTGGTTATTATCCCAGGCACATCATGTATGTGGAATTCATCATTATATCTTTTATCTGGCTCATGTTTATGCTAGCATGTACTTTACAGTTCAGTCCCTTGTTTACTGGACGCACTATTCTTTTGTACTTTGTCTCGACGGGCATAGGTATGCCTCCCCTGCCACCTTTAGCACAGGTACCCACTCATAAAAAGAGACTTGTCGCACCTGTAAGTCTCGTCTCCTCAGGGTTTAGTTCTTCAGCTCATTAGTCTACCTTACATCCCTCTCTCTGACTTCCCTTTTGATGTCTCGTGATTGAGTTCTTACAATGTACTTCATTCATACGATTTGCTCCTAGCACTTGCATGCTGGGGGGAAAGCTATTACACCATTTTTTGGTCATCTAACCTATTATCATTAGATGGACCCAAGTACACCATGTAAGACCAATTTTACCCTAAGTAAAATTGCTTTCACTATGTAAAATAACTTAATAAAACACATTTATTAGGTTGTTTATGGTCTAAACAGGAAACCCCAAGGGGAAATATTAAACAAATCTACATTTGTTTGGTTTTCCTTATGGAATAATTAATTAAAAAGTAATTTAATTATTACTCCTGGTCATATTTAACCCAAAACAAGGAAATTAATTAGATAAATCCTTATTTATCTTATTATTTTCTAGGAATAATTATTTAAACCTTATTTAAATAATATTCCTTGTTAAATTTGACTAAATCATTTATAAATAATTGAATAAATAATTATTTATTTAATTTTCATTCAACCACTTCCTTAAAATGATAAATAAATCATTTATTTATTTATTATTTACAAATAAAGGGATTTGACCCAAGTCAAATTCCTTTCCCCTCCAACAAATATAATAAAATTTTCCATAAAAGGTGGATCTAGATTTGGTTAATATTATTTTAATCATGCACCAAGATATAGAATGACCTAATATTTTGTTATAAATAGAAGGTTTTTTCCTACCATTCTCTACTTTTTGTTGCCTCTTAGATCACTCTGGATCTATACTCTTGGTCTGACTTTGAGCCATTATCATTGTCATATTATCTATTATTTGCTTTGTGAGCTCCCTTTGAGTTCTATGTTTTTCTGGGTTTTCTACACCAACAAGAGAGAGAAATTGTAGATCTGAAGCGCTGAGGACTTCCAAGAACCCATCCCATTGAGGAGAATTGGAAACACCTTTCTTGTTTTCCTCCCAGGTGCCATTAATATAAAATTCTTCAAAAAATATTGTTCTTGTCTTGTCTATTGGATGCATGGATCAAAACCTTATTTTTATTTCTTAATGTCTTTTTATGCATAGATGTAGATTTTTGCAGCATTTGTCTTGATCAACTAATTGCAGATCTGAAGATATTAGCATCCATCTTTTTCTGTTAGGGCTGTTTTTTATGCACAAATAAAGGGGTCTTTTTTCTTACACTTACACTAAGGATTCATCCTCACACCTATTCTAACATTTTTTCTTCATTTCTTTGGGTGCATTTAGACTGGAAAACCCTTGACATCATTTTTCTTTTGAAAGCAAAAACTATCTATTTCTACCCTTATAACTTCCAAAAGCTCAGATTATACTGATGTGTGGATTTATTTCTCTACCTAGTTACTTATATGTCAATATTAAACAGTTTGACAAATTTTCTTTCACTATCTATGAACATGAAATTTAAAGCATGACTGAATCAAGATTAAGCAGTTTGATTGTCATGATTTGTGCCATTTTTGGACAAGTTGCACACAATGTTTATTTTGCAAAAATTAAACTAAACTGAGGGCTTTGACCTTGGATTTGTCATTTATCAGTCATCCCTATTTCCCTTATTGGTTTCATATTTAGACTTTGGAACCAATTTCATCCTTCTATCTATCTACTAATAAGCTGAGTTTAAATAGTTTGGAAAATCTTCATTTCTAACTTATCAATGAAAATTCAAAATTTGTTCAATCATGGTTAGGCTGTATCATTGAATAAGACTTCCTTCTCAAAGTAGTGGCATTTGGAGTTACACACTTTCAGAATTTTTTTTTTTTTGGTATGGGGCTTACCTTTTTCTTTTATCTGCCCTCGTTTCTTCTTTTCTTTCTCTCTTTGTGTATCAATTTTTATGAGTTTTTGTTTAAACAATGTTATATATAATGAATAAAAATTTAAACTGAGATCTTCAACTGAAATAATTCTTGTGCATCCTACCATTGACAAGACCTCCAAACAATTTTGTTCCATCTATTTCGTGTAGGAAAAATGCATTATTACCTCTTGAAGAATGGATGATGTATGGAGCTTTCCATAAGTTGTCAAATTTTCCATGATATCCTTTGTCTTCTCTTCTTGAATCCCACTTCATCACTTTGTCTCCAATGCTGAAATCACTTGCCTTGGTTCTCTTGTCAAAAAAATTCTTGATGTTTTCTCTTACTAGCTATGTTATGTGGTATACTCCTTTAGTTTGTTGTAGTTGAATAGTCTAATTTATCCTTCTTTGTATTTCATTTTATTCAGACTGCACCTCTTGAATGAGCTTCATCACTGGCACTCCCAAGGATGTTGGGAAGACTTCATCTATTCCATTAACTAGTTGATAGGGAGACATATCAATTTATTTCTTACTTGTTAGCATGTCTGCCCATAGTGCATGAGCTAATTTTTTGTGCCATGATTTATTGTTTTGCTCTAGCAAATTTTTAATGATGTTCACCAAACTCTTGTTTGAGGATTCAACCAAGCCATTACCTTGAGGGTAGTAAGTTGTAGAATACCCCAAAGTAATGCTATATATGTGGCAAAAATCCACCATTTTCTTGGATCTAAAAGCAACAACATTGTCAGTAATGATCTTCCTAGTACAGTCAAATCTAGATAGAATATTGTTTTCAAGAAATTTGATAATCACTAAGTTTGTGGTATTCCTCGAAGGGATGGATTCTATCCACTTTGTAAAGTAGTCAGGTGCTGTAAGGATCCACTTATGTTGGCCAGAGGAGGTAGGGTTAATTTATCCAATAAAATCAACACCCCACTGTTGAAAATGAGCTTCAACAGAGATAGGTAGTAATGGAAAAGGCAAAAATTTTCTTTTACCCTAAAATATTTCGCATTTATGACAGGAAATTACCATTTTGTGGATGTATTGGAAGAGGGTTGGCCAATAGAAACCAACCCTAAGGATTTTATTAAATGTGGTTTTCCAATAGATATGACCTCCACATTCTCCTTCATGAATATCATGTTTAATCTTAACATCTTTTTCAGGCAAAAATTTGAGCAATACACCATCAGAATTTTCCAATATAAAATTTTATCAAAAATGCAGAAATTTACAGCCCTTAGTTTCAAGAATCTAGCCTTTGTTTTCGATAAACCAGGAGGAAAATTTAGATTAAAAAGCACATATAATATATCAGCATACCAGGGCGAGCTCAGAAATGTTTCCTCAATTGGTGGAGTTTCCAACTCCTCTTATTCATCCAATGCATCGATCATATTGATGTCCAGTGCTTCAAAATTTGTCTTAGCGATCAATTTAGCCAGTCATTGTCCTTTGATTAGCTTGGTGGGCTTGATTTCTAGATCATATTATAAAATAATAGCAATCCACTTACCTATTTTTCCATCAGGATCTTGTGTAAATATGTATTTGACCACCGTGTGAGGGACAAATGCAATGATGTGTGAGTGCAAAATGTAGACTCTGAAATATTTTAGTGCTTTGATTAAGGTAAAATCTTGTTTTTCCATGATATTGTATTTCAGAGTTGCATCTCTTAGTGCTTGGATTAAGAAGGCTATGGGATGCTCTTGTCCTTCTATATTATTTTGTAATAAGACAACAACAACTATTTGTTTTGATGCAAAGGATAAAATGAAGAAATCTTTGGTGAAGTCAGGGCTGATTAGAAAAGGTGTTCGGGTAAGAGCTTGCTTCACCAAATAAAAAGATTACTTTTCTTCCATGGACCATTTGGATGTTGTTTCTTTCTTGAGCAAGTTAGTAATGTTTCTTAGGAGTTCTTCAAGGTTTGGTATGAACCTTCTTAAGAATTTTATCTTTCCAATGAAAGATTGCAGCTCTTTGATATTCCTTGGATGACTGATTTGCAGTATTCCCTCAATCCATTTTGAGTCAATATTGATCCCTTCTTCTGATATTATGTGGCCTAAAAGCTTCCCCTCTTGAAGGCCAAACAAAGTTTTCATGGGATTTAAAGACATGACATACTTTCTACACTTTTCAAAGACCTTTCTTAAGTGAGTTAGGTGTCCTTCATCAGTTTTTGAGTAGATTGTGATGTCATCAATATAAATCACAATGAAGTAACATATTTCTTCAGAGAAAGCAATATCCATTTCTCTTTGGAAAGTAGCTCCAGCATTCATTAACGAGAAAGGCATTTTATCATACATGAAGGTGCCTCAGGGTGTGGTGAAAGTTGTCTTGTGTTGATCATCTGGATGTACCAACACCTGATTGTACCCTAAAAAGCCATCAAGAAAATATATTATTTTCGAGCCTACTAACCTTTGCAATATGTGATCCATTTTTGGTAAAGGGTAGTTGTCTTTCAGGGATTCTTTGTTGAAATTTCTAAAGTTTATGCAAAGCCTAATTTTCCTTATCTTCTTCCTCACTAATACAAGATTTGAAACCCATTCTGAGAACCTGAGAGGGACCATCATTCCAACATCATACATTTTCTTTATTTCTTTCCCAACCAATGGCAGTTGGATAGGATTTATTTTGCGTAATTTCTGTGTAAAAGGCTTTTGGTTTTCTTTGAGAGGAATCCTGTGCTGAATGATATCTGTATCATAGGACATCAAGTCTTCATAGCTCCAAGAAAAAAACATCATTGAATTCTTTGAAAAACTCAATATATTTATGTTTTATATGTGTTGGCGGTGTTTTTCACAGTTTTATCATTTTGGGTTTTTTTTACTGCCTATATTTCACTCTTCTGCATTTTCTTCAATGGATTCCATCTTTGGCTTCTTAGAAACATCATTAAAATCAAAAATTTCCTCTAGAGAGACTAGTCCTCTTGGCAAGGTGTTATTTCTTAATTGCTGCACTTAAAATTCTTCTTTCTCTAGAACTTCACATAGTTTTGTCTCATGTGGGTCATATTTTTCTAGCATATTTATATTAGCATCATCAGGGGGTTCTTCTTTATATGCATGTTCCTTAGCAGAGAAATCCTCTTCATGATCTGAGTCTGAATTTGGCATTTAAAACTCATTTCTGGACTGCAGGAAATCTTCAATATGTTTTTCACCTTCAAAAACTTGCCAATACTTTATATTATCAGGGACTTCTACTATGTATTTGACTTGTATTGTTTATTGTTTATTATGATGAGCTTTTTGAAAAGTACTGGTTGAAAATGATAGACCATTGGCAAGGATGTTTTGATTCCTTGGGATGAAAGCAAGATAATATTCTTTGAATGTTTTTAGGAGGTCAAGGGCATCGTTCATATATGCTCTTAATATAGGATTTTTAATTTAATATTATTCCTTAATTTTCCTAATGACTAGCTCAGAATCCCCATGGAAAGAGATCCTTTTAGCTCGTAATTTCTTGAGTAATTGTAGCCCTAAAAGGAGTGCCTCATATTCTGCTATATTATTTGTACATTGAAAATTCATTCTATATGAATGACCTTCTGCATGGTTGTTCTCAGTGTTGTGTACCCAAACACCTGCTCCTGAATCAGTTTTACCACAAGAACCATAAAATCTCATACTCCATAGAGATTCAGTTTCAGATTTACCATTATGTTGGTCATTGTGGTTACCACCATGTTGGTTATTATATTGTTCATTTTTTACTTTGTCTGCCTGGCCTGACTGCTCGGACTGTTCTTCCTCTTTTTCAACTATTTTCTCACTTATTGCTACTTGTTCATTATTTTTTTCATCATTATAAAGGATAAATGAATCAAGGTCTGTGTGGATAGAATAGAGAGGGGAGTTATTAGGTTTTTCTTGAATTCTTACCATGTATTTCATATGATTCTTCCTATATTGTCTTCTTGGTTGAATAAAGACAGGTATGGCAGCATAACTCATGTCCATTTGGAGGGTTCCTTGAAGCTTATCTCCCCATGAGCGTGATAAGAGCATGTCATATTTAGGGGGTTTGTCAGCCACTACAATTTACATCACTAGGCTTTTGGCTAGTATTTGTGCTAGATTAACATAGAGATCTTTGATTAGGCCTAGACAATTAACTCTACTGGAGTCAAAATAATATAAGTATTTGTATGGTCTCGCTATCTCAAGGCCTAATCTTTCCATAACTACCTTTGGCGTAAGGTTATGTGAATCGCCTGAGTCTAACATGGCATTATGGAGAATTTTATCATGAATGTTCAAACTGACATAAAATGGAGGGACACCTCCCTCTTGGAATTTTCCTTCTACTTCAGGTCCAAACAAAAGCTCAGGTTTTTCATCATTTAAATTTACAGAATCAATATTTTCTCCTATGTGTAAATCTTTCAAAACTTGGGATCTATATGCATCTTGGGAAACTAATTTAGTAAGAGGTATGGAGATTTTTATCTTGGAAATTTCATTCTCTATACTGAAGGGTGTATGTGTTTTTCACATATTTACATTAGTTTTATCAGACATTATTTTTACAACAATTTGAGCTTGCTGTTTTGCACTAGAAATATTAGTGAGATCAATTTTGTTAGGGCTGATATTTGGTCATCTAGTGCTACTTTGGTCACTACTATGTTGGCTATTTTTTTTTACTTCTATGAGAACATTTAACCATTGTGTTTGAAGTTTATACTGCCTTTTTAGGATCATTTTCAGGAATCTTCCTAGCAGAAATTTTAGGGCTCTTTCCTTTGGGAGTATCTTGGTTTTTATTTATTTTGAGGTCATACTGTCTATGTATTTCCATTATGGCATTTTAGAGACCTTTTTTATAGTCTTCAGATTCTAGGAATTCTTCTTCATTTGGGGCAATGTGCTTTGTTCTTACTTAGAGAGGAAAACAGTATGCTCATTATTTACTCACATTAGATTGATTTGACTTTGTTCTCGTTCTTCAATCACCCCCTTATCCTCATCAGCATAGTTTTCTTGGAAAGGAGGCCTGATTTGCTGGTGAGGACCTCTCTGTGTTATTTGAGCAGGATTTCTCCTAAAGTTTTGGTTCTGGTTCTGATTTTGATTTATGTTTTGAGGAGCTACTTGGTTTTCTTTGGGGAAATCTCGCACATTCATGTTTATTCTCTCCATCATCCTTTCCATGGTTCTAACTAAGTTATCAATTTTAGTATCAAATGATGAGGGTGTAGCCTCTTCCCTATATGTGACTCTCTTTTAATTTTTCATTCTAGCTCTTTTAGCAATCTAATTTTCCTCTACACTTACTGCACCCCTCTGTATATTTTCTAATGTACACTACTGAACCTAGTGTAGTACTCTTGGACACCATCTCCAACGTTTCTCTTAATGTTTTCATACTCTAATAAGATTTGGAGAGGGTTCTTCTTGACTTCCCATTTTCTTAAGAATAATTGATGAAAAACATGGAGGTCATGTATACTATTAGGGGTGAGGCCCTTAAACCATTTTCTTTCTTCTCCCCCTAAGCTTTGAGAAGAAATTATTAGTTTAATAGTTTCATCATCTATTTCTTATCTGTCAAAATAGTCATTCATTCTATCCACATGTTGTTGACAAGTCGTAGAACTACTTGCATCATATAAAGGAATCTTGGACTGATAGTCTTGTGGTAGAAAAAATAATGGAGATGGTAGAACTAAAGGGGTATACCAGCTTTCCATGGCTGGGGGATGGGGAAACAAAGAATGGTTGACTAGAGGAGGTAAAGGGTTAAATGGAGGAAGGTGAACAGTGGGTGTATGAATGGGTTTTGAAGTTAGTACAAGAAGATTCTGCTATAAAATGGATGGGTCTAAGACTATCTAGGTTGTCAAACTCTTGGATCTATTCATGGACAAGCTTTGTTCCAGGGTAAGCCAGATAGGATATCTTGAAAATCTTTAAGGTTTTCAGGAAAGGAACTTGCTTTGTGAATAGGTCTGCTAACAGTTGAATTTTTAGATCTAGGAGACTTCCTTATGATGTACTTTGGATTTTCAACTATTGCAGGAGGGTTTGGGTCTGGATGGGATCTGGTACAGATTCTTCTAGAAGCCAAAACTTAGACCCAAGGTTCAGAAAGGTTGAGAGTTTTATAACAATAAAAAAAAAACAAACCAATCTGTGAGAGAAATAATTTATTCACAGAGTATTTTGACTAGGTTCTATTTGAGGTTTGATGATATCACGATTTCTTAATAATTTTCCTAGTGGACTTTGTAGAAAACCAGTGGAGTCAACAAGCCTACTTAAAACCAGTGGAGTCACTAGGTGGATAATTTTAACTATTTTGAGGGTGGTTGTTGTCCACCACACTACAAGGAAAATACCCTCTAGCAGAAGTTTTTGAGGAACCACAAAGAAAAATACCCCATACATGTTATAGCATCATTGATCATCTTTCTATATGTGATACTTGGACATTGATTCCGACTTGTACTTCCGGGCCATGCTCAGATGATTCATTGTGTACTTTCAATTCAGCTATACTTGTATACATTTTGGATCTATTATTTACTTTCGATATGATGTATTTTTGACTGAGCATGGGTATGCCCACCTCAGCATGAGTTGACTCTCTGTTTTCTTTCATTGGTTTTTGGCAGGCTGAATCTGGTCAAGTCCTCCCTTGTCCTTGCGAAGTTCTTTCTATGTGCATAATACATTTTGGCCATCATGTACCCCTTCTGACCTCATATATTAGGGGGCATCTGTTATAGCATCATTTTTCACCCTCATGTGATTCATGATTTTCTCTATGGCCTTGGGCACCCATTCCCACAGACTTGAACAAAATGCATTAAAAAACAGTGTTAAAAATCCCATATGCGGTTATGCCCAGAATTTTCCGCGTATATACACGAGTCCACATGTACTTTTCCATGTATGCCATTAAAATCATTAAAAAATATATAAACATTCCCTATGTTCGGGTTGGGTTGATGGTTACTCCAGTAGTTCAACCACCCCAGCACGTGGCCAACTGTTTCCAACTGATTGAAACTACTTTGAGGGAGTATAAAATCCCCTCATGTGTATGGGCTAAGGGAGAGAGAAATTATATATATATTATACTCTGTTGGAATCCCAATTCAAGTCTGAATTCCCGTGCCTCCTGCACTTTCCCAGATTTTTACAGGAAACCCTTGTTTCCTAGATATGTTCATCCATTTATATGCCATCTAGAGTGCACAAGTCTTGAAAGTATCTTAGCGAGGCAAGGGCGGGACGGATCTGGATGACGGTCTGTTCGAAGATCGTGGAAGGATTCAGGTGATCTCTCCACTTTTTATTACTATACATGCTATTCATAATGAGAAGAACCATCTTGTTCCTAAAATAACGTGTTAATATCTATTTGTATATGTGAAAATATTGATTATTAAGCATTTATTATGGTTTATATAATTTTTTCACATGGTTTTCACTGACTTTTAGGAGAAATATATGCTGTACAACTAGGTTTCCGTGCATGTTTTTTCTTGTTTTCCAGGTTGAAGAGGAAGAAGGGTTGCTGGGGGTTTGGACCCCGCAGAACCCTTCTTCCTCTTCAACCTGGAAAACAAGAAAGAACATGCACGGAAACCTAGTTGTATAGCATATATTTCTCCTAAAATTCAGTGAAAACCATGTGAAAACATTATATAAACCATAATAAATGCTTAATAATCAATCTTTTCACATATACAAATAGATATTAACACGTTATTTCAGGAACAAGATGGTTCTTCTCATTATGAATAGCATGTACAGTAATAAAAAGTGGAGAGATCACCTGAATCCTTCCACGATCTTCGAACAGACCGTCGTCCATTTTTTCCTCGCTAAGATACTTTCAAGACTTGTGCACTCGAGATGGCATATAAATGGATGAACATCTCCAAGAAACAAGGGTTTCCTGTAAAAATCTGGGAAAGTGCAGGAGGCACGAGAATTCAGACTTGAATTGGGATTCCAACAAATTATAATATCTATAAAATTTCTCTCTCGCTTAGGCCATACACATGAGGGGCTTTTATACTCCCTCAAAGTAGTTTCAATCAGTTGGAAACAGTTGGCCGTGTGCTGGGGTGGTTGAACTACTGGAGTAACCATCAACCCAACCCGAAAATAGGGAATGTTTATATATTTTTTAATGATTTTAATGGCATACGCGGAAAAGTACATGTGGACTCGCGTATATACGCGGAAAAGTCTGGGAATAACCGCGTATGGGATTTTTAACACTTTTTTTTAATGAATTTTGTTCAAGTCTATGGGAATGGGTGCCCAAGGCCATAGAGACAATCATGAATCACATGAGGGTGAAAAATGATGCTATAACAATACATCCGTTTCTAGAGGAGGTTACTAGAGGAGGTTGGCAGGCGGAGGGTTTTGCGGATGTTTTCCTATCAGTGCTATTATTGTTAAAACTCACCTCGGTGCTCTCAAAAAAAGAAAGAACCGGTGTGGAAAAAATCATTGGCACACTGGACAACGTGCACTCTGTACACACCCGCCCAGTGCGTCATAATATAATAGAGCACCGGTGCCTCACAACTCGTTTGCACCAGTGCATTATAAAACACAATTCCAACACCGATACCACCCGGTGCGGTAGACAGAAACAGGACCAATCCATCATATAAAATGCACCAAAACACAAACCGACCGTTGCATTTGTAGCAAACAGTATCGGTGCGCCTATAAATAATGCACACCGGTAAAAGGTTAAATTAAAAAATATTTCTGACAAAAAACCCGGATTTTTCAGTTTTCCAGTGCTCCTGAGCTATCAATTACCGGTGCGCACGATACCATAGAATGCATCGGTGCACACTCAACATTGGCACAGTGGATAGCTTGCGCAAAGTACACACACCGTTGGGGCGTCTAATTACTATAACGCACCGGGGCATCAATACTCTTCCGCGTCGGTGCATCATAAAATACCGTGCCAAAATAGAAACAAGTCGGTGCGTTCTTCTCTAAGAGCACCGGTGTGCTAGAAATCGCACGCACTAGAATAGCGTTATATTAAAAAAAAAAATTAAGGCCAAAAAACTGATGCTTTGCAACTATTATGCACTGGGGCAGCATAATGCACCGGTACTTTGCCATTATGCCACCCCGGTGCATCATCAAATTTTTGCGCCGAAACTTAAACATACCGGTGCGTGGTTAGGGAAATGCCTCGATGCATTATAAACAATGCGCAAAAATTGATACCACTCGGTGCAGTTTTATTTAACTTCACCCGTGCGCTTATAAAACTCCGCGCACCGAAACAGTGTTAATTAAAAAAAAAATTACTGCCAAAAAACTTCATTATTCACTTTCCTCAGTGCTCGAGAGCTTTCAAGCCCCAATGCTATTTCCTTATTTCTGAGCCACCCTAACATTGGTGCTCTCATTGCACCCATTGCACGCACTGCTGCTCTACATTGGCCACCAATCTCCAGCTTGCATTTTGAAAAACAGTGGGAAAATTTTATTTTCCAGATTTTATAGCCAATATGCCTCCTCGATGGCGGAATGTATAGGTATTTTTCTAGTTTTCCTATAATTAAGCCTTTTAATGGATTATAAATTGAAATAAACTTAAAAATAACCATTAAAAAAGAAAGAAAGAAAAAAATTTGTCGCGCGGTGCGCTCGAGCTATTTGGCTCGCACTGCATAGCGGTGCTACCTGTAAAATTTACAGGCAGCATCGCTACCAGTGCTAACATTAACTGCATCGTTTCCGAGGTGGTGTCGGAAGGCGCCTTGAATAATTTTAAACTAAAAATAAAAAATTAAAAAGGTGGTGCGCTCATTTATCTAGGCGAATCGTTGACCCCGATAATCACAGTGCGGTGCGTTGACTTCATTTTCCGCCCCAGTTTATGTCAACACACCGCATTTTTCATTCCGAGAGGGTCAACGGTGCGGCGAAGTAAAATATCACACAGTCAACTATGTCATTGTCTTGAAGTCAGTGCGCTGACACGACTATACGCGCTGAGGCGTATATTTCAGTCAGCGCACTGCTATTCTGAATTATACACAGTCCACGGTGCTTGAAAAATAGACATCTGCACCAAATCCGGTGCGGTCTGTTTCATTAGAGGCCTCAGGGATGGTGCAGTAAAATATTAGGATGCATTGGCACTGGTGCGTGACTGTTTTTATGGAGCACTCACTTGTATGTTTGTTTTTTTTTTTCAAAAAAAATTATATATGTATATTTATAAATACATTTATGTTTTAATAAATAAAAAAATATTTAATATGGCAATGATTCAGAGAGAATAGTAGCAACAGCAACAACAACAAGTATAACAATATGACATGATTCACCAATGGGAGGCAAGAGAGAGGGAGAGAGATAGATGCCCTCGCCCTATTACTGCAGATACCCAAGAGATCCTTAAGCAGGTAGGCCTCCTTAAGTTCTATGAGGAGGCTATTTCTGGCCTAAAGGCCCATAGTGTGGTTTTGAGACATCTTATCGGTAGGTGGAATGCCCACCGACAGGATTTTCAAGTTGTTCCTGACCAGTGGTACACACCCACTGAGGAGGACATTTATTTTATTACAGGACTATCGAGGAGAGGGGTGGATTTTCCTTCATTCGCAGACATGCCAGCTGGTTGTGTAGTAGGGAGTCAATTAGTTTACTCCCAGAGATACATTGGAGCACATGTACTATCTCCTTCAGAGTTCCAGGTACCTAGAGGTCAGTTACGTATAGGTGCTTTTGGTAGACAGGATGTGCAGTGCCTCTCTATTATCGCTTTGATCATTTCGTACAACACCAGTGACGGGAAACACATTAGTTTCTCGCTTTTATATTACATTGATTCTTTAGTACAACAGCCATGACTTGTCAGGTGGTCCGCCATTTTTTTGTGACAATTTTGTATGGCCTTAGATAGATGTCATGCTCATGCACAAGGGAAGGTCAACTTCCCTTTTGCTTCAGAGCTGTTTTGTTTATTTTTTGAGAGGTTTCCAGAGATGAGACCTAGTTTTGTTCAACAGCCTCATAGGCCAATGTTCAAGGCCCAGATGTGCATGTGGGGGAAAATGATGCCCAAGAGGGGAGACACTATGTTTCCAATGATTATATCACATGATTCCTTGGACTTACTAGCTAGTGTTGGCGGGTTGCATCCCTTCATTATGGTCCCATGTCCTTATGTTGGACTAGATTGGCGAGGGTGTCCCAACATCCTCTTCACTCCTAATGAGACGCCAGATGAGGTAATATTACTGTTTTATTTATATTTATTCTAACATGTTCTTTAAATTGTTTTTATTATATTGTGTAATGAAATTGACTAATTATTGTTGTGTACTTGTATATATTTTTCAGACATTGGCTCTTTTGATGGCGACGAGATGTCGGATCCACCACATGATCCAGGTGTCGATCCTAATGATTACGATTAGGAGATGGATGATGCACCGGAGGATGAGGCTGATGCCGCAGTACAGAGACATGTTTATCCTGTGCCTCATGATGCACCGGTACATCCTTTTGCTAGGCATGGTCGACCTGAGACCAGATACCGGATGGAGTTGGGTAGCCAACTCTATGGATTGATTTCAAATGTGGGCATTAGGCCCGCTCATTAGATAGAGATACAGGGCGATGAAAGACTGTTACAGATGTGGAGATGCATGCCGTGTGACATGTACGACCTGATGTGGCATGTCGTCGAAGCTACAACAGTTGTTACGCGATTGAGGAGGATTGTCTGTAGCTATAGGCATAGTCAAGTTGCGGCACGTGATGGACAGTCTGCTAGCAATGACTCAGATGCATCTCATGATCATTAACCTTGCGATGTGCCTAATGATCAACATGAGGCTCCACTGGCAGCATGTGACACTAGTCATCATGGAGATGACGCTGGACCATCGGCCACGTCTAGTCTGTAGCCTAAAACATCCATCAATACTAGTCATGATCATCATGAGCAGGCTGGACCATCGACCGCCGAGGCTGCAGTACTATTGACTGAGCAGGCCTCCACTACTACTGTGCTTCATATTGATCATGTTGTACTACCACCAGCGGATGCATCCATTAGTACTAGTGATCATCATGATCATGAGAAGGCTAGTCGACCATCGACTATCGAGGCTGCACCCATCTTTACTGAGTAGGCCACATCCACTTGTACTAGTCTTATTGATGTTGTTATACCACCACCAACGCTTGATCTATGACATTTATATTATAGTTTTATATTTTTAACATTATATATATATATATATATATATGGTCCATGTATTTTATGTTCATGTTGCAATTGTACTTTATTTTCATGTTGATGATCATCATGATGTGGCGCATATTGTTAGTCATGTTAGATATGTTCATTTAATATTTAGCTTGCAGATAGATGTGTATATGTGAAAGGCGCATGAGTTATTTCACATTATATTGAGATTTATATTTGATGTTTGTGTTGTGATGATGTTAATATATAATGTTAATTTGATGTTAATTGAATGTGTTTATTAGTCGAATGTGATGTTTGTATGATGGTTATCATGATCGTGATTATGTTTATTAATTAATTTAATATTATTAAATGACCATGATATTTATTAAGTATTATGTCGTAAACGTAATTGTAATTTAAATTTTAATTCTATGTAAAATTGTAAAATTGTATTTGTATTTGTACTATTTGTAATTTTAAGTGTAATTGTATGTAAAATATTTATTAATGTAAAATTTTAATTGTAATTGTAATATTTAATTTATAAATGATTGTAATTGTATAAATGAAAAATTGTAAAATTGTAATTGTAATTCTAATTGTATATAAATTTCACAAATTGTAATTGTATTTGTAATTGTAATTTTAATTGAATTGTATTTAAAATATTTGTAAAATTGTTATTGTAATTGTAAATGTAATTCTATGTAAAATTGTAAATGTAATTGTATTTGTAACTGTAATTTTAATTGAATTGTCTGTAAAATATTTGTAAATTGTAATTGTAATTATATGTAAAATTGTAAATGTAATTGTATGTAAAATTAAAATTGTAATTGTAATTCTAATCGTAATTCATGTATGTGAAATTAATGTAAAATTGTAATTGTAATTTTAATTCTAATTGTAATTGTAATTTTAATTAATGTAATTGTATGTAAAATTTTAATTTGTAAAATTTTAATTCTATTAATGTAAAAATTTTAATTGTATTAATGTGAAATGATTTTATTAAAATATTTAAATTTGTAAATTTGCAAATAATTGTAAAATAGCAAGTCTAGAATAATACGAATTTTTGTAACATAAAGTTTAGAAAATAATGAAAATAAATTCATGTACTTTATAATTATCATTATCTTATTATGATCTTACATATATAAAGTTTATAAAACACTGAAAATAAATTCATCTACTTTATAATTATCATTATTTTATTATGATCTTACATACAACCAAAAAAAAAAAAAACTTTAAAATGTCCAGTGCACTTATCATCCTAACAGGCCCCAGTGCATCGTATTAATACAACGCACTGGTGCATCGCATTTCTGTGCATCAGAAATGAATAAACACAATTAAAAAAAACGCAACTCTATTTTGTTTAAGTTAAAAAAAAGCGGAAATTTGAAAAATGGGTGGAAAAATATTTTCAAAAATCTAATTTGATAAAATAATTCTTTAAATACTAAACACTTTTCATTATTTCACTATTTTTGCTAAAAAATTTCAGTCAAATTTTTGCTAAAAAATTTCAGTCAAATTTTTGCAGGAGATATACGTGGAGCAAGAGAGCACGAGGGCACTGTGGATGGCGAAATACATTCGAACAGAAGTATTCAGACAATCAGAAACCAAAAATCTAGTGATTCAAGCCCTTTATCATAGAATTTCAAATCATTTCATGATTAAATTTAATTCTTTTTCTTACTTTTTTCTACAGTTTTTTTATTTTTTCCTGCAGTTTTATCCATTTTTACTGTGAACCCTTCGATTTTTTTTTTTTCCCTTTCTTCTCCCCGTTTCTTTGATTTCAGAATTATGGTTTTTCATTTTAGATTGACGTCTAACCCATGGGACGACTTGCATAGTTGGATCCCAATCCATTCGGCCATTGCGTGAATTTTTGAAAAAATAGATTTTTCTTTATCGGTGCGCCCTGCGTATGCCACCGCACCGGTGCTCTGTGTTATTATAGCGCACTAGCAACTTCTGTGTCATAAAAAATTAAAAAAAAAATTTAAAAATCTGTTCACCAAATCTAAAATAGGGCACCGATGCTCTCTTTAACTAGGAAAGCACCATACGGTGTATTACACCATTTTTGCTGTGCGTTTATAATACCCCATGCACTGTTAAGTCTATTACATTGTTTTTGCGGTATGTTTATAATATCAAACGCACCATATGGTGTATTATATTGTTTTGCGGTGCGTTGTTAATATATCCACGCACTCGCGGCGGTGCGGATTTCATGAAAGTCGCACCGGTGTCTCGAGATTTATTTTTTGCCTGAAAAGTTGAGAATTTATTTATAAATATACTAATGAACGATATGATACAGGTTTCAGATTGATATAAAAATGACTAACAAGATATCAAGTAACAAAAATACTATTAACACATCCAGAAAAGCAAAAAATGCAATTTTTTGTAAATTCTTTATAAAAAATATTATTTTTGAACTATATGTAACTTTAACTAATATGTATTGTTTACTATGTATCATGCAGAGCCACAAAATGATGAAGCGTGATATCATTATTTCTGATCTACGACTAGAAGAGTGTAAAATTTTAATGGAAAAATTGCAAAAAGATGAACCAGGTGAATGAAACAATACTATCGATCCAATATGCGTTTCTTTTTCTAATTATCATTAATAATATACTTAAAATTATTAGATAACATGTGTCAAATAGTCTACTAATTCACATTTGTTTAATGTTCTACAGGGACTAACAACTCAGAAAAGGAATGTTTTTCTAAGAAAAGAAAAAAAAAATAGAACATGCAAATAAAAATTAATTGATCCTTGGCTCATCTGGAGTGGTGCTGGAAGTTAACGAAACGGGGAAAACGTTTACAAAAGCTTGAGGGATCTAGTGGAACGATTACAACAACGTACTTCAAATGTAATATGTAGTCATTGAAGTTTTCGATCATTAGGTAGAATAAATAAACAATTTAGCATTAAATATTAATTTTCAAGAATTTTCTTATAGAAAAGAAAAGAAAATGGAACCCATTTAGCACATAAAACAGGACGACAAGGAAGAAAACGGTTGATCTCTAAGTTTGTGAGTAATTGTTACTTCCTTATAACAACTCAGCTGGATTTCATTTTTGTATTTTTTAAGTTGTTTTACAAAAGTCATCATTGAATGTCTTCAAACAGGTGCTAACATACAAAGAAGAACCATCAGACGAATTGATTGAAATCGAGTTAAATATGGGTTGTGAGTATATGTTGGCATATCAGAATTTAATTGTGGAATTTGTAAGCATCTATTGATCTTGTTTTAACTAGATCCGTCTATAATTAATAGAACAAAAACATCTTTTATATTAAATATATGATTTGTTATGGCTTATGAAACTTGCAGGAAACAAAGTATAGAACTGCGCCAACAGATGAAATTTTGAAAGATGCCATGGTACATGGTTTTGAAAGAATGTGTATAGTTTATGAGTCAATTATTGCTATGCTACGTCATTTTTCTTTTCGATTTACATTGATGTATATTATTTAATATTGGAATTTTCATTATTCTCACCAATGTATATACACCCATTTCAGTTTATTTTTATGTTTGTAGATGGAAAGTGAAGAAGAAGAAAACAATCAACGTCGTGAACACAACATTCCTGAAAACAACCCAAGTCATGGAAGTAGCTCTAGCAGTGACAACAGTTCAAGCGAAGAATGATGATCACTATATAATTTGGATATCAAAGCAAGGTGTTTTATTTTTTGAAATATATCTCTGAAATCAGACATTTTGTTTAATGTAATGGACATAGTGTCCCAATTGAAGGACAAAGGGATACAAATAATTGTCCCATTTTGTATGATAAAGACTGTCTTATTCATATATATATATATATATATATATATATATATATATATATATATATATATAAGATATAAAATCATATGTTTAATTATTTTTATTATATTTTCTATCATTATTATTAAGTCATTAAGTGCTTTCCATCACTTTTATCGCTTAAATGCACGAATAAAAAATTTAACTATATGAACATGTTATAATATTATATATGTATGTCGACTTTTGATGAATAATGAATTTTAAAAAACCACAATAATTTTGATATGATATAACAAATTAATCCAAACAACACATTCAAATGCATTAATAAAAATGTAATTAATATGAATATTGTTATAAGACGTGTCAACTTTTGATGAATAATGAATTTAAAACAATCACAATAATTGGACTGTGAGAGGTGGATGTTTCTTAAAAAAACAAAATGAAAACCGGTGTGTTTATGTGTCTATACGCACTGGTGCGTTTATGATTCTATGGGCACCACACTAATACCGATTCTAGTTATAAATATCTGTGCGTTTGTGTGATACTGCGCACCAGGCTGTTTATGTATCTATAAGCACTGGTGCATTTGTAGATGCCATGTGCACCGCACGAATACTGATACCAAGTATATATCCCAGTTCCTTTCTGTGATACAGAGCACTGGTGCCTCATAAATATACACACACCGGTGCGTTTATACGACCTATGGGAACTGCTCAAATCCCAAGACCAATTAGAACGGCCCCGTGCGTTGTATCACCAACACCAGGCCCGATGTTGTTGTTTTCCTTAAGGGCTCAGTGCATTCTCCTTCGACCGCCCCGGTGCGCTGTCTACCGATACGCACCGGTGCATTAAAACTTAATAAGACCACTGATGAAAAACATATGTAATAATCTCCGGCCGCCCATTTTTTTTTAGTTGTGTTGAATTTCTGTTAAAAGCTTCGCGAAAACCTCTGTTACCAGAAATAGATGTGGTAGTATATGTTTTTTTTGAAAATTTTGGCCAATTTTATAACACTAAAAACCTCCTTTATAACCTCCACTAGAGGATATTTTCATTGTAGTGCCATCAACAACCAAATACCAGTCTTGGCTAACACTTGATTCATGTAAATTTGAATGGGGTTTCTGAGTCCTTGAGGGAATATTAAGCTATTTTAATAACTCAGTTCCCTAGTATAGTCACCACTATGTTGGAGCCACGTGATTTGCAAGATTGGGAAAAAAAATCTGCAGAGAACCACATCAGACTGCTTTGGAGTCCAAGTACCTAGCCTTCCTAGGCTCAGAGAGGGCTCTCTCTATGTTTATGATTATTTTGATTTTATATTTATGCTTATGTTTTCTGATTTTAGGCTAGCTATAAAGTTCTGGGACTATTAGTTTTGTTTGATTAATTTTTTGATTAAGTGATTGATTGTTCTAGTTTAATATATAGATTGTGAGAAGCATTAATCCATTGGGATATGGAGTCATAAAAGGATTTAATTTTACATTGACTCTGTAAGGGTTTTCATAGGGCAATCTAACTATATAAAGTGGATATTTTTAGTTTAGATCGAATATGAAATGACATCAACTTATTAATTAAGTAAACGGAAGGGCAATTAAGAATCCTTTAACTATACTGCAACAAGGAAAACCTTTGAGATAACTATTTAAGAGGAACTAAAGAGAGGGACACCCTTGAATTCTTTAACTAATCTTTACTAAGAAAACCTTTAAGAAAACAATCCATCAATCCTAGAGAGCAGGACACCCCTGAATTCTCTAGCTATTACTTTCAGACAAATAAAATATTGAAGATAACAATTCAGTGAAACTAAAGAGCAGGACACCCCTAAATTATTTAATCAAACTTCAAATAAGGCCTTTAAAATAACAATTTAAGAAAAACCAAAGAGTAGGGAAAACCATAAATTTCTTTGGCTAGACTCTACTAAGTAAACTTCAAGGCGACAAGTTAGGTGGAACTAAAGAGAAAGACACCCCTAAATTCTCTAATCAGACCTTGCAGAAGAAAAAATTAAGATGAAATAAGTAGACATAATTAAGGTGCCAAGACAACATATCTTAATCTAAAATTTCTATTCTTTTATCAGAGAAATTATGGACAATATGGAAAATAGAATAGAAACATTGACAAAGAAGGATAAAATCACCATTAACATAGCTCAAGAATCCAGTGAACATGCTTATATTACCGATGTCCAAAAAAATTACAATACTCCAGTGCAATAACCTTTGCAGCTCAGAGTCTGACCAAATCTAGCTTAGCAATCAGTCAACTAGCCCACCAACCAATTAACTAGAATAATGACGAATACATGTAGTATTTATCTGCAGATGAGGAGGTGATCCTAATCTAGGCTTTCAAGCTATAGTTATTACAAATTAAATGTAATCTTGACCTTCAAGACCATGCAAGGCCTAAGGGAAAATATCACTCACTAACTTGCTGTAATAATAACTTTTAACTTAACTGCTGAGATAACTTTAGGATATTTTTGACTTTTTGGATTTTCATTAACTTTTACAATAACTGCTTAGTTGCTTAAAATATCTCTAACTACTTTGTTAACTGTAGTTGTTTTTGCTTAAATGAAAAGAGGCTGTAGGTGGCAAATGTGATTTGCAGAAGTAAAGGTTGAATGGCCTTATCATTCAGATGTCTCTTCCTTTGTTTATTTGCTTTTGATTTTTCCTTCAACCTCTGACTTATCTTTAAGCTTGGATTTGTCTTTTCTTTAACTCTGTTTCTATCTCTGATTTTTCTTTCACTCCCTTGAATTACTGTAATCTCATTCCTTAACCTTACTTATATGCTTTGTGTCTTGACTCTGTATCTTAATCCTTCTTTTTCCTTTAACCTTCGATTAATCTTTTAGCCCCTTTCATTATTCTTTTGACTGTATTTATTCATTTGTATTTCATCTCTTCCCTTTATTTTAGAAAAACTTTGTTGCTTTTGAGGAACTGAATGATCCTTATTTGATCATGATCTCCTCCTACTTCCGATCTTTCTTGTGCTCATAGCCCTTTAATAATTTAAGGTTACTGGATCATCACCCAGAGAAACTTAATTTAACAATTCTTGGATCAAGAGATGTAACTTGTGCATTTTTCGATACATCTGTCACTTGCATAGTTTAAAAACAATTTATTAATTAAAAACTTGTGCTGTGGACTTTTGCAGGGAAATGATATGACTTGGAGGGAGCGAAAAACCTATGGACAAAGTCCGGGTATGTAGGCTTTTGGTCTTCTATGTGTGGCTATGGCCTTCCCGGCCTTCAGAAGTGTTGCAAAGGATTTGCATAGTGGATTGGGGCATATCGCAGGGTTTTCAGGGCTTAAAAACATGTTTGAACGGGTCAATGGTTTTCAGGTTTTCGCATGGGGCAATAGTGGTAGGGTGGTTTTATCTGCAAGGATGCAATAGCACGGAGGGAATGATGCGTGGCGGGATGGGACGGTGTTAAAACTACCCATATTGCAAGGTTTAAGGGTTCTTAACCTTCGTGGTTTTGGGGGTGCGATATAGTACATGGGCCATTGGATCAAGGGGTGAAGATCCGACAATGGTCACGATCGGATGGAACACGGGTTAGTTAAGAGGGTGGAGCCTAGGTCTTTGAATATGATGGCATGTTTAAACATAATTGCAGAGCCTAAGGGATATTAAAGCGAAGTTGTTTAACTATAAAGGTGGGGGCCAAGTCATATGGGAGCGGGGGGCATGGGGCGGGAGGTAGGGTGTGGTAAGTTTTTGAGAAGGCGGGGGATAAAACATAAAAAGGGTCTGGTATTTCAATGAAGTGGCGTGTTTAAGTTTTAGAACAGAGTTATAAATATATAAAGGGGTCGAGTAGAATAGACAGGGTCTATTCTTAAAGAGTGGGACCCGAATCAATAATTTATTAAAAAATAATGTAAAAATGGATTTTTACATTGTTTTGATGGAAGAAATGGAAATGAATGACGGGGAGAGGATTTTTTGTGAGGAAAATGGGGTTTTCAGCAATGGGAGTGGGGTTTTAGGTAGGAAAAAGGGTTTTAAGAGGGATTAGGGTCATACATGGGTTATCAAAATCATGAAGCTATTTGAAAGAGGCAAAATGAGAGATAGTGGATAGGTAAAATGAATATAATGAAGGCAATGAGATTTCTGAAAATAAATAACAGTGAGGGAATGTTATTTTCAGCAGATTGTAGAAAATCCATAGTCATCTAGTGATACTGTGAATACAGGAGACTAACACAACCAACAAAATATCTGTATATGTGAAAAAATATGATGTCTATAAAAATATTAAACATCCTCTCATATAGTAATGGAATTATTCTTGAATGTTGAGTTTTCTCTTCGCATTTAAAAGCAACTCGATACAAATGCATTTTAAGATATTGACCATATTTTCACCAATAGTAAAAGAAACCTAGTTTTTGGAAGATTAGTGCAATGCACAGCTGATCCTTTCCAATCAGTTACCTTCCTTATGGAATATTTTCTTTGCTTCTTGAACAATAATCTCATTCATTGGAAATAATTAAATCTAATTGATTTTCAAGGAAAAGTTGAACACCGTCAAAATAAAACCATGGGTATATGAAGTTGTCGGTAGATATCCAATATTTTATTCATCGAGGAATATAGAATACGAAAAACCAAATCCAACTAGTGAATTCAGAGAGATAATATTTAAAACCTTGGATTGTAAAGAATAATAGTCATTGAAAACTTGATTTTCAATTCTATGAACGTCAAATATAATCATTTCAATGTCCCACAATGTTACTTTTGTAAGTGGGATATTATCAATTGAAACGTAAGTCACATTCTTGTGTTTAAGAGCGCATACATTTTCTGAACAATAGTTGGCTACAATGAAATAAGGGAGTTTATCTCAAACAGTTAAAATAAAATGTTGCAGGTTTCACTCATCACATGCTGCTAAATTTAAGAGGACATTTTTCTAGCAGTCAATTTTAGGACATGTTTCCAACAATCAATTTTAGGAAGTTTAAATAATGATATGCTTCAAATTGATAAATTAAGAATTCTATCTGGAAAACTTATCATGAATTTCGCTATGATGCAAACAGAGCATATTGAACTAGTAAATTAGCATGTTTACAATGATAACCAAATTCCTGAATCTAGAAAATATCTATCCAAATCCTAGCCAGGTTCACGTACGAAGCCATAAAAAATCTGGCAACCTATACAATCGTTCAACCAGAGGACACTGAAATCTTTAGTCGCATTTCCTTCTAATGTTACAAAATAGTATTAGAGATTCTTATCCTTGGTTACCTTAACATATCTACATAGAAAAACAACATTAGAATAACTTTAACAAGAGATCTTTTTGTTGAAAATTTGAAAAATTCCAGAATTCTCCCTCTTTAACACAGAGAAATAAATTTCACTCTACAGAAAACAGAATTTCAACTCTATAACACAAATTTGATTCCATAAAATTGTTTACAAGTTCTTCCTCAATGACAGAGGGATTTACAATTACTGGACTGCTTCAAATCACAGCTCCAAAACAAAAAAAAACTCTTCTCTGTCTCTTAAAAAAATCTGCTGTGAATTTCCAATTCACTGTCTCTGTCTATTTTAAAAATAGACAACTCTCTGTCTATTAAAAATAGCTCTCTGTTTTTACAAAAAAAAATATACTCTGCTGTGTATATTTTAATTCTGCATTGTCTCTGTCTTTTTCAACAATTGCATTGCTGTGCGTATATAAAAATCTGTTCTGTCTGTGTGTGTATATATAAATTACAATACATCTTTGTTCTATATTTATAAGAAAAATATCTAAATTCAATTAATGTCATTCATTGACAAAATTGCCCAAAATTATCACCGCTTACAAATTTCATAAATGGCATTAAAAATTTCTGTCAGCACCATTTAAAAAATTTATGTCAAATTTGATTTGCTGGCAGCGGTGGCAAATTTACATGGTGGTGGCGTTTTGGTGGCGCGCTGGTGGTGCACTTGGGCGGAGCCACTACTCCCAGTGGTTACGGGGGGTATGGTTATTTCCGTACACCTCAAATGGATGACCCCCCGTAATAAACCACAGCCACTCGTTTGTGGTCAACGCCCAACTGGCAAGTCAATTGCGGGGGGTACAGTTTTGTTAACCGTCGCGCGAGTTATCCTCTCGTAATCCGTCGATCCCTGTCGACATGCTCGCACTTTACCGTCGATCTCCATTGTCGTTGTGCTGCCGCCTGCAACCTGATCCGCGCAGGTTGAAATTACGTTCCAACACTCCCCCTTAATTTCAACTGCTGGGTTTTCTTGCATACCTAAGCATTTTCTGAAATGTTCAAAGCTTTTCTGCGCAAGTGGATTTGTGAGGATATCAGAAAATTGATCCTCTGTTCTACAATGATGCAAAACTATTTCACCATTGTTAACCAATTCACGTATGAAGTGAAACTTGGTATCAATGTGTTAGTCCTCTTATGAAAAACAGAATTTTTGGACAATGCAATAGCTGAACTATTGTCACAAAATATCACTGTCCCTTTTACCTGTTCTTGACATAAGCTTCTCAACATTTTCCGCATCCAAACTGCTTGACACGCTGCTGTTGTAGCTGCCACATATTCTGCTTCTGCCATAGACAATGCTACAATGGGTTGTTTCTTAGAAGCCCATGAAATGGCTCCTGAACCCATATGGAAAACATAACCGGAAGTGCTCTTCCGATCATCAACACTTCCAGCCCAATCACTGTCTGTGTATCCAACTAAATTTGAACATTCTGAAGTAGTATAAAGAATACCAAACCTCTTAGTACCTTTAACATACCTCAAAATTCTTTTTGCTGCTTGCCAATGTGTATCCTTTGGCTTTTCCATGAACCTGGAAATTAAACTAACAACATGCATTATGTCCGGCCTAGTTGCAATCAAATACATGAGGCTGCCAACTATGCTCTTGTATAAACTAGGATCAAAATCCTTGCTGCTATCATCTCTGCTGAGCTTTAATCCCATCACTGTGGGAGTGATTGCTGCTTTACATTCCTGCATGTTAAATCTTTCAAGTACCTCATTAACATACTTTGCCTGTGAGATGAAAATCCCACTTTCATCTTGTTCTACTTCTATTCCCAAGAAGTATCTTAACAAACCCATATCAGTCATTTCAAATTCTTCCTTCATGACTGTTTTGAAATGTTCAATAAGGCAATCATCATTACCTGTAAAAATAACATCATCAACATACAAGACTACAATCAAGATTTTACCATATTTTTCTTTGATGTAGAGGGTGGGTTCTCCCTCACACTTCTCAAAACCATTTTCCAGTAGATATGAATCTATCTTACTGTACCATGCTCTTGGCGCTTGCTTCAGCCCATAAAGAGCTTTCTTCAACTTACACACTTTGTGCTCTTGGCTTTTCTTTTCATAGCCAAGAGGTTGATCAATGTAAACCTCTTCCATTAACACTCCATTCAGAAATGATGACGTCACGTCCATTTGGTAAACTTTCCATTTGTTTTGTGCTGCTATGGACAACATTGCTCTCACGGTTTCCATTCTTGCAGCCGGTGCGAAAGTTTCCTCATAATCTATGCCATGCTTCTGCTTATAGCCTTTGACGACAAGCCTTGCCTTGTGTCTCTCTATCTTGCCTTCAGCATTACTCTTGGTCTTGTAGACCCATTTAACACCTATGACATCTTTACCTTTTGGGAGTTCAACCAAATCCCAAGTCTTGTTTCTTTCTATGGCGTTTATCTCCTCATCCATAGCTTCTATCCATTTCTCATCCTTGATGGCTTCTTCGAAATGAATAGGATCATCAACATGACAATATAAAGCAAACAAAGAATTGATACCTTCATTAGCTATATCTTGTTCATAAATATCTTTCAAACTTCTTAATTTCTTACCTCTTTCAGTAGGTGTACAAGTACTTGAAGAAGCACTTGAATTTCCTCCTTGCGGTGTGCTTGGAGAAGCACTTTCATTTCTCCTCAAGGGTGTGCTTTGTTGCTCTCTTGTTGGTGTTGCTGTTTGGGGATATATTTCAACCACCTCATCATCATTCTCATCATGAGATAAACAGTGTTTTACATTCACTGTTTTATCTATGCTTCCATCCCAAGCTTCCTCTTCAATGAACTGAACATCCCTGCTCACAATGAACTTCTTGGTAGATGGGTTATATAACCTGTATGCCTTGGATTCCTCACTGTATCCAATGAAAATACATTTCTCCCCCTTGCTGTCCAACTTCTTCCTTAGCTGATCCGGAATGTGTGCATAAGCCACACATCCGAAAACTTTCATGTGTGTGACACCTTGCTTTGTGCCACTCCATGCCTCTTCCGGCACTTTCTTCATAACTGCTTTTGCAGGGCACCTGTTCAAAATATACGCTGCACAATGTATAGCTTCAGCCCAATAATCATTAGGCAAATGCTTTGCCTTTAACATACTCCTCGCCATGTCCATTATGGTTTGGTTCTTCCTTTCAGCTACTCCATTTTGCTGCGGAGTATATCTAGTTGTAAATTGCTTTTGAATACCATTTTCTCTACAAAAACGTAGAAAATCTTTAGAGATATACTCACCTCCTCTATCAGTCCTTAAGACTTTGATATGCAGCCCACTCTGGTTCTCAACAAGTGCTTTGAAATTGCAAATTTTTTCAAACACTTCACTTTTGTTTTTCAAAAAGTAAACCCAAGTTTTTCTTGTAAAATCATCTATAAATGTTAAGATATAGTGGCTGTTAGCAAGTGATGGAGTTTGCATCGGTCCACACACATCTGAGTGGACAATCTCTAAGGGTGTTTTTGCCCTTATGCTTTTCCCGGAAGGAAAACTTTCTCTGTGTTGTTTCCCAAGAATACAACCTTCACAAAGGTTGTCCGGTTTCTCTATCAATGGTAAACCACTTACCATTCCTTTTCTGTTCAACAAGTTAAGACCTCCAAAGTTGAGATGACCAAATCTCAAGTGCCATAACCAATTATCATCCTTTGGCTCGCTTTGGAAAGTCTCCTGTGCAACTGCTGCTTTCTCTTCGCCATGCTTCAAGTCTGCTCTCATTCTGAGAGGGAACATCCTGTTCCTTGTCATCTTCACTTCAGCAATACACTGTTTGCTGGGTGGTTTATCCATGATGGTACAAACATCATTATCAAAGAAAACATTATACCCCTTATGGACAAGTTGTCCAACACTTAAGAGATTACACTTCATTCCTGGAACATAATAAACATCTGCTATGGATTTCTTTGCACCTAATCTTGTTAAAACATTCACATCTCCTTTTCCCACAACAGAAACTTTGCTATCAGTTCCTAGTGTGACTTGTGACTGCACACTTTCATCTAACATAGAAAACATTGCTAAGTTTCCTGTCATATGGTTACTACAACCGGAGTCTAGAAACCATAAATCCTCATTCTTTTCTTCAGCCATATTACAAGCTAAAAACAAATTGTTTTGGCTACTATTTTCTCTAGTGAAGTTTGCACTAGTTCCACTTCTCATATCTTGTTTCTTCTTTCTACATTCATTAGAATAATGACCATATTTCTTACAATTGTAACATTGAACATTGGATTTGTCATACCTTTTTCCTTGATCATTCTGCTATCCACTTTGCTGGCTACCTTGGCCTTGATGCTGATTTGGATTGCTGCCCCTTCCTTGAGAATTTGCTGGACTGTTCCTTCCACCTCTGTTTTGGCTTTTGCCTCTTCCTCTCTTGTTTCCTCTGCCTTGCCCTCTTCCTCTTCCGAAAGACATCTGGGCCTTAAAGGCTTGCTCAAGAGATGAGTTTTCACTCCTACCCAATCTCTGTTCATGGGTAATCAGTGATGCATGTAGCTCATCCACTGAAAACTTTGTGAGATCCTTAGTCTCCTCTATGGTGGTGACAATCACATCAAACCTTGAGGGTAAACTTCTCAAGATTTTTTCAACAATCCTCTTGTCCTCAAGAGTCTCTCCATGAGATCTTATTTGTGTGACCATTCCAATCACATGAGTGAAGAATGTGTCAATATTATCTGACTCTTTCATACAGAGAGTCTCAAAGTCTCTCCTCAGCAACTGAAGTTTTGCTGTCTTCACCTTCTCCATACCCTGATAAGCTGTCTTGAGAGTTTCCCATGCTTCACTAGATTTCTTGGATGCTGCTATCCTTGGAAACACACTCTCATGCACTGCTTGATACAAGAAGAAAAGAGCCTTGGCATCTTTCTTCTTATTGTTCTTCAGTGACTCTCTTTCTGCCTGAGTTAAAAGAAGAAACTCTACTTCATTTGCTGGCTCTTCAAAGCCATCCTCAACTAATTCCCATAACTCTTGGGAGATAAATAAAGCTCTCATAGTTATTGACCAGTAGTCATAATTTTTTCCATTGAATTGTGGGAGATGGATATTTCCCAAACTCATACCTGTGCTGGCTCCAGCCATTCTGCACTTTTTAACTATGTTTAAAAAAAAACACTTGACTGTGTCTTTTAAATTAACTAACTGTTCTGCAACAGTAACACAAAACTATATAGAGAAATACCTTCGAATTCTTCTTGTCTGAACCTTCACTCTGCTGGAGAGGCTTCTGCAATAACGAACTCCTTTCCTTCAGCTTATTTGACCTTCAAATAGCCTGGATTGGCTCCGATACCATGTTGAAAATTTGAAAAATTCCAGAATTCTCCCTCTTTAACACAGAGAAATAAATTTCACTCTACAGAAAACAGAATTTCAACTCTATAACACAAATTTTATTCCATAAAATTGTTTACAAGTTCTTCCTCAATCACAGAGGGATTTACAATTACTGGACTGCTTCAAATCACAGCTCCAAAACAAAAAAAAACTCTTCTCTGTCTCTTAAAAAAATCTGCTGTGAATTTCCAATTCACTGTCTCTGTCTATTTTAAAAATAGACAACTCTCTGTCTATTAAAAATAGCTCTCTGTTTTTACAAAAAAAAATATACTCTGCTGTGTATATTTTAATTCTGCATTGTCTCTGTCTTTTTCAACAATTGCACTGCTGTGCGTATATAAAAATATGTTCTGTCTGTGTGTATATATATAAATTACAATACATCTTTGTTCTATATTTATAAGAAAAATATCTAAATTCAATTAATGTCATTCATTGACAAAATTGCCCAAAATTATCACCACTTACAAATTTCATAAATGGCATTAAAATTTTTTGTCAGCGCCATTTAAAAAATTTATGTCAAATTTGATTCGCTGGCAGCGGTGGCAAATTTACGCGGTGGTGGCGTTTTGGTGGCGCGCTGGTGGTGCACTTGGGTGGAGCCACCACTCCTGGTGGTTACGGGGGGTATGGTTATTTCCGTACACCTCAAATGGATGACCCCCCGTAATAAACCACAGCCACTCGTTTGTGGTCAACGCCCAACTGGCAAGTCAATTGCGGGGGGTACAGTTTTGTTAACCGTCGCGTGAGTTACCCTCCCGTAATCCGTCGATCCCTGTCGACATGCTCGCACTTTACCGTCGATCTCCATTGCCGTTGTGCTGCCGCCTGCAACCCGATCCGCGCAGGTTGAAATTACGTTCCAACACTTTTAGCGATAAAAATCATGTTGAAATGTAACTCGGTCACTAAACGCATAGATAAAACAAGTTACCAATGAAATAAACATACGTGGACATTGTCCCTACCCTGCGTAATGAGCTGAAGGAAGAGTGGCATAACCACGTACAAATGTGATTCTTCCATTTGTGGTTGTTGTCTGTGCATAGGAATGAATAACCACCAATTCAAGAGAATAACATGACCAAACAACCTTTTCCAAAATCCATTGCTAAAGAATCTCCAACAGTAGCTCCAACTATGGGATCTATGGGATTTCAATACAACGTTAACATCTCATCCACTGAATCACATGAAGCACTGAAAGTTGTATTGCAAATGGAAAATCCTTTTATACATTCAACCATATTTTTTTGGAGTTGTCTAACGAGACTGAGGAATTGTTCGGTCAAAATTGGCCGAAATCCAGGTAAAAAAAAATTAAAAAATGTTAACAGTGTTTGAATCATGATTTTGATGGTGGAAATGGATTCAGCACCATCAAAAACCTCTAAGGCTAAGGCACCCAAAATATTACAAAAATCCTGTAGATTTTTATAATGTGGATTTACAAAAATGCTGCTAGATTTTCTTAAAATTTTACCAGAATTTCTATGATATTCAGAATGAAAAAACAGACTACGGCCATTTTTTAAAGCAATCACACAAAATATACATAAATTTAAGCAAAATAGCTGCATATACCAATAATATCTAACAAATATTAAATTTTTGGCTCGCCATCTCTGTATCGAATCCCAAGTAATCGTGAACTTTTAGCTTCGAAGATTGAAATTTTAGCAGTATAAAATAACCGTTGGAGCTATAATAAATTTTTTTTGGCCTCAAATACTTAATTTGAAGGAGAAAACCGCACCCATATAATATAGAACGAGGAAAGTGGCTAAGAAAATCCATCTCACTTTGGTTTAAGACAGCTGAAAATTAGCTTCAGCCCAAATTATAAGACGTCGAAAATGCTTAAATGTTTTGATACAAGACGCATATACTTTGGAATTTTTTACTTGAAATTGGCCAGGATGTTGGCAATTTAGTATCAAATTTCACGTTAAAACGAAAATAAAAATCTGCTTCTCTGCAAAACTAAGGTGACAAGATAACCTGTAATGATGAAATCAAATGTCATCTGTATCCATGGATATCCTTAGAATCTTTCAACATTTAAATGTATTTATGGATTTTCATTGCTAAATGTGCAACAATTTAAAGGAAAATTTGACTTCATTGAAGCTTTTTGGAATTCCCTATCCAGATTTTTTCGTCCGCATAGTTTTGAAGGTTCGATTTACAATTATTAAAAAAATTTAAAATGTAAAGGTACTTTTGGATTTTCATTAGCAAATGTGAAAAAATTTAAAGGTATATTTGACTTCAGTGAATCTTTTGTAATTACCTTTCTACATTCTTTCATACGCATAGTTTTCAGGGTTCGATTTGCGATTCTTACACATATTTACCAATTTTAAGGTATTTGTGGATTTTCATTGTCAAATGTGCAATAACCTGAAGATTTAGTCTTAAAAACTCATAAAATAATTTAATTATTTTAGTAAGAATTTAAAAAAATTTGGGAGAAAGTTTTCAAAATCTAGATTACATCTATTAAATTTCAGGATTTTGGATGTGTTATGGGGTTTTGATAGTGCTAAATCTATTTCTACTACAAAAACAATTCAAACACTTCAACTATCTAGTTTTTTGAATTTTCTTTTATCTAATTCAACAAAAACCTGCCATCCAAACTATTATGTTGCATCCAACTTAAAATTATGTTTGAGCTCAATGAAGGTTCTAAAATTTCCTTTCCGGATTCTCATTGGCACAAGTAGCTTTCACGGATTGAATTGTGCTTCTTATAATCTTTAAATATTTAAAAGTACTTCTAGATTTTAGTTTCCAAACCTGCAATAATTTAAAATTAAATTTAAATGAAACTTTTCTAATTCCCTTTCTAAATTTTTATTTGTAGGAATAGTTTTCAGAGTTTGAATTGCATTTTTTTATGTTATTTACATTATTTTTTTCTTTTATATATATGTCAATTGGACACTTTAATTTGAAGACTAAAGCACATAATGTTCTTGACCTTGGCTTTATGATCAACCTAATGCATTCATTAATTATTTGACAACGAAGAAGTTTCTAGCCCACATTCAACTGACGTGAGACCAAAATCACCTAAATGATACCTTAATCAATGGAACTAATCTCTTCTCAAGTGTCTACCGTCGAATTTAAACGTTTTGAAAATCTAAAGGTGTTGAGTGGTGCAAAGTGGCATATGGGGAGTCTCTGTGAAAGGGAATGTTTTACGACATAAATATATGTAAAAAATCCTTCTAAGTATCCCCTATGAAAATCTAAGTTATTTGCTTATGTGTCTAATTTTGGGACAGTTGTAACTAATCAATTAGGGGCATCTAGAATGAGAAGTAGGTTCTCACATGAGAGGCACTATTGGAAAATGGCCTCCCCTAACATTTCATTATACATTTCATTGTTATGTTATACATTTCTTGTATGAGGAGGACGCCACAAAGACCTTGAGAAGCACCTTGGTCCGCGAGCGTGGTTTTCTCTAGTTGCACTCATGGTACAGAGGCTACAATGCGATTATGGAAACCCCCCTGAACAACAGTTTTTGGGTCAAACTCCGAGGGTTGCCCCTTGAATACTGGACAAAGCTCGCCCTTTTGGCCATCAACAATTCGATTGGCAGGCTTAAATATTTGGACCCTGGCTCCATGGGGGTGAGAGATAAACGTGTTGCTTGGTTTTTGGTATAAGTTAATTTTTCAGATGGATTGTCGAGATGTGTGGATCTCAAATAGTAGGGTGCTCACCATCAACAAAACATTGACCACTAGGGAATTCCCTTTAGGTGGCTCGAGTGCCATCAAATTAGGCATTCGATGAATCGTTTCCCATGTTGTTGGGGTTCTATGAGGCGTTATGGATTTGAGATGCCGATTTGTTGTGCTGTTACTTCTCCCCTGGTTGATGCAATGGTGACACGTTGTTCCGACACTTCTCCTAAGTGGAATGCTCTGTCGGGTAGTCTCCCTCCTTGGCAAGCTGTCTCGACCCCTATGGCCTTAGGTGAGGTTTCTCGTTACGATCCTATTTATTATATAACTTCTTCATTTAATAATAACTCCCTCCTGTCCAACTCCCCTCCACATTCCTCTTCATGCTTTCCCCACTCCCCTTCTTCCACCTCTTCTGACCCCTTTGATGGCACCAATTCCTCGCATAAAGCATGAAAATCCAGTGTTGGGGCACACCAGCCTCATTAATAGAAGACTCAGAACACTCACCCCCTACTCCCTCTGTCCCCACCCCTTCTCATCACCCCCTACTCCCTATGTCCCCACCCCTTCTCATCACCCCCTTTCCATTACCCACCTCGAATTCGCTAAATAGGGTTGCTTCCATTTCAGCCCTGACCATCCCATTGAAGGAAAGTGAACCCTTCTTGGGGGATGTTGACCCCGACATGCCACTATTAGAATATTCCTCCCCGCTAATAAAAAATCCCCCTGCGGCGGATCCGTCTCCTATCGCACATACATCGTCTGATGCTCACCCATCCCCTATTTCCCCACACGATTCCGTTGGGAGTGACTATACATTCCTCTTTATCAATCCCTATTTGGATATATCCCACCTCACTATACATGATGGCTGCTATATACCCAAGCCCCCTAAAATATCGCCCTCCTTCACCCTTAATATCACAGTCCGTAAGCGGGGAAAAAATGACAGTCAAAATTTTAGCGGGAGACAAAAAAATCCTCTCTTTTTTCTATGTTAATTCAGAAGGTCTTTGTGACATCCCAATCATTTCCACTTTTGACCCTCAAGGGCTTAGAGCTTTCAGGGCCTCCCCCCCTGAACCATGAATACAATCTTCTCCCTTAACCTCTAGGGATTTGGCGATCATGACAAAGCCCTCCAACTTAGAAACATCCTCTTATCTAATTATCATTCTATTATTTTCTTACAACAAACCATGTGCTTAGTTTCCAAACCCATTCCTTAAGCTTCTTTCCGTCAGGCCGGACTAGCATATTCTAGGTATTGACTCAACTGGGCTTTCTGGAGGCCTTATTTTCATGTGGGATCCTTGTTTTGACACTTTACATGCATTCAGTTTATTTGTTGGAATTCCGGTATCTGGTAGAATCTATGGCTACTCTCCTTGTTTTAACATCATCAACATATACACCCCTTTCCCCAACCATGTCTCCTTCTGGAATCGGATCCAATATAGCAACATTCTCGGAATTCCTAATCAAATCTTAATTGGGGACCTAAATGCCACAGTGTCAATCTCCAAATGTTGGGGCACTCATTGTCGGCTGGACCCTCTGGATGAAACAATATCAAACATTTTCTCAGAGCACCACCTTGTGGATATTCATCCCTTACCTCTACTTCCAACCTGGTCGAACCACATATTAGACTATGATTTCATTAGCAAGTGGCTGGATTATTGCCTTGTACAAGAAGTTTTCATGGATATTTTTTAGGACTTGTGTTCCTCAACACTATCCGCCAACATATCTGACCATTAACATATTTGCTTATATTGGATATCAGTCCCTCTCTACAATGGAATCCCCTTCAAGTCCAATAGGCTTTGGCTTGATGACCCTATATTTATGAACAAAGTAAATTACATATGATCACTCCCTCCGGAATATATGGACCAATGCCTCCTCACTAATAGAACCTGTGAGCTAAAGAGATGGACTAAGAGAGGGGAAAAGCAAAAAAAATATTGGATGTTATCGGAGCTCAGGAGCATCGAGCTAGAAATAAGAAATATTTATGAATCAATGGCTGTGGGTCCTTCAGAAGATTAAAAAAATTCCATTATTAAAGCTCAGGAGCTCACTTGGAAGCTCAAGAGCCACTCGGTTTGGATCCGAGTGGGAGATTAAACACTAAGTTTTTTCACCATTTCGCTAATGGATGCAAAAACCATAACACTATTTGGCAGATTGATGGACAGGATGGCACTTTCCACTACAGCTTGCAGGACATCAGAAAAGAGGCCTTTAAATATTTTTCTGATCATTTCAGTCGCAGCGAAGGGGTCAGCTTTGGCGATCAAATTTGGTTCTTTGAAAAATTCCCTACTATATTTGATGGCGAGGATAATCTGAGATTGAATGCGCTTGTGAACAAGCTGAATTATTGGTGGTACTCAAAATGTTTGCAGCTGATAAAAGCCCTTCTCTAGATGGCTAGCCGGTGGAATTCTTCACTCACTATTTTGATATCTTTATAGAAGACCTTATCCAGGCGGTGGAAGCATCCATAATCTCAAGCAGGATTTTGGGGGAAACTAATTCTACTTTTATTATTTTAATTGCTAAGAAAACTGAACCAAACTCTTTCTTAGATTTTTTTCCTATCTCACTTTGTAATGTGATATATAAGCTTATATCAAAATTTATTGCAAACCACATTATTGGACCCTTGTCTAAGCACATCACTAGAGAGAAATATGTCTTCCTCCTGGGTCATCTCATTCATGATGCAATTGCATTGGCCTAAGAGGGTATGTGTTCATTCCACACCAAGTTTCCAAGGATTTTGCAGTCAATTTTGTCTGCACTTCATCAAAGGTGGGCATACTAAATTTCATGGTTTCTCCTAAGACCATTTCCCAATCAACAAAAAATCCAACGACAAGGGAAGAGTGGTTTAAAGCCACCAAATTCAGATTTTAGAATTGTGATGAGTTCCTGAATCCTGAGCACATAGGAGTGGACATGACCTTAGGGATACCAAGAAGTTATCTCAAAGAGAATTACTGGACAAACAATTGCTGGTGAATCAAAATTATTTCACATGTGAAGGGAGGTTTCACATGGTATATCAGTACCACTTCAGATTTTTACTCCATTTCACTGGTAAGCAGGTTTTGGACCTTCCATCTTTTCTATTCATAAGCTTAGGAAAAATGTCAGATAAAGCACAAGCTAGGCATGACACTAGTGAAACCTATATCTTCAATCATGGATTAATTAATTTATTGGTTATGGAAGATTTGAAAAAATTAAATAGGTAATGCACTACATTTATGTTTTTAAGCGGTTATGAAGTGGATGTGTTGAATCCTAAGGAAACATCCAAATCAAAGACCATCCCTTCTAGTAAGAATGATGATCCCATAGTTGAAGTAGAAGGTGGACAGGAAGGAGAAATGTAGCCAGTTACAGAGTCCATTGATTTTTAAATGGAACGTTTGCATAAGACAGAGATAACTCAGCCCACACCTACAAGCAACAAGCCTAAACCTAGCAAAAAGAGGCATGGGAGAATCACTAGGAGATAGAGAGTGGGAAAAGGTAATCTTGAAGATATTTAACAAGCCATAGATATAGAAGAAAACCTTGTGGTTAAACCTGTGGATGCCAAAGTCGGTAAGACGAAGAAGAAAGGCCTCACTGTTAAAAAACTTGACTTTTCCAGTGAATATGTAGGTTTTGTATTTAAACCAAGAAAACCTCTCACTAGATTGCAACTTGCCAAAGGTATTAAGGTTGATAAGAAGCTGAAAGAGATAGAAGAGGGAAAAAAACCGATGGTAGAAGAAATCATCGACCTATATTCAATAAAAGAAGAAATTATCAAGCAAAGGAAAGCCAAGGTGAAGGTCACTAAAAAATCTAAAGTGGAGCTTCTAAGAAAACAATTGACGGAATTTAGGGAAGAGGTCATTGAAACAAAGTTGGAGTTGGAAGATGCTAAGCAAGAGAGGTAGATGTGTTGGTCCAGAATTTTAATCTATGGATAAACTACACTTCCCTAGACCAGTGTCTAGTCTAGAACATCAGGTGACAGACTACACTACCCTTTTTCCTAACTCAAAACAGATATACAGAGAGGATTGGATGCTTACTTGTTTCAGTCGCTTCCAAATGACTCCTTTCTGTCGCTTCCACTACAGCCTCAACTTCAAGCGGCTTCAAATAGCTGAATTCTTCCTGCAAGAAAGAGCATTGAAATAGAAGAAGATACAATAATCTAGATAACTATTCAGGTTAATTAACCAAATCAGTTAAGCATAGACTACATTCATCAACTAAGATTCTACAACATGGAAAATCAAAGTAAACATGGATGCATGTAGGGAAAAACAAGAAGTACTCTTTATTGATGATAGAAGGAGAGGTTACAACCTAGTGACTGATTCATCATGACCTTCCAGAAAATTTCCTTAGTCTCATCACAGCATAAGTCTCTCCACCAGCAACTCCATAAATCAAACTCTCTATTGAAAATTCTCCAGCATTTCTCTACTCAAATTCTTCCTCCCTGAACACTTAGCTTTGTGTTCAATTTATAGATGAACTGTAGGTTGTTTTGCAATAAATTGCATTCCAAAAATAGGAAAGACATGTTTTCCAGTCATGTAGATTCCAAATGGACACTTGGATCCGAAGCATGACACATGTGAACCTTTCTAGAAGACACTGGCCAAGTGGAGATTCCGGAACAATGAGAATTTCGCTCCCAATGTGACCAACGCAACTTTGAATGTTGGGAAGTGCTTTGCAGAGCAGATTTGAATGGGGCTACCTACATATGAAACACACTTAGGCTCCTTAGAGCCTGAATTGGTGAGCTCCCACATGTCTAATAATAAGCTTCAAACCATGGAAAAGCCTTGCTTTGATGAAAATCTTGTTTGATTCATGAATGTTTCTTATCTTATGACATATAGCAACTGAGATGATAGGGAATGATATACCCTTTGATCATCGGTCTTAGAGATGATGCCCAGTTAACCAGGTCATTGGGAATGGTGCCCAAATTGACCTATAACAATTGCCCCCTAAAGCATGAGATCTAAATAATAAGAACATTTGATTGCGCTGTTTTACGGTGTGATGAGACTGGAAAAAAAGTGGAACAGTCACCTGCATCAATATTACAATATATTACATCATGATAAATCCTCTATTGATCATAATTGCTAAGGGTAGGTATTCCCATAATCAGCACATAAAACAATCTAATAACATGTACATAATTCAGAAAGTTGTCTACATTGGAATCTTGCCCAAATGTAGACATCGCCTACAGATATAGGCCCATGTTTGGATGACAATCTGTATGTAAGGTCACCATACAGATGATGTGTACAACAATCCTGAAATCGCAGCCTAGATGGCTGAAACTAGATCCGGGTTCTTCTTATCTCATTCACTCGATCATTCAGGTACAAGTCTAGCGATGGGAATATATGTGTTACACCATTTTTTGGTCGTCTAACCTATTATTATTAGATGAACCCAAGTACACCATGTAAGACCAATTTTACCCTAAGTAAAATTGCTTTCACCATGTGAAATAAATTATTTGTTTATATTTCCCAGTCATATTTAACCCAAAACAAGGATATTAATTAAATAAATCCTTATTTATTTAATTATTTCCTAAGAATAAGTTATTTAAAACATTATTTAAAACATTATTTAAATAATATTATTAATTAAATTTGACTAAATCATCCATAAATAATTAAATAAACCATTATTTATTTAATTATATTCCCATCATTTCCCTAAAATGATAAATAAATCATTTATTTATTTATTATTTATAAATAAAGGAATTGACCCAAGTCAAAAATCCTTTTCCCTCCAACAAATAAAATAAAATATTCCTAAAGGGTGGTTCTAGAATTCGATTAATAATACTTTATTCATGCACCGTGTTCTAGACCACCCTAATATTTTGTTATAAATAGAAGGGTTTTCCCCATTCATTAGTCACCTCCATTGCATTAGATCACTCTGGATCTATACTAGGTCACATTCTCCATTTTTGCCTTGTGAGCTCCCATTGAGTTCTATGTTTGTTTGGGTTTTCTACAACAACAAGAGAGAGGAATTTTAGATCTGAAATGCTCAGGACTTTCAAGAACCCATCCCATTGAGGAGAACTAGAAAACACCTTTCTTGTTTTCCTTTCAGGTGCCCCCCTTTTTTAATATAATATAAAAAATCTTTCAAATACATTGTTCTTGTCTTGTCTATTGAATGCATGGAGCCACATTTTACTTTATCTGCTTAATGTCTTTTATGCTTAGATCTGGATTTGTGCAGCATTATTTGGATCACCTAATTGCAGATTTAAAGATATTTGGTAGCCATAATCGATGTTAGGGCTATTTGTTATGCGTAGCTAAAGTGGTCTTTTACGACGAAAGATTCATACTAACAATTGGCGACTCCACACGGGTTTTCTTTTGCGACCGTTGTCGTTTTATATATTCCTGAATATCCATCTATTTCAGACCCTAGGGTTTCTCTTCTTTTTTCTTTTTTTCCTATTTTTATGGTGCTTTTCACCTCTAAAACCCCCAAACATTAAAATTTTTAACTTCCATGTGTTTTTGGCCCTATTGCGAAGGTGACCAACATTAGCCGCAGCTGAGACGACAACTTTTTCTGAAATCTGCCATTGAGAGACCTGGATCTGCAGGTCGCAGTTATCGGCCCAAAAACTGTGACCTGGCCTTGAGGTCACACTTTTCTGCCCCAAATCTACGACCTGGACTGAAAACAAGTCAGAACCTACAACCTGCCCTTTTTTCTGCAATTTTCCAGCACTTTTTTTGGGGTTGTCTGAAGCTTCTGTCAGGGTTTTCCAGCCTCTGTCTCCGCTCGTTTAGACCTGTTTCTAATATATTTCACTCAGCTAAGTGGAAATCTTGTCCCTTAGGGCTCTAGTACCCTCCACTTTTTGTGGGAGAGTTTTTGCTGTTTTAGAAGTCTGAATTTCCAGAGTTTCAGCCTTATTGCTTTCAAATCTGATACCTCCTTTTCAGATCCATTTAGATCAGTTCTTCTCCCTTTCAAATCACGTCATATAGTTTTTTTTGGGTTCATTTCTAGGGCCACCTCCTTTTCCCTTCTATTTTTAGCTGATCTCCTCCTTTTTAGCAGCAACCTTGCCTTTGCCTCTTTGCTGCTCTCTGCACCTCTTTTCAGTAGATTTCTCCTTTAAATCCCCGTCCCTCCCGACCTTAGATATATTGGCCTCTTTTTCACATGCTTTGCTTATCTTTTTCCCTCTTATAAACTAGTTTTGAGAGACCCACCTTCTTGGGTTAGATTGATGCATTGTTAGCTGTTAATTTTCTGTTCTTTCAGTATTATTTACTGCAGATTTATTTTCAGTTACGCAGCACACTTTTTCTTTTACTCTCAAAACATCCGGGTTTAAACAATTAAAATTAACGCGCGCCACACACTAACCCTAAGTGAAGAAGAGCCTGGTTAACACCTCCTGGCAAAGCCTTTAAAATCAATTGACACTGCACCTCTCTGCCCTTGTTTCGACATTGACCTCACTTGATCTTGCCCCTCCATGCCCCTGTTGGTTTTCTTCTTCCCATCATCATTGCTCCTCCAAGGCGTTTCACCCAGAGACTTCTTGGCCTTCACCCTCAGTTTCCAGTTGGTCGACTTCCTCCTTCCCATCGTCATCAAGTAAGTCTTCCCCCGAGTCTGCACTCCAACTCTTCCTCTGATTGCTCAGTTTCTCCCCCTACTCCTGGTTCTCCCCCTCTTACCTTCACCATGTCTATTTTAGGGCCTAGCGCTAGCGGAAACCCCAGTTCTACTGCTGGGTCCGTTCCCAGTGGAACCACTACGGGACCTACCTCGACTGCCCCGTTGCTCCCTTATATGGCCGGTCTCAGTCTCCCCAAATTCAATCAGCTAATCAATGATCCTATTCGCCACGATTTTAGTTGGCCTGCTATGCCAACCAAGCTCCCCTCCGACATTCCCAAGTTCGAAGGCATTGCTAGTGAAGATCCCTCCAACCATATCCGATCTTTCCACATGTGGTGTTCCTCCAATTCCATCACCAATGACTCCATCCATATTTGATTGTTCCAATGCACGCTTACCGACGAAGCTTCTAAATGGTATGTTGATCAAGCCACCTCTTCCCATACCACCTTTGGGACCATTGCCCAAGCCTTTTTATCTTATTTCAAGCTCCCTCTCCAATACGACACGGCTACTAACCTCTTGACTTATTTTCATCAATCCTCTTCGACCTGCCTTTTCACTCATGTCCAGGAATGGAGACGAAGATGGAGCTTATGTCGCGCTCCCCCCTTTGATGATCGGGTTTATATGGATTGGTTCCTTCGCTCTCTTTTACCTCCCATTGGAAATGACGTCGCATCGCATTTTTCTCAAACCGAAGAAGCCGCCCTCCAAATAGCCCTGAAATATGACCTTATCTATGCTCAATCTGGTTATGTTTATACCGTCCTTCCTGACCTCCCCAAGCCCGGTGGCCCTCATGCCTCGGGGCCATCTCACTCTGTCGATGGTATCGTTGGAACTATGACACATACCCCTGCTCAACCTCTTCTGGGCTATGGTTTTCCTTCAGGAGGGGCCAACCCCTCTAGCACTATTCCCCCTCCAGGTAGCATGTATCCAGGATACGGCATGCCTCCTCCTTTTTCCCACACTCCTGCTTACCTCAACGTTGCCCATCCTACCCCTTATCCTTACCCATAGCCTAGTGTCCCAGCTCCTCCAGCATTTGGACCTCCCACTCCCTTGCCTTCTCCACCCCCGCAACCACACTTACTACCCCCTCTAGGGAAAGTACTTGCGCAGCAGGGGGCAACTCATCTTCTTCCTTCTCAAAGAAAGCGGAAATGAAATCAATCCGCTTCTAGTAATCGTGGATCTAATCCTTCAAGTATTGACTCTACCACTTCCAACCAGCCACAGGGCTCTCAGCCCAAGCCGGACAGGCCACTTTGCACCAATAAGCCCTGTTCGTGTTGCGGTGTCTATGGTCATTACACTCACGATTGTCCCTTATTACCACAAATGCGGCAGATGTGGGAGTCTCAGGCCACCGTGCGGGGACAACACTCCTCCCCTACTATCCCTCCCAATACGGCTACTTCTCAACCTGTTGTGTTTACTGATCCTTTCCCTCAATAAGGATTCATGGCTACTCAACCACCTCATGCCATGGTAACCACCCAACCTTCCCCTTCTGGTTCCTCTGATTACCAGATTCTCATGATGGCCTCCGACCAACCTCTCACCATCGACCTTAACCTTCAAACTAGGTCTTGTCAGTACTCCACGCCTCCCGTTCTGTCTACCTCCGAGCCCCCATCTTCAGGTCCTACAGAGCCTATGTTGACACCCAATGGTTCCTTGCAAATACCTCCGCCGAAAGATGAGGTTCATAACAAAATTCCTAAGGGCCCATTACGCTGAAATGTTGCCTCCGGTAGGGCTGCCCATTCATACAGCATAGTAGATGATCTGGCACAATCTCCTGCTGCCATTTCAACACTGGAACTCCTCCAATTATGTCCTTCTCAAAAGAAGTCTCTACTATCTGCCGTGGGTGCTGTAGATCCTGCTAATGACCAATTAATTTTTTTCGATGCTCGTCAGTCAGACCATCCCCCCCTTCCTGCTTCTATTTCTTTCCAAATCCCAGTAAAAATCTAAAATGGCAATGTCGCTCAGTGTATTATTGATGAGGGGGCATCTACCTATGTGATGTCTTCTTCGGTTTGGAAACAAATCGGATCTCCTGAGCTGGCCCATACCACAATCACCCTTTGTGCGTTGGATGGCCATGCCTCCCAGCCCATTGGCCTATTCCATAACTGTCCTATCACTCTTGCAGGCAAGACTGTTTGTGTCGACGTTGAAGTTATCGACGCCCATATTAACTACAACATTCTTTTGGGGCGTAGTTACACTTATTCCATGTCTTCTTTCCCATCCGCAATCCATCGCAAGATGTTTTTCCCTCATAATGGAAAAATTGTCACCATTGACCAGTTGACGTATCATGAACCAAAGTCTCAGACCTCCCCTGATTCCACCATCTCTACTATGTCCAATAAGCAAACTGTTGATTCTTTGACTAGTGTTTCTCCTGGCGTCTACAAAGACTCCTCATGGCTTGGAACTTTCCCAGGTCCTCCCCCTCCTCCTGTCTCTAATCCCAGCTTGGTGAACGTTTTCATGATGCAATCATCTTGGGCTAACCTAGCACAGCCCACTTTGGCTAGTAAGCAACCACACCCTCACCCAACCCCACCAGCTCCTAGCCCTTCACCCCCGCTAGCCAACCTTTTTCCTTCGGAATCTCCTCCCCCGACTATACATCATGCGCCTCTCTACCCTCATGGGTTGATTCCACCCAATAACAACCCCCTTGGCCCCTTTCCTCCTGGCCATTTCCATGCTGGTCAGATTCCTTTCCTTGCTCCCCCTCCTGGAGCTCATTCCATCCCCATCTTGGCCACCCTATCCCTCCCCAAATTGACCTTGGGTATACCTATCTAGTACCTCGACCCCCAGCCACTACCCTTCCTGGTCAACCCAAACCTTATCTTGCTTTTACCCAAGTTCAACCGATACCCATGGATTCTCCCGCTGCACCAGTACCTCATTCCCCTCATCAGGAACCACCTCCTATTGTGACCACGACGGGTAACCATAGCAAAGCTTGCAGGGGGGCATCACAGGACAAGGTTGCCCCAACAACCTCTGCTCCTCCTCGACCTCCAAAGCATCCCATCCAGTGTCCCTTGTGCGATTTTGTCAGCCACGCTACCCATAACTGTCCTGAATTACCACATCTCAAAACCATGGTCAATGAAACATTTTCGGAATTCGATATTCCTAAGGTCTATGTCACCATACCCGTGTCCCTTCCGAAACTTAAACACTTGTGCACCAATCACCCTTGTTCTTTGTGCGATTTCCATGGACATTATACCCATCTTTGCCCTCGCCTTGACAAGTATCATGCTTCTTTAGCCGCATATCGCCAATTCGAAGCCGCACTTGCCTGTAATCCTTCTTCACTAACACCAAACCACCTATCTACCCCGATTACCATTTCTCATCCTGATACTGAAATGACTAAACCTTCAGCCACTATTTCCTACCTTTGCTCATCACCACGTTTCCCGGCAACCGACCCCTTAGTGCCTTCCCCCGATGTTTCGCCTACCCACTCATATGCTTGCTCCGCTGTCACCCCTCATGCCGACACACATGTGAGCCTTTCCCCTCAAAATCAAGTGTCTCATATTTCTACCTCCTTAGATCCTCCTATTCCACCCACTCTTCCCATCTTTCAGTCCGATGAAGACATCATGGAAGCCATGACCGAACCTGATTTTCGATGGGACGATATGCACCATCATGCATACTTCCTCCCACACCAATCCCATGACCAGTATGCTCTATAATCTAAAGACTTCATTCCTGATAAATTTGATTGGTTCAAAAACCCCATCCCTGCACCTGACGCTTTCGAAGAAGGCAATATGGCTAATATCTCTCCTAGCATCAAAATAGACATTTCTGTCAAACCAGGTATTGAAGAACATATCAGCATGGGCTCCCAATTCACTCCGGAAGAAATTGAAGCCCTCACAAAACTCTTCAAAGAATTCCGTGATATTTTCGCTTGGTCCTACTTAGAAATGCCTGAACTCGATCCTGCCATTGTCGAACACCACATCGACACATGGCCTGATGCCATTCCGGTCCATCAAAATTTGAGACCCATCCATCCCTCTAGACGTGAAGCCATCAAAGCTGAAATTGATAAGCTCCGGCAGGCTGGTTTCATTTACCCCATCGAATACACCACTTGGGTGTCCAACCCGGTTCCCGTCCTAAAAAAACAAGGCACCATTCATGTTTGCACCGAATTTCACGATCTGAATAAAGCTTGTCCCAAAGACAACTTCCCCACACAATTTATTGACCAAATCATTGATGAGTGTGTGGGGCACGAGATTCTATCCTTTATGGATGGCTTCTCCGGATACAACCAAATCATTATCCGTCGTGTTGATCAACTTAAAACCGTGTTCATTAGTCTGTGGGGCACTTTCACATACCGAGTTATGCCATTTGGCCTTAAAAACGTCGGCGCCACTTTTCAACAAGCCATGTATTATTATTTCCATGACTTAGCTCATATTATCCTTGCCTATTTAGATGACCTTACTGCGCGTTCTAAACATCGGGCGCAACACCTTCATGATCTGCGTACCATTTTTCTCCGATGTCGCAAGTATAAAATTCACCTTAACCCATTGAAATGTGTCTTCTGTGTTCCCGCCGGTCATCTCCTCAGCTTCATAGTGTC